>CAHIKZ030000215.1:630000-877500 GCA_903632075.3 Acanthosepion pharaonis | reverse complement strand
CTCTTGTTACATACAGTATTTTCAATGGTTGTATCGATCTATGCGTAATTAAAAACGGTTATTGTACGTATGAAAGAAAATTTACGCTAAGTGTATGGTCCCGAATACTATTTTTCAAAAATGTTTTTAAAAGGGTCTGAAATGTTTCTAAAGTGTTTAGGATGAAAGTTTAAGGCATATGGGGTTTTAACACTCAAAATAGGTACTTATAAGCACTTTTAGGGGGTTACAAGTATTCGTGGATTCTAATTATTCGCGGCCGGTTCTGGTCCCTAACTCCCACGAATACGGGGGACTCACTGTATAAATGTTAATCACCCATTTATACATGACGCCCAAATAATCTGGCATAATCTTAATCAGTTCCAGGAACCTTGCGCCATAACAAAGAATTCCAATCTTTCGTTCTGATGCTAAAATAGTCTAATCTACTGCTTGAGATTTTTTTCCAGCTAGGTTCACCATTTACGAGGCCCGGGGACAATTCAAAGTAGGGGGCTACGTTTGGGGGCAATTTTTGTATATAAGAGTGGAAGATACCGGTTAACCATGACCAGTTGCGATGTAGAGTCAGAAAGAAAGGCGTCTCTAGCCTACAGCGGTAGGACCTAAAGAGAAAAAAAATGTCACATGGCCTAACCAGGTTCATAGAGAAACCGCCGTAACTCAAGTTTTCGCTTCGAGAAACATTACGAGTAAGGTTCACCTTTTTTACACACCGTTTGTTGTTGCATACATGTTATAATTTCTCTGTGTGTGACACGTGTATATGTGTATAAATCTAATTTTGTGTACGACGTAGCATTATAAAACTCTCTCTGAGAACACAGCATGTTTGTCAGTCATTTTTCCATTTTGCTATTCCTTTCTTTCCGTGAAGTATGGTGTTATTACATCACGGATATAATAATAATGCTTATAACGAGGGAAATTCAAATGGGGGAATAAATCTTTATTCCATAGCAATCTCCCGTCATAATCTTATTAAATTTAGAATTCTGCGATTCGGTTTCAAAACGTGCTTAGGTTCATAGACCTTCAATTTCATGGGTCGCTTCATATACCGGTGAATTACTTTTCATATCGCAAAGAGAAAACTGAATCCCCCTAAATCTAGCGGCTGATCCACAAATTGAGGGCAGAAGTCCTTTTTTTCCTGAATTTCTGAGATGGTGAGTTTTCATTATTTACATTCTGACTAATGTTCTCATCTTTGTCATTATTATAGCTACAACGTTTCAACCAGTGTACTCTCTGCCTTTCTTCAGGTATACGTCGATTCGAGTAACCTTCAAGGATTTTGAAACTGGACCCTTTATTTAATCTACGCTGCTACTATTTTTACACTTGACCCCTTTTTCGTCTTTTTCCTTTTGTTTGAATTTTATGAGATGAGGAGCATTTGGACTAAACATTCAATGTTCCCATTATTATTATCCTATTATGATTGAGCTTGTCCTTTTCTTCGTTAGTTCGCACGACCGATAAGTCCTGCCAATGCCTCAGAAATAATGGACTATTCCGTTCGAATAGTGTGGAAAGTGGGAAAGACACTAGTTGGTGAGAAAATGAAAGAAAGAAAGGAAGATAGAAGAGAGAATCGGATTAAGCTGATAAAAACAGTTACTACACTTTGATCTCAGGCAAAAGGCCGAGAAGCGATTTTATTTTCTTACCACCTCACACTGGCGGGATGTGACATAAGATTAATTTAATGTGGAGATCCTGAGTGCATGTACCCGGGTCAGATCTCAAAATAGCTCCCACAACCGTCAACTGCGCTGGCATCGGTGTTACTGATCTCCCCTCTTTAGTGCATTGAGGGAGGGAGGGACGGTCGTGGGCAGCTCTTTCCCGGGACCGGGCACCTCTCAATAATATTTTTAGTTGCGCTGTCTGCAGACAGAAACATAACCGAGTTCTGCTCTGTTCGAAGACAAAGAGAAAATTGAGATGAAGTATAGTTTATCTGCCCGAGAGCAGATACTACATTTTGATCTCGGCATAAAGGCCAAGAAGCGTTAGCAACTGCGATAAAAAGCACCATTTTTCAGACGAACAGTATCGAACGATGCAAACCGAACAAAGCAATCGCCAAAAATCCAATTATCCTGGATAAAGTAACTTCGTCTGCTGAATTATTTTAACATTATTATTAAGAGAAAAGTTCGTAAGACGAGGATTTGGCAAAGAAAGAAAGAAAGAAAGAAAGAAAGAAAGAAAGAAAGAAAGAAAGAAAGAAAGAAAGAAAGAAAGAAGTGTTTAACATCTCCTACCAATACATCATAAATAATGAACTATTCCATTTTGATTGCGTTGAAAAACAAAAGACATACGATACTTGGTTTCACTAAGAAAATGAAAGACAGAAAGAAAGAAAGAAAGAAAGAAAGAAAGAAAGAAAGAAAGAAAGAAAGAAAGAAGGGAATATAGAAGTGTTTAACATCCCCTGTCAATACCTCATAAATAATGGACTATTCCATTTTCATTGCGTAGAAAAGCAAAAGACATGTGCTACTTGGTTTCAGCATGAAAAAGAAAGAAAGAAAGAAAGAAAGAAAGAAAGAAAGAAAGAAAGAAAGAAAGAAAGAAAGAAAGAAAGAAAGAAAGAAAGAAAGAAAGAAAAGTGTTTAATGACAGTTTCGGTAAAATGGAAAAGTTGTCAGTTTCAAATCTTTTCATTTGTATCCCCTTACTTCTTAAAATCAAGTCCAGTATTCATATTAATGATTCTTATTGCAATATATTGTTAAAATTGTTCATGAAATATTTAACGATTTGATAGGGGAAATTCTACGAATATTCTATTATCGTAGAACCCACCATGAGCTTATTCAATCATTAACTGAAGAATTAAGATTCATCAGAAAATTCAAATAAGAAAACCGTGAAATTTCCACAAGTTTTTCTAGTCATTATTATTATTATTACAACGTTTCAGCCATTGCGTTCTCCGGCCTTCTCCATGTGTCGGTTTAAAACTGAACCATTATCTCATCTGAGCCGCTTCCCTGCTGTTATGATTAACCTCCTTTTTGTCTCAATCTTTTTTTTTCTTTTTCTTTTTTTTTTGGAATTTTATGAGACGAGGAATTATTATTATTTTTATTATTACTATATACTTTGTTATTCAGAGCACTACACATATCTTGGTTGTTTTACTAACAAAGTTTCGGCGATTAAAAAAAATAGGAAGCTGAATTAAACACTAACCCGTTAATTTATGACACTCTCTTTTTATATGCCATGTCCTTTCAGGGCGTAGGCAATCATGGCTCTCCACCACCTCCCTCTATCTCTTGCAGCTCTCAACAAGTTCCTTCCCTCTGCTTCCTCCTCCTCCAGACCACGTTCTGTCATCCACTTGCTTAAGCCCGCCAGTTATGTCACGCGTTGTTTTTCCTTATCTCTCTTTCTTTCTATTCGACCCGTGAGTATCAGATTCTCCAGGCCCTCCTTCCTCATTATGTGTCCCAGAAACTTCATCTGCCTCTTCCTGATGTTAAATTATAAGCCTCCTTCTTGTTTGTAACCTCTTTAAGAGCTCAACGTTGCTCACACGCTTGTTCCATGATATCGTTAGCATCCTTCTGTTGAAGCACATCTCTGTCGCCTCGAGTCTCTTCTTCATCTTTGAGGAAATCGTCCAACATTCGCTGCCGTAAAGAAGGACAGATGTCACGTAACAGCCGTTGTACGCTCCGGCCGTCTTCAGGTGATTGGAATTTAGAACCAAGCCCTTTATTTCGTCCACCGGGGTAGAATGTTCTAGTTCCACGTGCCATGCCTTCAATATATGTCTATATCTCTGAGATGAGGTATTATGATTACTTACATTATTTACATTATTCGGAATGTTATCCTCATCTTTACGGGCATATTCACAACGTTTCGGTCGTTGTACGCTCCGGCCTTCTTCAGGCGATTGGAATTTCGAATCGAACCCTTTATTTCGTCTACCGGGGTAGATTGTTCTAGTTCCACGTGCCATGCCTTCAATATATGTCTATATCTCTGAGATGAGGTATTATGATTACTTACATTATTTACATTATTCGGACTGTTATCCTCATATTCACGGGCATATTCACAACGTTTCGGCCGTTGTACGCTCCGGCCTTCTTCAGGTGATTGAAATTTTGAACCGAAACCTTTATTTCATCAGATTTTTCTAGTTCCACGTGCCTTGCCTCTTCTGGATATCTCAGTATCAGTTATCTCCCTTTCGGCTCAACTCTCCAAGTTTTTGTTCACCTACTGTAGCCAGGTATTGAACTCACAACTCTTTGGGTTACGTCACTGGATTACTTCAACCAACGCCTTTATCCACTGGGTCACGTGTCCTCGAGTTACACGTAGAACAAGAACAATCTACTCTGGTGGATGAAATAAATGGTTCATTTCGAAATTTCAATCACCTGAAGAAGGCAGGAGTGTACAACGGCCGAAGCGTTGTGAATATGGCAACGAACAATATAAATAGTATTAATAATTACAACACCTCATCTCAGAAATACAGACAGATTTAAGATTATATGAAAACATTTCCCGCGTTCGTGATCGGATTCCATAAGCCATTAATCCCCGAGTAGTCAGTAATTAATTTTATCGCTCTTTTCCGTGGGTGGATTAAACACTTTATAGCTCGGCATATATCTGAATTTTTATCCGAATTCTTCAAACTATAATATTTGATGTGATTAATATTTACTACTGAATCAAGTGCCTTGACAAAGAAAGAGAGCAGACTGAAAAGTAAATATTTGTTATGTAAAATAAAATAGGTAGTCCCAGTTCAAAATCCGGGTGAAGCTGTTTCATTCAGTTTGTGCTAATGGTCTTGGGTAAAAGGCATGAACCAGTCAGTTATCGCTCAGGTCACGACAAATAATGGGAGATACTAGATTCTTTAGCCTTAGTAAGGAGAGCAGTCGGGGGAGAAGGACAGATTTGAACTCGAAACTGTGGTAAAACGGATAAGGGAAAACCACTCTGCTATCTATACCAAGAATTCATCGCAATACACTGGAAGTTGTGGAGGGCCTACATTCCAAAGGATAGAACAGTTATCGAACACACACAGACATATATATATATAAAAGTGAACATTGAAGTCAACACTCAGAGGCCTCTGAGTGTTGACTTCAACGTTCACTTTTATATTTATATTTACATACGCTCTATCTCTGATATTGAGCACTTTATCCCATAGATATAGCACAACTTAAAACTATATTTCTTCATATATATATATATATATATATATATATATATATATATATATATATATATATATATTAAGTAATTCAGGGATATTTTAAACCGACATTATTTATTAATACTCTGAATGTCTCCCCGGCATAGAAATCGAAAAATGATATATATATATATATATATATATATATATATATATATATATATATATATATATTGAAAATAAGAAAATGAAAATTAAAAATTAAAATCATTAGACACACTGGGTTGTAGATTAATATTCTTTGTTTTTTATTATTATTATTCCATTTAGATTCTCGACTAGTTTCGACCGAAATGGCCATCATCGGGAGGAGAAATATTTCTGCTTGCTGTTAGCAGTGAACTACAGAAATGAATGTCTTTTGTTGGAGAAAATGAACTTTTTGTCTGTAGTTTTCATTTGTTTTTTAGTTTTTTTATCTTTTTCACATGAATCTTTTTTTAACATTCCTTGTGTTGGTCAAACAGTCTCTTTTAAGTTGTTATTTGAGATAAGAACTGGATAGATACATTTTATCCTGAATTCTCTGGTCAGTTTGACAGTTTTATTGGACCTGGTGAGGGGATGTGTCTCTGTTTAGTGTTTGTGTGTGTGTTATTTGGTTCTTAGGGAGTGAGTGAGTATGATATGTGTAAGCGTGTGTATTGCTGTAGGTGTGTGTTATCATTTGGCTCATTAGGGAGTGAGTGAGTATGGTGTGTGTATGTGTTTATAATCGTGTGGGTGAGTGTATAAGTGTGAGGCCTCCATTCCTCCGTAAGCATGTCTGTCTTGTGTGGGTGAGAAATGTGGGTAGGTTTTGATTTTTTGATTGTTACTATTATATATTGTTAAATTTATGATTTAGCCCGGCTGGGTATTGTGTTTTTAGACGTTGTATCCACCTATTTTCATGGGACTCTAAAATCTTTCTAATGTTATCTGCTCTGAACTTTTCTATTCTCTCAATTATAGTGAATCTGGCATGGGTTTTGAAATCGTGTTTTTCTAGGCGGAAATGTTGTTCTACAGGTAATAACTGTTCATAGGGAGTCGATTTAATTCGCTTACGATAATTATTAATTCTGTAGTTAAAGGGCCATTCAGATTTTCCTACATATTGTTTCTGGCATAGTGTGCATTCTAGGAGGTAAATTATGTTTTGACTTCTACAGTTAGAATCGTGGTAGATTTTGAAAGTAGATTTAGTGATTGAGCTAGTGAATGAATTCGTGTTTTTAATATGGTTGCAACATAAACTTCTTTTTGTTGTTACATGGTTGGGAAAATCCTGTTGTTTTTGTTCTCAGTTCCTTACGGATTACCTTGTCCCCGAAATGTAGTTACTACCTATGATTTCTTTTAGGTTCTTAGGTCTACGATATGCAAGAAGGCCGGGTTCCTTAAGCAGTTTTTTTAGGTCTGGTTTGAGATGTAGTATTTCCCAGCGACGTTTGATTATTTGGGATAGTGGAGGCAGAGTGGGATTGAAAGTGGTTACTAGCGGGATGAAGCTAGATTTATTTTTAATCTTGTATATTAGGGTGTCTTCTCTAGGTGTGGAAATTGCTTTATTTATTTGTTCCCCTGATTAGGTGTTGTTTATAGCCACGTGTTGTGAATTGATGCTCCAGATTTTCAATGTGTTTATTTAATTCTTCATTGTTGGAACATATCCTTCTGAGTCTAAGTGCTTGTGAATAGGGAAGGTTCTCTTTGAGGTGTTTAGGGTGGGAAGACTTAACGTGTAGATAGTTGTGGGTGTCGGTGATTTTAGTGTGTAGTGTCGTTTGTAGTTTCCTGTTTTCATCTATGTAAATGCGGGTGTCTAAAATGTTACTGATGTTGTGGATTTTCATAGTCAAACTTAATTGAGTCGTGCACTGTGTTTAGGGTCATAAGGAATTGGGTAAGTTTGTCATCACTACCCGTGTATACAAAGAATATATCATCGATATATCTTGCATAGAATACGCAGTCGCTACCAATGATTGGATAGATATGGGTCTCCTCAAATTTTCCCATGAATATTGTAGCATATGATGGAGCTGCAATGGTGCCCATGGCACAACCTCTTATTTGAAGGTAGTGTGCTCCATTGAAGTTGAAAGTATTCAATGTAAGGACATGCTCCATGAGTTTTATGATGACTTCTGTAGGGGGGTCCTGTTTTCTTCTTTTAGTAAGTGCTTCCTGAAGAGCGGCCAGCCCTTCGATGTTTTTAATGTTTGAATATAGTGACCTAACGTCCATAGTCACGAGAATAGCTTTCTCTGGTAATGTTTGTATGTGATTAATTTTGTTCAGTAGATCTGTTGTGTCTCTGATGTAGGATTTTACTTCCTTAGCTAGCGGTTGTATGTAATGGTCTATGTATTTGGAAATTTTTGTCGTGGCAGTTGAACGATGAAATAACCGGCCTTCCTGGATTGTTGCTTTTGTGTATTTTAGGAAGGAGATAGAAGCGGGCAGGTGTAATGTTTGTGGGTGTAAGTGTTGTGCATGTTTCCTTGTCGATTAGATTGTTGCGAAGCATTATGTTTAGTGAGCTAGTTAATTCTTTTTGGTATTCTGGAAGGGGATCTGTAGGTAAACTTTTATATGTTTCTTTGTCGGCTAGCTGTTTGTTGGCCTCTTTAATGTATTCTTCGATTCCCCAGATCACTGTCGCACCCCCTTTGTCAGCCTGTGTTATATATATATATATATATATATATATATATATATATATATATATATATATATAACTATTGTTTTTAGGTATGCTATATGTATAGTAAAAAAAAGTCAATACCAGGGATAGAGCATATGTAAATACAAAAGTGGACAAAGGTAAACACTGTGTGGTGACAATCATACTTGAAAGCAATATTCTCGCCATTTGTCTGAAGAATGTGTTCAAGCATAAAACAGATTGTTACCGTTCAGTGCTGATCTCAGTATCCCTTATATATATATATATATATATATATATATATATATATATATATAGAGAGAGAGAGAGAGAGAGAGAGATTTGGACAATTTGCTACTACACCTGGTATATATATATATATATATATATATATATATATATATATATATATAATAAGTTGTATGGATATGTGTTTGTGACGCTGGTTTTCACGTTTCACCTACCCCTACCCGCTCCTTGTTGAAACGAACATCTCTACACATAAAAGCTAAGGTCCCGACACCGAAATAGAATTACAACAAATCTATACCCGAACGCACGAATATGTATCTGCGCCTAGCCTCGAATTGCTTATATATATATATACATATATATATATATATATATATATATATAGAGAGAGAGAGAGAGAGAGTGTGTGTGTGTGTGTGTGTGTGTTTAGGTAAACAATAATTTCTCTAAAATTTGACCAAATCTGCAAAATTGCTTTCAACATACAATACCGACTCCTTAGTTGGTGATTTTTGTTATCGCAAGCACGATTATATTGTAGCGGGCCGTGGGTTTACGTCTTGTTAAATTAGGAACACGTGTGTAGCTCCTGATAGAATATTATAAAGTCCACTACGAGAATATGGCGGACTCAAGTTGAGTCCATCCAAAGATATGTAGAGAAAACAAACAAGACCGATATATATATATACAACAAGTATATGTATTAAACAACGAGATTTACAATTTTGTCTTTGTGCGTGAACGTAAAGAGTTCGTATTTTGATGAATGTTCGTATGTGCGTGGATGTGTGTGTGTGTGATTGATGGCACGTGGGCAAAACTGAAATCTCTGCGAGAGATCACATTTTTTAAATGTGTCCGCTGAAATGCAAAGTAAAAAGAGAACGAGGCAAGAAATCGCCCAGTATTTATAGTGTAAGGGAGAGCGTGCCCTAATGAACAATTAGGAATTAAGGAGAAGTTAACTCCGATAATACCCACTCCGGATAGACAGGAAATATTTTCTGGATATATGAAAATTCATGGAAGTTTTGAATATTGTCATTGTGAACTGAAAAGAAAAGGTGTCTGTAGAGATGCGTGTTAAAAAGTTTCGACGAAATGTGCGCGTGCTCTTTCATCAGGGTGCTGTGGTTACTCGAGTTGAATGTAGCACGCTCTGGAAAAATTATGTTGTATGTGTGAAGCAATGCTGTATCTCATCAGGGTGCTATTAGTAATATTCGTGTTGAATGTGTCGCATGTACGTGTATGTGTGTGTTTGATGGCGTTTTCCCACAAGTGGGAAAAACGCAAATCTCTGCGAGAGATCACATCTTTTAAATGTGTCCGCTGAAATGCAAAGTAAAAAGAGAACGTGGCAAGAAATCGCCCAGTATTTATAGTGTCGGGAGAGCGACCCCTAGTGGACATTTAGGAAATTAAGGAGGAGTTAACTCCGAAATAAAATGAAGGAAAATATGTTGAAAAATAATCATCATTTGCATAAAACCGATGTTTTTTTTTTTCCTTATTACTTCACGGAGCTACGCATTTATTGGTAAACATGACTGCGATCTCTCTATCTCGATTCAGCGATTTTTCAAAGTAATTCTCAGAAATTGAAACAAACCACGTGGTACTGTAATCTCACATAAACGAAATTTCCGTTAGTCTGAAATTGCCAAAATAATGCCATATGAATTCGATTGCTTCTTTCAGGTTGTTGGGGCGCACCCACCTTCTAACTAGTAATGGACTGGTCCCTCTTATATAAGTCAGCTCGGGAGAGAGAGTGACAGAGCGTCAGAGAGAGAGTCAGCGTGAGCAGTCCAGATAAGCTTACCCGGTACATACCGTTGGACTATAGACTTTGGATATTGTTTCGTACTAACCAACCTTCGTTCTACTAATCACTCTATTGTTAATTGCTTTTATGAATATACCAGTATTTTCCTCTACAACTGTGTTTGTCTTGATTCATACACCGACACGCGGGAAACTCACAACATCTCAACACAGGTCTTTCTCGGTGAAGGTAGCCTGCTTTAAACGGTTACCTCAGGTTAGTTCCAGACCTCAAGTAAAACTCATAGCTTGTCCCATATTAAATTTATGTTCTTTTTTTAAAAACCCATGAAAAGGCAGTAAAGCCACTAAGACGCAAGGGGATTACAGGATGTGGAAGAATTATGAACAGAAACTGTAATAATGAATAGGAAAAGAAAAGCGTAATCGGGGGGGGACATTAGATAGCAATTGACATTGCATTTAATTCTTTACAGATTAAAGTTTACTGGAAAGCATGGAACCGGAAGGAGGTCCCACAAGCGAGAAATACGAGAAAGGAAACTGTTAGCAGAGAACTTACGGTTACATTTCGCCAGCTCAACTGTAAATTGATGAGATCTTGACGCCAGTCTAGTACTGCGCTTAAATTCAAAAAGTTTAGGTACCATAGCGAAAAGTGATATTTATTTCCGCTTATATACAGAAAATGTGGCACAAGGCCAAAATAGGGAATGGGGAAAAGGACGGTCTTCTTATGTCTTAATATTAAACTTAGCTAGCTACAAACACTGACACAAATATACAACAATATTCCTAACACCAAAACAACGCATTCTTACTTACATTTCTTACTACACCCACCATAATACCTCATTGTCTCTATGAAAATCCTAACTAGTCCCCATATGTACAATTCATTGTATGTAAGGGAATAAAACAACAATTTAAAAACTAACCCCAATGTGTATTTATAATATGAAAAAAAATTACATAAAACTAAACAAAATGTTAGTAATAACCCCCTCCCCCCACCACCACCACACACACACAATACTTAACTGTTGCAGAAACATCAGTTAACTGGACGAAATCAATGCGGGACTTTAATAATATAGAATATTCATTCATCCGAAGCACTCACTCAAACACACACTCATTCAAACACAATAAATACGAAAATCACACCTGAAACAAAAGGCACCCCGCATCCACCAGACAACTTTACGACAATAGGAAACTGTTTGCTGACCTTCCTCAAAATGAACAAAAGTTTTTTGGTCAAAGTCATTATTTTAGCATTTATTTCATACTAATCTCTCTATCTATTTTGTTTTCAATTGGCTGTTTCCATGAAACAAAAAACTATTATTAGTAGCCTCCAGAAAATGATAACACTTGTTGAGTTCTTATATTTGTACAATTTCAAATCAGGTCACGGGATTACAAATGCTCAAGAAAACATCAGTTTGACATTTGACAGAAGTATTCCTAATGTTATAACTATAAAGAAATGATTTCAGAAATACAGGTGATGAGGCCTTTGAAAATGAATTAAAAACAAGAAGACGTAATTCAATCATGAAAAAGTTTCAAGTGAACACATTGCTTAGACAAAATCCAAAAACAAGGATCAGAAAACTTTCAAGGAAACTTGGAACATCACACACGTAAAACAAATAAACAGCACAAAGGGAGCCCAACAAAAAACAGGAAATTTTAAATTTACTATATGATGAAAAAAAAATTAACTAGCATATAAAAAAATTAGTTATTTATTTTACTATATGAATAAACTATAAAATTAACTAACATATACATTTTTAACATTTGTTGTTCAAGGATGCCACAGTTAAAATTTCAACACGAGGCGATTGGAAGAATCCTTTTAGAAAGAACGTTCAACTTGTGGACTGAAAAAATACCAAGAAATTTTCCCAGAGTTCTTTACTTGGTTAATTTGCATTATAAGCCCCAAAAAACAATTTCAATGAAAATTTTCCAATATGGTGTGAAATTGTCTGATTATTTCGCAAATAACAATAAAAATTTGCGCTCAAATATCGTTTAGGTGTTATCGACAATCTTATTTCGACCTTATTCACGGTGCATCTACAGCCCGGCCACCATTACTGGCGTTGTTTACATACGTTTGCCTCGAGTAGTAATGCGCGGAAGCTTACTTAGTTAACGGCCTTTTTACTGATCTTTTTACTCGTCTTAATTACTGCGCAATTTTCACGAAATTTAATTTAAAATGCTTATATTTTTCTTAATGCGAGATTTTTTTTTTGTAAAAATGAATCATTAAATGAATTGTATTTTTTTTCAAATTGATGTAAATTCCTTTTTCCAATTAAATTTTGATTAAATTGGTTAACCAAACAATTTTTTATTTTTTTGTAAAAGAGAAGCTTTAATAAATAATGAATTCTTTTTAAAATTAGTTTAAATTATTATAGAGAAACAATTGAAAGCTTTTCTAATAAATGCAATGTCAAGAGTGAACCCTTTTTTTCGAAAATAAATAAATAATAATAATAATGATATTGTCTTAAGAATTCTTTTGGTTTAAATTTTGATTAACTTAAGACATGTGAATTATTTAAGAAAAACAATAGAAAAAATATTCTTAAGACAACGGAACGTGCGCTATTTTTTCTAGTGAAAAACATTGTTTTGGAAATTCTTGCAAAAATCAAATAATTGTCGGATTTTAAGGAAAATTTCACGACACAATTTTTTTTAAAAATGTCGTTGAAAAAAAAGTGACAGCTTCCACACCTATCAGCCTCATTATAATCATTGCGATCAAATGAACATTATTTCAAGTGCTCACAAAGAATGTGGCATTTCTTCAGCACATCCTTGATGCAGTCAACTTAGGTTTGACGGCGTTTCTCTTGCCTGTACGCAGCTCACCATAAAAGAATTGCTTGGAATGCGGCTGTCATTCATTCTGACGAGGTGACCTGCCCACCGAAGTTGATGTTTTAGTAACAAGGACTCGAGACTATCTGTGTCGCTTCTCTCTATCACCTCTACATCACTAACAAACATTTGCCAGGTAATGCGAAAGGATACAACATAAGAAGTGATTGGTGGAATCTTTCAAGCCTTTTCATTCGTCTACAGTAGACACCCACGTCTCGGAAGCGTAAAGGAGTGTTATAAGCACACATGCATAATAAACTTTTAGCTTTGTAACTTATATATATATATATATATATATATATATATATATATATATATATATATATATATATATATATATAAACACATGTATATATATATTTATATATACATATATATAAATGGTAATATTCGTTTGGAAAACCTCGGATAGCTCAACTTGTAATATAACAAAATTGAAAATAAAAAAAGAAAAGGAACAAGATCATTAACACAATACGAAACCAATCATTAAATGCATAAGCTACAAGTCATATATATATATATATATATATATATATATATATATATATATATATATATAAGTGCGTAGGTATGCAGAAAATAGAAAAGAACATGTTGGGTGCATAATCCGGGGTTCCTTAGTATTTTTGTTTTTATTTTTAAGAAGACAGTGCTCCATACAGAAGTAGAGCTTATATTATAATAATATTTTTTGTTTAAAAATATGATTCCGTCGCTACATAAGAGTTCTCATGTTTCAAAAACGTGAGCCGAAATCATCCAAATAATTATTAAAATTAAGTTGGATTGTGGTGTTTAGTCCCGTTTCATCTTCAAGCGAAATTTTAGGAATAAGCTATCTCTCGGTTTACGTGTATTTTTAGGCATGGTCCGTTACAAAATTCGTTGTTGTGGGAGTGGATAGACTATTTTCCTTCGTTAAGTGGTCAGAGAGTTAATTCTTATCAATAGATTCATCATCTTCTGAGAGGTTTTGCTAAGGTTGGGTAGGGGTATCTATTTCAAAGGCTAATGTTTGCGGTCACCCTTTAGTTGGTTCCCAGTGAGGGATATTTTTTATGGCGCCCTACAATCGTTATGTGTCTGGAGAATTGTCTTTTATTATTGTCCATCTGATTATTGTTTTATTTGTTTATTTAAGTGGGTGTTTTATATACAGATCGCATTGCACTGAATTTCAATTTGTTTTTTTTGTTTTTTTGACGACTACAAAAAGGGTTTTTCCTATTTAATGATTTGGCTAAGCTTTTAAGAATTTTACTTAGCTATGGGATTTTTTTTTTATATGCTAATTATTTAATGCGAAAGTTTGTTGATGTCAAAAAACCGTTAAGTCCTGCCTATGGTTTAATAATTTTTCATTATTTAGAAATTTAATGATGTGTAGTTTTTCCTGTAAGCATAAAGGACATGGGTCATCCCAGGTTTTACAGGTTCTTGTTTTATTTATTATTTTCCATTTTACTTTTGGTGTTTTATTCGTTTCTTTTAGATGCCAGAAATATTGGGATAGAGATGTCTGATTTCTATTTTGAATATTGTTGAAGGAGCTCTTGTGTTGCCTCCATCTAATTTTAAAATTATTCTTCGTTGAGCCTATGTATATCCTATCAGTGTTAGGACTCTCAATGGATGAGATAGCGCACTGGTATACCACAGATTTTGTGAGGAATTTATTTTCCAACGGGCAGTTTTTAGAGTTTCTACAATCACATAATTTTTCGTTATTTTTATCCAATTTTAGTTTATGTGTTTTATTACTGTTTTGGTTTGCGTGTTTTTCTAGGATTTTCTTATTATGTTTTTTATGATTCTTTATAGTTTCAGTTTTAACTCAATTTCAAGGTGTTTTTGTTAAAAAGATGTCACTTTTATTAGTAGGAAAGTGCTTTTCAATTAAAGCTAGGACTTATGACCTAGTTTGGTGCTGACCATTTGGTTTGTACGGAGGGTATACCAGATGATTTTTTATCTGTTTTCTTATTATTGGTACTATCGTTTCTATAGGTTATGTCAGCGTTTTTGTATCCGCTATTGTAAATTATCTTTCTAATTTTCTCTGTTTTAAAGTTTGTGGAGCTCCTCACTGCCATGAGCCCGTCATCTCTGTATAGTCCGATGTCCCCAATGTCTAGTTCACGGTGGGCGGTTAGATTGTACAGTATAAATAGACCGACAAGGTCCGAAGATTCTGCAGAGTCTAGAGATCCCATGGTGATGTCAAAATTACAATGAAAACAATAGTCAACACTAAATTAAAAAGAGTAAACTTCCTAGACGTAACCCTAGACTTAACGAACAACGTTCACCTACCTTACAGAAAACCTAATACTAATCCCCTGTATGTACATCCTAAGTCAAACCACCCTCCATCTATAATTAAGCATATACCCACATCAATAGAGAAAAGAATAAGTATGAATTCAGCAAATAAGGAAATATTCCAACAACACAGAGTTTTTACAACACAGCCCTGAAAAATAGCGGATACAAAAACGCTGACATAACCTATAGAAACGATAGTACCAATAATAAGAAAAACAGGAAAAGAAAGATCATCTGGTATACCCCCCCCGTACAACCAAATGGTCAGCACCAAACTAGGCCATAAGTTCCTAGCTTTAATTGAAAAGCACTTTCCCTCTAATAGCAAACTTAGCGACATCTTTAACAAAAACACCTTGAAATTGAGTTACAGCTGCACTGAAAATATAGAAAGAATCATAAAAAGACATTCAACTAAATTTTAATAATTATTTGGATGATTTCGGCTCTCGTTTTTGAAACATGAGAACTCTTATGTAGCGACGGAATCATATTTTTAAACAAAAGATATTATTATATTATATATATATATATATATATATATATACGCATATGAATGGAATAATGGCATTTATCCCCGCTCGACTTAGCGTATTGAGCACTCTACGTTTTAGCTTTATTACTTGCCTCCTCCCCCAACTTTGTACTAAAAATTTATGGCACTGGGCTATTTATTTCAGCTCCCATATATATATATATAATATTATAAATTAATTGATTTAAAATATGGTTTTTTCCGCTACACAGTTCTAACCATGTTTCAAAAATGGAAGCTAAAAGCCCCGAATTTAATTTTGTAATTAAATTAAAATTCGCTTGAGGATGAAATGGAACTAATGTCTTTAATTTAATTACAATGGCATTCATTAAAGAAAGATTTGAAAGAACCCTTCCAGTAGTCGGGTATTTGTAAAATCTGCAATAACCAGAAGTATAAATGTATATCCGGTTGCGTGAAATACCAAAATAATCAATGATATATGCGCCAGTTTCAGCTTGGCTGTACTATCAACCAATGAGATTTCTCTGTTAATAAGCACGAAATCTAAGAAACCCTATTGGACAACTGCGCCCCGGGAATCCGCGTTATGGCGTCCAGTCAAACAATTTATATTAAGGAAAGGGAAGTAATGAACAAAAATAATGTTTCTTTTTTCAATTAAACAAAACACACACAAGCATCCGGATATAATTCTTCGTTTTGATGACAACGCCAGAAATCATATCAGTGATACTAATAAATTAGCTTTACTATTTTTATAACTACTTATAAGGATGAGCCCAAATGCAAATTACAAATCGGGGATACTAAAATAAAATAAAATAAAAACAAATCTGGGAAGTATTATTGCAACAAAGAACGGAAAGTGCAACACAGAAACGTATTTGAACGGCCAAAGATGCATTCCAAAAGCTAAGCAGACTATTAACCTCTTCCCCGTCAACTATTTTGGGAAAAACGTTTCATATTCAGACAAATTTTTTTATTTGTTTTTTAATAAAGGGTTTAAGTAAATACAGGGTGTCCAAAAAAAAATTTGACATCATTTTAAAAGTAATTATCTTGAAAATTACTAAGTCTAGCTCAATTAAAATGAACAGTTTCGGTGTTGAACATCATAAGTTTATTATGGGACCGATTTCATAAGTGTTCAATATGTATACCGCCTGTGACACGGCACATGTCAAGTCGGTAGTTAAGCTCTTGCCAAACACGTTGTAGCATGTCTCCGGTAGCATTATCCAGTTCAGAAGTGATTCTCTGCTTGAGTTCATCAATACTAGCGAGAAGAGGTGGGGGGGGGACATAGACAAGTCACTTCACGTATCTCCATAAAAAGAAATCTAACAGGGAACATGTCTAGTGTCCGCAGTGACCATTTCATTAGAGAACTGTCTTTGTCTCCACAAGGCCAATTCGTCTCTCTGGCAGATTCTCATTGAGATAAGCACATAGTGTCCTCTTCAATTAAATATAAAATCTTGATCTGTTTCTATTCTTCTTATGCCTCTGGACTACTTGGGGAACATAGGGCCACAACAACACCCTCTCCAATGGATGCGGTTCCGAGTGATTCTCTTCAGCTCAGCCCATGTTATACTGGCGGCCTTCACCTCTGTGCCAACTCTGTTTTAAGCAACCCATTTTTTGCTTCCCTTGTGGATTCCATTCAAGTCCCTGCTTGGTGACACTAGAAGCAGGCTTGCAGAGTGTGTGGCCAATCCATTTTGCTGGTCTCATATAGGGTTCTGATGTTCCAGGTCCTCTATCCTGGTTGTTTGACTTAGTCATTAAGAGTTTTGGCGCGCTGGCTTCCTGCAGGATTTCACTAGCACACGTCATATGCTCCACTTTGGTGGACTCTTTCTCAGCCATATTATCTAAAGATATCGTGGTTTCTGTAACAAGCTAGTTTTTAAGTGAGTAGGTTGTTAGCCCACGGCACAACCATCAGCCTGGAGGACCAGTGTCCATCTTTCATCTGGCTCCTACCCCACAGACCTGTTGAGTTTTGTTGAACCTGCTAAGGACCAAAACCCCTGCGCACATAATTCTGGGAGGTTGTTGAAGCATGCAAGCCATCCTACCATGTTAAGGTGACACACCATCAGGTCAGTCTGATTCTATACATTCTGTGAAAATTTGAGATTATTTCAACAAGAATTGCAAAAATTAATTATTGGCCTGCAAAATGATGTCAAATTTTTTAGGACACCCTGTATAATGAACCCAAGTAATATTGAAATCCGGCTCTCTGATTAACAATTCCAAGCCATTATCCATTACACCAACTGCCCATTGAAGCTTTAAAATATACATAAATTAAGATTTGGTAAAACGAACAAATTAGACAGATTCAAATCCTAACAGACACATAACTAGAACATTCTATTAACAAGTTTCAGACAAAATAAAAAAAATTCTTATAGAAAATTAAGACATGATATTCTTACTGGGCATTTCTGATCGGTTGATCCATTTTTTTATGGTCTATCAACCCTTTGCAAGTTATTTAAAGCCAGAAATTTTTATATTGTAAGAATTTTGGAAGCTGATAAATGGTTTCCTGATACAAGTCCCACTAATTAATCCATAGCTGTCACAAGAAGAGGTGGATTCATGCCTTTCCCAGGGGGTATTTGTGAATATAATGAACCAATTCCAAGCTGTTATCCATTAGACCACCCACACATCCAAGCTTAAAGCACCTGGTGTTCCTAAGTAGTCACCAAACAAGGTACTGACCAGGCTTGATATTGCTTAACTTCAGTGACTGCACAAGAACCAGTTTTTCAATGTGATATGGCCATAAGCCTTAAATTACAAGAAAGGATAAATAAAAATCATTATGAAGTATGAGAAAGGGAGAATTACTTACTGATATACATTTAAACAAACTTATTTAATAAGAACTTATAATAAAATAGAACATCTGAAATGTTCCAATGTACGGCTTACAGCACCTCATATTCCCAATCAGAATTTACCTGTGTCAGTCTATGGATTTTTTAATCCACTTTGTATATTTTTATATATATATATATATATATATATATATATATATATATATATATATATATATATATATAGAGAGAGAGAGAGAGAGAGAACACAAAATAAAAATTTATTTTATTTATCTTTATTTTCTTTTAAAACAATTACTTTATATACAAACTTTTCACTTTTTTTTTCTTTTTTATTCTTCATTAACAATTTTTATTCTTCGAGCAAGTAGGCACAATTTGGTCCAAGTGACTGGCCTAAAGTAGAGCTGATTTGGTTTCAATGAAAAATCTTTTATTTGGTTTTATTTTTTTCTTATTCTTTCTTACATTTGATAAAATGGTGAAATATAGACATTTTTTTTGTTTCTTCTTCATTCAAGAAGAGCCATTTTCTTTTTCCTTCCAACAACCACTACAAAATAGAGAGCATGGAGCCTTGTAACCAATTCTTCTGTCTTCAGTGTGTGTGTGTGTGTGTGTACTTACTATTAGGAATGTATGGGTATATACACAAGTGTGCACGCACACACACACACACACAAGTGGACATTGCTTTAACACAAACTTCAGGACATGACATGAAGATTGTTTAAGCATGAAACAGATTGTTACTGCTGGTTACTGACTTTCATATCCACTTTTTATATTTACATAAGCTCTATCACTGATATTGAGCACATTAACACTATATTTTATTATATATATATATATATATATATATATATATATATATATATATATATATATATATATATGAATGAAATAGCACAGTGGTGTTGGTGGTAATAAAAAATGCTCAATGTAAAATAACAGAGCTAATATTCATATTAATAAAATTATATATTTTATTTCTCACCATTTGACACAACTAAGTTTCATGCACATGATAATCAGGCACAGATTTCAATCCATGCATGACGATTATGACATGCATGAAACTCAGAGTTGTACCAAATGGTGAAAAACAAAAATATTTATTATTATTAATTAGTATATTATTTTTATTATTATTTATTATATATATATATATATATATATATATATATATATATATATATATATATATATATATATATATATATATATATACATACTTATACACACACTTTTTTTTTTTTTTTTTTTTTTAAGTATTTATAAAAGTCACCAATTTATTTTTTTAGTGTGTACATTTCATATACAATATTTGCACAATTGTGTGTATAGGGAATTTTCAAGAATATTTTATGCAATTTTATTTGCATATCACATGAAAATACACATACACACAGAGAATTGTATGCCTGAATATTGCTGTTAAATTTCATTTAAATTTTGGTTAATTTCTAATCTTCACTGTTAACATCCCCTACCCAAACGAACATTTGCGGACAGACTTGACTCAACAAAATTCCATGTAGTCAAGGCTATAAAATTTAGCAACCAAACCAAATATACAGATTTAAAAAAAAAAAAAAAAAAAAAAAAGAGCTGGAGACCATATATTTTTTCACTGAATATTAGCAACCATTCATCTCAAACTTCCTCTAGCTCATTAACCATCACTTCATGAGTAAGTACCCTACATATTGTTGTATCTATGTATACTTGTTTAGTAGTATGTGACAAGTTGAAATTAAATACACAAAATTTCAGTGGTTGTGTATAGAGTAACACAAGTACAGATGTCAGTGTGCGTGCACACATGTATGTCTGCAGATAAGCCTGGTGTACCCAAATGATTGCTTTAGCTCACCTATTTGTAGCTAAGTAAATGAAATGGAATTTGTTGACCACCTTCATAATACAACTCACTTTATTTTATTAGCCATGTCTCATTGAACAATATGTATTTTTGTTTGACTTTCTTGTATTAAGAAAAAAAAAAAAAAAAAGGAGGCTATTTTCTTAATTCTAAAAGAAGAAAAAAAAAACAATCTAGCTCATGTTAATCAAATATTGATCAACTAGAGGAATGTTTTGTATTTGTCCAGGTTCAATTTCATTGCTTAAAAAATAATCCAATGGTTTAGGAAGAATAACAAAAAATCTTTTATAAAAATCTGAATATGCCCAAGTACAAAGTCAAAATGTTATTTTTTTTTTTTCAGAGTTCACAATGTATGGAGATGTAAGATTTCTATAAGGCCTGTAAGTATCTTCTTGGAGTACAAGTGCATTCAGCTCCAAACATCACAAGAGTAGCGTCCTCGGGCCTGCATTTTCTTTATATAATCAGCTGCATAACTTTTATCAGTAAATTTACCACATTCCATTATTATTGACAGCAGCGTTTCATTTACATCACGAGCCATTCGTGTGGCATCACTGAAAAGAAAGAAAGAAAAAAAAAAAAAAAAGTACAAATTAATGCACAATAACAGACTCCAAATACATTTTAGCATTGGGTAAAATAGACCAAATAAAAAAAAAAAAACTAAAAAAAAAAACGAAGATTGCATTGTGCATGAAATTCCAACTCATGCTACCAGCGAGGAATTATATTTATATTTAATAATATACTTAATAGCTCTATTATATTGCGCACTATTTTATCAACACCAGCATTCAATGTGTGATATTTTTTATTTATTTATTATTATTAATAATAATAATATGGGAACATCAACAACCCCTTTTGTAGTTGGAGCCCTAGGACTGATTGGAAAAGATTGCAGTAGACTAATTGAAGGGATTCCTGGAAGTCCATGCCTCAAGGAGATACAAAAAACAAGTACAGCCCACACTTTACGAAGGGCTTTATCTATGTAATATTTTTTTTTTTTTTTGTCAGTGGAAAGTGTCATGATGCCATTTCTAACCTTAGGTCCCTGGGCAGGACCTGGAAAGAAATGTGTAAACACCAGAAATCAAAGAAAAAAAAAAAAATAATAATAATATATATATATATATATATATATATATATATATATATATGTGTGTGTTGAACAGTGAAAAATGTATTATGGGTTACATATTAATTTTTTTTTTTTTTGTTATATTATTTCAATTAGGCTCCTCAATTATTTTCGGAAAGCATGGCCATCATCAAGAGAAAAAAAAATTTGTACTTGTTATTAGCCGTGAACTACAGGGATGAATGACTTTCTGAAGAAAATGAACTTTGTAGTTTTCATTTGTTTATTTAATCATAATTTTGGTCAGTACTTGTGTTGGTCAAATGGCTCCTTTCAAGTTGTTTTTCAGATAGAGGCTGGGGAAATTCATGAGTCACAGAATTCTCTTCTTGGTCATTTTGACAGTTTTATTGGTTGCTGGGAAGGGCATGTGTGTGTGTGTGTGTGTGAAGTGTATGTTATCTTTTAGTTCTTTGGGAGTGTGTATGATGTGTGTAAGTGTATATATTGGTATCAGTGTGTGTATAAGTGTCTTGTGTAGTAAAGGTAATAAATCCATTGGTATATAATCCAAGTGGATTCTAGTAATATAAAATACTAAAACTGATCCACAAAAAAAACTCAATGTATTTATTACAGAGCAAATAATTAGTACGTAATAAAATCCAAATTCACCTCATATGGGGAACAGGCTTATTTCAAGCGACGAGATTCATTGGTCTTATTCAATAGACTGAGTGTGTCAGAATAGAAATTAAATTGTGACAGCTGAAAAAAAGCTCTTTTTTCTTTCTTTTTTAAAAATACCCTTTTTATTCCTCTCTTAGTTTGAAATTAACATTTCATTCTTCATATAACCCCAATTTAACATCATAAGGTTAATATCTGGGTTTAATTTATAAAAACCTCTTTCCATTTAAGACTAATACCTTCCACCCTCCCCTGACCACTGCCTTTTGTCTGAATGAAACATTGAAATAGATAAGATCTGTATTAGTTTTTCCACTTTTTTTTTTTTTAAGCTGTCACAGTTAAATTTCTAATTCCGACATGAACTACACTGGGGTTGAATAAGAAAGATAAATTTTGTTGGTTGAAATACGAGATAATTTTGGATTTTATTGTGTACTTTATATATATCTCATATAGAACATTATGAAATCAAAGTTTCAGTTCAAAACTTAGCTAATGAATAGAGGCTACAAATTTATTGGTCCGCACTCATATATAAACTCACACTGAACAAATATCAACCCTGAGTCTTACATACAAGCATTGAGCCCAGAAGCACTGGAATTATTTGCAAACAAGTTTCACAGATGATACAAGATTAATGACCAACTCACCCACAAATATAAAAGTGACCACCAGATTCAATCACTTGCCACACTTCGTCTTTATTTTCTTTCAATAGATGCTGGACGTAGACTTTTTTGTCCGTGTCACGAGAGAAAGCTACATGCAGTTTAGTCAGCGTTTTGTTATTGCAATATTCATCCAGTTCCTCATGGTAGAGAAAATCCTGTTCCTTATGTCGACAGCCAAAATAGAGAATTGTGTCACCAACAACCTTTTCTATTAAAACAGAAAGAAAAACTCACATAAAATAAAAAGAAGAAAAGAAAGGTTCAGGCATGTAGAAAGCTGGAAGATCTGATATTAAACTAGACATTACAAAAATAGAATTAAGAAGCCAGACTCAAAAAGTCTTTAGCAGATGTATAAAATACTTTAATTTATATAATTACTTCTAAATTCTTCAAATGAATTTATACAGTCTGACAAAAAGATAAAAAAAATATCACAAATGTGGAATTTCAAATTTACTAAGCATTGGACTAACGAAATGAACTACCATAGCAGCTTATTTTCTTTCCTCACTTATTCAAGACAACCAATTGTGATGAAGAATAAATATCAGTCAGAATATATAAAGTTTGCAGTTAAGAATAAGCAATTTAGAAATATAAAGTGTAAAAATACTTTAAGGGACTGTTATCATCATCTTCATTACCATATTCACAACATTTCGGCCATTGTATGCTCTGGTCTTCATCAGGAAATTAGAATTTTGAACCTAAGTAGATAGTTCTAGTTCCATGCCTCTTCCAGATGTCTCAGTTATTTCCCTTTAACTCAACTCTCCAAATTTTGGTTCACCACTGCTGTGGCTTGGTATTGAACTTAACTCTTTGTGTCTAGTCACTGGATCTAATCAACATCATTATCCACTGGTCTATGTGTCCTTGAGGAAGAAGGCCAAAGCATACAAGAGCCAAAACATTGTGAATATGGCAATGAAAGTAAGGAAAACAGTTTGAATAATGTAAATAATGCAAGTAACCATAATACTTCATCTCAGAGATATAGACAGAAATATAAGGAAACATTAAAAAAAAAAACAATTTAAAATATAAAATATATAAAAGTGAAAAAATTAAAAGATACAAAAATTAAAAAATATAAAAGTGAAAAAAATTCAAATAATATAGAAAAGTCCCCCCAAAAAGTAAAGAAATATATAAAAGTGAAAAAAAATATTAAATTGAAAAAAAAAAAAAAAAACTGAAATAAAATTAATGGACAAATTTGGATTCCACAAATTCAGTCATTTCAAGGTGTTAAGCACTTATTTTCAAGAGATAAAAAACAGTAACAATAAGAGAAGAAAAACAATAAGAACATGAATTCTAAACAGTATTTTATATAAGCAAAATTGTTGAACCTTCATTATTGTAAATGAAGAAACATTACAAAAGATTCATCGAGAAAAAGAATTTTTGAATGGATTTTATTTCTGACATTATTTCTTTATTACTACCAATATATGTAATAAATACATAATAAAAATATATAATAAATATATGTAATAAATATGTTCCCACTAAAAATAATATTGAAACAGGATGCATCAGAAATAACTTCCACATAATGATTAAGACATAAGTAAGTGGCAAGTGGTGTCTTCATCTTGCTAATGTCTTACCATTATGTGGGAGGTATTTCTGCCACAGCCTATATGAACACAAAATTAAATAAAAGCTGCTACTGGTCAAAAACCCATTTTGGCATGTATTTTCTTAAAATTCACTGGAAAAAAAACGTGGGGGTTTGTATGATATTTTTGGAGTAGATAGGTAACCTACGCCCAGTTCACACTCCTCCACAGTCTTTTGAGCAGGAGTAAAGGTTTATCCCTTGTTTTCTGTTTAGGATTGGGTTTTGGGTCCCTTCTAAAGTTTTTTTTCATTCTTTTTCACTCTCACTTGCATCTTAGCAGCATTATTGCCTTGCTTGGGAGGTGGGTGAAATTGATTAAACAAAACAAAAAAAAAACAAAAACAATTTTACCTTGCTTTTTGAGGTAATCTCGTTCTTGAATAAATCCACGGAAAGGTGCTATACCAGTCCCGGGACCCACCATGATGACTGGTGTGGAGGGTTTAAATGGGAGACGGAATTGGGATTTACGGACATATATGGGGACTCTTGCATTATCATTGGATGGTTTCTGAAGTGAAAGAAAACCTGTGGCCACGCCTTTTGTTGGTCGACCTGTAGGTGTGACATAATCAACAAGAACTGCAGTGATATGGATTTTGGTGGGGTGCACCTGAAAAAAAGAAAAATTCAGAAATTATCTTTTGGGTCTCTTTTTCACAACTGATTACTTATTTTCATAAGTATATAAAGTATTATTATTACTAGTACTTTATTATGACTTATTCCATCTTATTTTGCAGTATGTTATAGTATATTATTTTATTGTATATTACAGTATATTATTTTATCATGGAATGCTTTGTTACTGATATCATTAGTCCGGTTAGGTTAGTATTATAATTATCAGTAACTCTCTTAATTTTTGCTAAAATATAGAGCTGCCCCCACCACAACCTCCTAGTACCCCTTCTTTGTTTATTTCTGTTTTCAAAACCAGCATCTCCCTAATTTAGATTTGTATTATTTCCAACATTCTTTTCAATCTTAAAGATTAATCTAAGCTTAAATTCAAATTTAAAATGAAACTAAAATTTTTAATTTTTTTTAAACTCCAATAATATTCCACCCCAACAATAATATCTCGTGTGACCCAGAAAAAATTTTTTAAACGAAGACTGGTGTTGACCCAATATATAAATAGAAATAAGAATAAATATTATAATTCCAGCACTTGAAAATTGTGCAATTAATGTAAGATATTATGCATATTGCTCAATATATATTAAATAGCTGTTACTTTATATTGAGCACTGTTTTTTTCTTACACTATAGAGTATTTATATATATTTTTATACGATCGATCACTCGCTCGTATACTTACATATATTTATCCATTCAGTTATATATATTTATTTAGGCAGTATATCTTCATTCAAGCAGGTTCCATTAAATAATATAGATATATGTCTATTTATTTTTTTAATAATCCTTTCTAGTTCTCTAATTTGCTTCTTGATGTTGTTGAAATTTATCAAGGAAGGCATGTAGTTCTTGTTAACCCAGGTACTTTCGATCTCCTCTGAGATCATCCTCAGGAGTGAATTGCAAAACCAACTTAATGTAACTGTGATCATTGTGATGGTGATTTGTGTGAACATGCACTGATATAATTATTTTTTAAATAACTGTTGTAGTAACAATGTTTTTGGTAAACAAGCATTCCCAATGCAAGGAGTGTAACCAGAGACAGTAAAATGCAACATGGCATTAAATTTTAATCAACTCAAATGCATTTTAAGACATTACTACTACAATTGTAGTGAAGATAATTAGAGAACTAGAATGGATTATTATAAAAATAATGAGACACATATATATATATATATATATATATATATATATATATATATATATATATATATATATATATATATATATTACAGCATGTTTTACTGAGATATGTTTCATTGAATAATTTAGACATGTTGTCTAGTTATTTCCAATTGTATCCATTCATATTCACAGATAAGCTTTTTGGTGTCATTATTGAAGAACGAGAGAAAATTGCTGTGTTGATACATAATTCTTTTATTCTTAGTACTTTCAACATAGCACAATGTCATCATCAGGGTATTGTTTATTACAAGGAAAATATTGCAGTGTTCATTATAGTCAAAGACAAAATTGTTGTGTTCATCTGAAAGTTAAATTTCTTGCATGTGGAGTGACAAACGCTGAGGCAGTGCAAGATTGCTGACACCGTTTAAGGGGAGGTAACTAAGTACGGCTGTGGAGAGATTTTTAACGAAATAAGTAGTAAAAAAAACAACTATTATTTAAAACATAGATATTTTAAACTATCTATTGTACACATTTTAAGACATTTGTGGAGTATTCATAATATTAAGGTTTGGTTTCAATTTTTTAATGTAGAAAGCTTCAAGAACTTTTAGTTTATCCATGAATATGAAAGGATTCAATTGAAAATTAGTAGACAGAATATGTCTAAATTATTCAACGAAACATGTCTCATATATAAATATATAATGTTTACAAATAAAACTTGTTACTTGATGTTATATTCAGCACTTCAACTCCAGAATTTTGTAGATTAACCTTTTTGTAATTATCTGGTTCACTCAAGAGGTTTCAGCAATTGACTGCTGTTTTTCTTAATTTACCATTATCATTATACCAAGTTTGATGTAATTAATTTATGTGTCAGTTATCGATGTTATGTTGATTTTTTCGACTTTGTGTGTGTGTGTGTGTGTGTGTGTGTGTGTGAGAGAGAGATCGAAAGTTAATAGTCTGAATGTAAATATAAAGTTTCATAATTTATTGAATCTAAACAAAGTTTCTAAAAAACGAAACTCTTAACACAATGAAATTAAAATTACTCATTTTTAATAACAATTTTTTGCATCAGCTTTCAAAGAAAAAATATTTAAGTTTGATATTTCAGAAATATAATTACAGAATTTCTATTCCACATTCTGATAATAGAGGATCTGCTAAGAATGATGACATGTTGCAAGAACCTGGACACAAAATTGTACAAGACATATACATATTGTTCAACAAGACCAACATGCGCGCACACACGGCCATATTGTGAGATGCACAAAATCAGAAATAGACAGACACATACAGGAATGCTATATAGACAGATGTAAACACACAATGTGAATGCACAGGGAAATAGTACTTAGTATCAGATGCACAAACACTCAAAAACATGAACAGATTGAGAGAAACTCACAAAGAGAAAGAGTATAGGACATACTGAGACACACAGCCAGCCAGCCATACAGAAAATACTGCTGAAAGAGGAAGCGGACAGAAGAAGCACAAAAGAGAAAAACCTGAAATCGGTTGGGCATAACGTGATCTATGGAGGAGGGTGACAAAGAGATGATGTTGATTATGAGAGACAGTGTGTGGACAAAACAAAGACTCGTTTTATGTTAAAAACGCAATGAAACGAGTAAAACTTTCTACAGACTGACCTTTGCTGATGAGGAGATAGAATAGTAACGAGCCTGGAGTCTGGGCAGCAATTCACACAAATGATCCGGAGCCGGCTTCAGAGAGTGAATGTCCTCTAAGATAGCGACAATGTTCCTATGATCTTTTACTATCCACTCATTGTATAATTGCTGAAAATAACAATAAAAACATGGACAGGAGTCAGATTTGTGGCAAGGACATCAAAGACACAAAAGCCATTATTGCAGCCTTTGAAATTTCAGATGATTCTCTTTAAATTTAATAAAAAAAATAATTTGCAAAATGATTGTTGCTTAATCTAGTCAACCTTAAAATTGACATCAAAATGCTAAAATTGAGACAGAAAATTAAAATAGAGATCCAAGATAATAGCTTTTGTCCCATAATAGTTGGGACATTTAGTGTATGAAATGAATATGAAAATATAATGACTATTATGAGACGGAGCTAGTATTAAAACAGTTACATTTTATTAACAATTACTTTAAAATAACAAAAAAAAAAAATAAAACAAAGAAAAAGTAAGCATCAGCCAAAGTGCAAAAATAATTCAAATTCCAAATTATCTTTAATAAACCTGGTAACCAAGTGTCTAAGTTGGTATCTATTGTCAGTTCATTCTTCACTGATTTCATGAACATAGAGTGACAAAATTTGATTTGTTCAACAATTTAATAGAAATACAAAGATCACTGAAAGAGGAGAGGGAGGAAAAAAGGGAGGAGGAGGAAAAAAGGAGGAAGAAGAGGAAAAAAGGAGGAAGAAGAGGAAAAAGGGAAAAAGGAAAAAGGAGAAAGAAGAGGGAAAAAGGAAAAAGGAGGAAGAAGAGGAAAAAAGGAGGAAGAAGAGGAAAAAAGGAGGAAGAAGAGGAAAAAAGGAGGAAGAAGAGGAAAAAAGGAGGAAGAAGAGGAAAAAAGGAGGAAGAAGAGGAAAAAAGGAGGAAGAAGAGGAAAAAAGGAGGAGGAGAAGTTTGAGGAAAAAAGGAGGAGGAGAAGTTTGAGGAAAAAAGACCCACAAAAAAGAGGGGAGAGGAATGCCATCATTGCCCAAAAAGGTGGGGAGGAGCAGGAAAAACCCAAAAAGGAGGATAAAACAGAAAAGAAAAAAAAAAAAGTTTATTTTCAGTTTTATACCTTTATTAAATTGGGGGGGGGATTTTTTTTTTTTTTTAATGGAAAAAAACAAAATGAAAAATACGGTGAGGAAAGAAAGAAAAGAATAGGAAAAAAAAAGAAAAAAGTGGGGGGAAAAAAATGGAAAATAATTTTTTAAATCTCAGTATTTTTTTTTTTTAAAACTCATTAATGTCAAATTCCTGTAAAAGAAAAAAGTATTAATTTTGAGTTAAAAAAAAAAAAAAAAAAAAAAAAATCTCTAATTCTTGTCTATCAATCGAGGTAACCTTCAGGGAATCTTAAAATTAACCCTTTATTTAATATACATAGGTAGATGGTTTTGGTCCTCTTGTCTAGCGATTATCTTGCTCAGTTATTGTTAGTCCTGTTTCCACTAGAACAAAGGGTCTAGAGGATTAAAGAGTTGGTTCATGATGTTGAGTGTCATAGGAATTAGGAGTTCAATCCCTGGGCCAAGTAGCATGGACTCAGTGGAAACAGAGCTAACAGTCAGGGAGCAGTACTAAAAACAAAACAAAATGATATATCCGTAGACATGGAGAGCAGAATGAGAACAATCTACTACTATAGATTTAATAAAGGGTTTAGTTCACAATTCCTTGAAGGTTACACAAATCAACAGACATCTGAAGAAGGCCAGAGAGTGCAATGGCCAAAATGTTGTCTGAATGCAAATAATGGTAATTCCTTGTCGCAGTAAAACAGACATTTGTTGTCTGTTATATTTAACAATATATGTTTAAACAATGATCTGATGCCCATATATATATATATATATATATATATATATATACACATACATACATACAGGATGTCCATAAAGTTCGTGTGCACTTTAAAAAATTTATAACTTTATTTGTATTTGTGATAGCCATAATTTGTAAAAAGGATTAGAAAGAAGTAAATCTATATTTTTTAAGGCTTTAGTGAAATTTTATTTAAGTTTCCACATGTCCTCTATCATTAGCAATACAAAGGGTAATACGATTTTGCAGTTCACAGAAAACATTTGCCAACCAATTTACAGTAATGCCCGAAATCACATTAGTTATTTTAGCTATACTTAAAACTAGGTACATTAAACTTTATAGCATTTTTTACAGATTATTTCTATCGCAAATACAAATAAAGTTATAAATTTTTTAAAGTGCACACAAACTTTATGGACACCCTATATATATATATATACACACACATATATATATATATATATATGTGCATGGCTAAGTGGTTAGAACGTTTGCTTTCTGACCATGAGACCTGGACTTGAATCTCACCATGGTCGATTTGTCAGGAAGGGGATTTTCTGATGTTATCAGGACTGGATTGAGGTTGATCCCAGAGTGTGGCACCTTTGGAAAGTGCCTGAAAACCACAACACAGGTTAACCCAAGCCGTGCGAGTGAAATTGGGTAGACAGAACTATTGTGGGTCATCGATAGCTGTGCTAGCATGAAGCCACAAGTCATTGTAGCTGAAGGCTTAAGTGTGATGGCCTTGTTCAAATTATTGATCACGCTAGATAACACACTCTTTCCCAGAAACTGTAACTAAGGTTGGCTCAGAATAGTTGCAGTATAAACCGCAGGTGAGAAAATACAAATGTGCCTGAGCAAGGGCTTGCAATAGGGATTGGCTAGCCACCCTAGTAAATGGGTATCCTTGAATACAAGTGACCAAGCTATTATATATATATATATATATATATAAATACTTTGGTCTTTCCTCTTAATAATAAACATTTTCATGATAAAACTGTTTAGAGGTACCTAATTATATATATATATATATATATATATATATATATATATATATATATATATATATATAAGCAAGTGTAAATGGATATAAATCCGACAGAATGAAGAAATTTTTGAAAAAACAAACAAAAATCCTTAAATGTAGTTAAAATGAAAGAAATGTCGACGTCTGACGTTTCGGTTTAATAAACCTTTTCAAGACAATATTCATCAAAATACAATTCAGTTCAATATGACAAATACGATGGACATAAAAACACAAGTCTTATTCAGAACAGATAACTGAAAATTTTAAAATGATCAGCCTTCCGTCTAACATGGTCACGCCGTCGTCACATGGGGCGACGCTTTCATAACGTATTCCTAAAAGTTTGTGATTATTTTGCTCGACAAGCATACACATAAGAATTTTTTTAGAACCTAATAGAATTCTTTTCATTTTCTTTTTCATTTCAAAATAATCACAAACTTTAAATACGTTATGAAAGCGTCATAACCATGTTAGACGGAAGGCTGACATTTTAAAAATTTTCAGTTATCTGTTCTGAATAAGACTTGTGTTTTTATGTCCATCGATTTTGGTCATATTGAACTGAATTGTATTTTGATGAATATTGTCTTGAAAATGTCTTGAAAAGGTTTAAAACCTTAGAAAACGTCAGACGTCGACATTTTTCTTTTATTTTAACTACATTTAAGGATTTTTGTTTGTTTTTTTCAAAATTTCTTCATATATATATATATATATATATATATATATATATATATATATAAAAAATGAATTGGGACCAAATATGGATTAGAATTTGACAAATTTCATCTTGTCTGAACATGCAAATTACGTCAAAGACATCAACATTCATTCCATCTATAAATGTTTCCTACTTGTTCTTTAAATACATGCATGCACACACACATACATACATACACACACACACACGCATATACGCGCGCGCGTACATACACACTCTCTATAGTATTATTCAACTTTTCTGTATAGGATTAGATTATCGTATTATCCCTGGACTTCCCAAGCTGGAATAAATTAATATTTGGGATAGGAAAACCTGGACAACGATATCAAAAAGGAAATAATTGGGGGTGTATGGAGAAAGGGCAAAAGAATATGAAGGATGAAAGACAACATTTGGGGAGAGAAGTTTTAAAAAAATAAATATCATATAGAAAAAAAACTGGAAAGGAAGAGAGATGAGTGGCACGGGTGAACAATTAAGGGAGGTAAAAAAAGACTAGAGAAAAATTAGTCCAAATTAACCAAAAAAAAGAAAAAAAAATGGTTAGAGAGGAAATTAAAAAAAAATAAATAAATAAATGAATAAAAAAAATCCTTACCTTTCCTTCAGCAGAAGTGGATGAAATCTTTTCCATAAATTCTTTATCTTTTGGTTCTTTGGCATAATCTGAGAGTTCTTTCAGGACGTGACTTTTCAGGGGGTTCATAATGTCAACATAATGAGTCAAAGCCACACGATATGTTGTAGGGCACGGGAAAGGATGCTTTTTATTGGCTTCAACTGAAGGAGAAGGAAAAAAACACCTAAGAGCTCAGACACAGATAACAATTTTCAAAATGGAACCTTGGCCAGTCAGGAGACAAAAAAAATAAAAATAAAAATTTAATTAAATAATTATCTAATTATTTAATTTTTTTAAAAACGGAATTATTTTCCATCAAGTAATTTTGCAAGGAAAATATAACTACTATTATCATATTCAATGGCACTTTCTTTCCCAACACCCCCCTCCAAAAAAAAAAAAAAAAAAAAAAAAAAAAAATCACAAAATATCTCCCAGCTCTTACATGAACTATTGAAATTTCTGGAAAGTTAATCTATGTGCCATGTCCCTTCAAAAGAGGGTTGATAATGACTCTCCACAACATCCTATTCTTTGTAGCTCTTACTAACATTTGTCTTTCTGCCATACATTTACACAAATTCATCAGGTAGGTCACTTGCTGTTTACCTCTGTCCCTCTTGAGCTTCAATGTCTTGTGAGTGTCAAATTTTCCAAGCCTTTTTTCCTCATTGTGCCCTAGAAATTTCAATTGTCTCTTCCTGAATTACAAGAGTTCTTCTTGTTTCCTTTTTCATTAAAATTTCTTCATGTTCTGTCTCTAGTATTCTCAGCAGTCTTCTGTAGAACTTCCCTGTTGTATCAAGACAGCTCTTCATTTATAAAAGGTAATTAGCTGCCATATAGGAAAATTAATATAATAAGGCAGTTTAGCACAATTTTCATTTTATACTATTTACATCATCTGAACTGTTGTCCTCATCTTTATTGCCATATTCACAACATTTCGGCTGTTGTATGCCCAGCTTTCTTCAAGTGATGTCATTGGAATTTCGACCTGAACCTTTTATTTAGTCTATGGGGGTAGATTGTTTTAATTCCATGTACCTTGCTTTTTTGAACACCTCAGTTTAAGTTAATTGCCTTTAATAACTCAACTCTCCAAGATTTTGTTCCCTCTGCTGATGCCAGGGATTGAACTCACAACTCTCTGAGTCAAGTCACTTTTTGGATTACTTCAGCCAATGCTTTTATCCACTTGGCCATGCAAACTTAGAACAATCTACCCCAGTGGACAAAAAGCGTTCAGTTTGAAATTCCAATGTATATCACCTGCAGAAGCCTGGAGCATACAATAGCTGAAACTTTGCGAATATGGCAATGAAGATAAGAACAACAGTCCGAAGAATGTAAATAGTTATCATACCTCATCTCAGAAATGGAAACACGTTTCTTTGTTTTTAATGAAATTTTCCCGTTTTTTAATACTCTGCTTAACTTTTGGAAATCATTTTACTATTTCCAGATTCTATTTGTTTTTTGGGTTTTTTTTTTTCACCTGTAACTGTCTAAGGTCATGGTGGCACCACATGTACTGTAACCAGGGCGTCATCTGGGCAAGATAGCCTGACAGAGCCCAATTCTCTCCAGGCTGGTTTTGAATTTTGAGATTTTCCTTCTCCTAGACTGGATAACACCCAAGGCTATAGGACCTTTACCCATAGTTGGAGAGAGAAGAGATGAATTCATACCTTTCCCAAGGGTATTAACACATGAATGAATGTAACTCGAAATCGGCTCTCCAATTCCTCAATCCAAGTCGCAATTCATTACTCCACTGTGCCTCTTCAGGCCAGAAGAGTTGGGTACATATCTTTCCCAAGGGTATTAGCATATAAGTGAATGGAATGAACTCAAGTGAAATTCACAATTGGCTCTGATTCCTCGGAGCCGCAATTCATTACTCCACTATGCCTAATGTTACTTGCACATAAACTATGTCGATAATGCTGTAATATTAAATGTAAGTAGAGGGGTGGGGGCTTCATGATATCAGAAACTAGTTATTTTGAAATTGTAGAAAATAGGTAAATAATTTTTTTTTTTTTTTTTTTTTTTTAAAATGGTCAAAATTCTAGCATTCACTTTCCCAAAAAGAATTGGAGAGGCCCTTATTAGCATAAAAATCAGATCTTCAAGCCAAGTTCCAAATGTAGAGGAAGCTGTTTGCGTTCATTTCATGCCAAATACCCTTGGCAAAGGTATGAAACTGTCTCTCCCTGTACACTGTTTTATTATTAGTCTTGTTACCGGCATGTCACAATGGATGAGGAAAAAAAGAAAAAAAAAGCGAAAAAAAAAAAAAAAAAAAAAAAAGAAAAAAAAAAAGAAAAGAAAAAAAAAGCGAAAAAAACTGAAAAAAGTAAAAGAGAAGGAAAGGAAGAAAAACAACTGCAATGTCCAGGCACTAAATGATTATGTTATTGTTGGAAGCAGCAAAGGTCACACAAAAATTTTAATAAGTTATTCTTCTTGTTGCACTTCAGTCAAAAAGGCTTGGTTTGTTATATTTGTGGGAGGGGTTGGGGGGAGGGGGGGGGGTAAGACATGAACAAGACATTTGAATTAAAGACACAGAAGTGGAGAGAAACAAAATATTCACCATCAACATTATTCAAGGTGAACACAGTATCAAGATCGATTTCTAAAAGTTTTCCAATTCGTTCAACAAAGTCAGGATTATTGCTTGGGAAGACTGCAACATGATCACCAGCATCATACCTTTATAGAAAAAAGAAAAGATAAAAATATACTGTAAAAGCTTTAAAATTTTCAAGAATTATTTTAAGAAAAAAAATTTCTACCTTTATTGCCAGGGTATACAGTAATTAATTGATTGATTCATTGATTGATTTCTACAGATTATCAACTCTCTGAAGGTTATTTAAAACCAGAATATAGTTTTAGATTGTAAGATTTTTTGAGATAATGGTTTAGTGATACAAGTCTTACTAATTAACCCATAGCTGTGGGGAGAAGAGTTTGATTCATACTTTTAAATCATACCAGTGAATCTAACAAGCCCAACAGGAATTGGAACTCTCCCCAACTGACAATTCCGAGCCATTACACCATTCATGCAATCTAAGCTTACAACACCTGGTATTCTTAAATGGTCACCCATCAAGGTATGGACCAGGGTTGGTGGTGCTTAACTTTGGTGATCATACAGGGATTGGTGCAAGCCATACTAGGTAAAGTACAGGTTAGAGAGAAAGACATCAGATGCAGATGACTAGGAGTATAGAAAACCATTTTAACACAATTGGAGCCTCACCCAATTGGTTGAGGGGGTGAAAATTTGGCCTTGAAAAAAAAAAAAATATTCATCCATAATTAAAAAAGAAAGGAAACGAAAAGAACATATAAAGTGTTTATCCAAATATTCCAGAAATAGTTTTTTTTTTTTCTGGTCCAGTTTCTTCTTGGCTTATGGCCTTGATCCCAAAAGTTCTTATTTATACAGATTTATTACCATTTCTCTTCTGTTGAACAATTAAAGTTAAGCAATGTTGAGTCTGGTCACTACCTAAATGGGTGACCACTTGGGAATACCAGGTTCTGTAAGCTTGGATGTGCAAGTGGTGTAATGGATAACAAACCCGAATTGGAAATTGGAGAGCCGAGTTTCAATTCCAGTTGGGGTCATTATATTCACTGATATGCAAATACCCTTAGGAAAGGGGCCATAATGCTCGTATAAGTTCTGGTCAATAGATCTTTAAGGAAAAAAATTGGAAAAAGATTAGGGAAAAAAAATGTAATCACATGAGGGACATGGATTAATAAAACAATAGTGAATACTGTATTTTAGTGCAGCAATGCGTACAACTTAATGCTACATGTTGTGGCCCACTTTGCAACCCCTGTTCCTAAGAGCAGACATCCTACTCATTGTGAATTGATGAGTGTATGTTCAACAATTAGTGTAGAGACAACAGAATCTTATTAATCCACCTTTTTTTCCTCCAGCTATGGGTTAATTAGTCAGATTTGTATCAAGCAAATCATTACCCACAAAAAATTCTTGCTTTCATTATTTACATTATTCAGACTGTTATCCTCATTTCATTGCCATATTCACAGCATTTCAGCCATTGTATACTCCAGCCTTCTTCAAAGATAAATAGCCGAATGGATAAAGATGCTTGTTAGATCCAGTGACTAGACCCAAAGAGTTGTGAGTTCAATACCAGGCCCTGGCAGTTGTGAACGAAAATTTGAAGAGTTGGGTTAAAGGGAAATAACTGAGACATCTGGAAGAGGCATGTCAGGTGGAACTAGAACAACCTACCCTGGTAGATGAAATAAACAGTTCAGTTCAAAATTCCAGTCACCTGAAGAAGGCTGGAGCATACAACAGCCAAAACATTGTGAATATAGTAATGAAGATGAGGATAACAGTCTGAATGATGTAAATAATGCAAGTAATACCTCATCTCAGAGATATATAGAGAAAAAAATCTTACAATCTAAAACTATTTTCTGGCTTTAAATAACCTGCAAAAGGTTGATAAACCATAAAAACACACACAAAAAAAAACATCAAATGAAGACAGTTTTTTTTCTCTGACAAGGAATATAGGTGATACACAGGAAGATTTCTTATTGACTGTTTTGTACTATTATATCCAGTTACTACAGCTACCATTTAAACAGTTACTAGTGTTGTCAAGGAGTCTGCTTGGACCAAGTGGTTATTTAATACACTTTTCTTTTATTTAGACATCCGGCATGGACATAATCATAGACACAAAATATGCACAATTATTTACTGCATTTTGCTGCTAATAAGATGCATCTTTTTCCTATAAAATATCTAAAAAAAAAAAAAAAAAAAAAAAAAAACCTATGCCCTATAAAGTGAAGGTCAGAGATAGGAATTATTAGTTTGGGACCAGCACCAATATCCCAGTTACATTCAATACTGAGCCTTTGAAAAGTAAAACAAGTCCAGGGTTTCCAAATTAACTTAAAATTTTGAGTGAAGCTATTTATGCAATTGGTATAAACTAATCTAGATTACTGATAATGAGGATTTCAGATCTTTAAAAAAAACAACAAAAAAAAAAAAAAAAAAAAAAAAACCACAAAAAAAACAAAAAACCACAAAAAAAACAAAAAACCACAAAAAAAACACAAAGAAAAAAAAAAACTTTTATGATAAGAAATATAGATGAGACACATGAAGATTTCTTATTGACTTTGCCTTGCACTATTATATCCAGTTACTAGTTAACCAGTTAAATGGTTACTAGTTACAGTTACTAGTGTTGTCAAGGAGAGTCTGCTTGGACCAACTAGTCACATAATACACTTTCCTTTTATTTAGACATCAGGCATCAACATAATCGTAGACACAAAATATACACAAATATTTATTCTATTTTGCTGCTTATAAGATTTTTTTCCGATAAAATATCTCCAAAAACTACCATGTCATATAAAGCAATGCTACTCAAAGTGGTGGCCAGCAAACCAGTGCCACTACACAAACCATCAGCTATCGGTATGCGACCAGTGTCCAGGTTGTGTTAAGGAATCATTTGTAAAGATTAAGGTTATATAATTTTTGTTTTTGTCTTAATAAACTGCTTATTTTTTTTATTACTTTTTAAATGTTTTGATATTGAATTATTTTTTGCAAAATAGTCAACTTTTATTATATTCATTATATATATTGCTTGCAGTATAAATTAACATTACCACCAAATATTACAGGTACATGACACGTTGAGAAAAAAAAAAAAAAAAATGCAGGGGTCCCAGCTATGGGTAAATAGTTAACGCCCAAACTGGGGTCAAAACGTGTAAAAATAGGTTTTAATACCAGCAATAGATTTTTGTATTTTTTTATTACCAGAAATACTTTCTAAAAAAAAAAAAAAAAAAAAAAAAATATATATATATATATATATATATATATATATATATATATATATATATAATAAAAATCTGGTCTGGCATTAAATAAGACATAGAAGTTGATATGCTGTAAAACAAAGCAAACCAAACCTTATTTCTGTATCAAAATGTAACTTAAAATTAGTGCTCCATCCTGGATTGTGATGAATTCGCCACAATCAGTGAGGATATCAGGCTGCACTAAGGTTAGGTTCCAATGGTATTATACACTCTAACTTCTCTTCTAAATCATTATATTTTAAATAGTTACCATAAATTTGGTATTTCTTCTGGTTTGTGATGAATTTGTCAGGATTAGTCTTATTTTCATGCTAAAATATGCTATTCAGTGGGTAAAATTGGGGATAGTGGGGAGGGCTATGAAGTACAATTAAATTTGTTTTTCTTGATTTTTTCTTTCTTTTTATGGAGATACATGGAGAACATAGTACTGGCTGACATGGTACCAGTAGCATTCAAAGATAAGTAAAATAAAGCAAATAAGTAAAATATTTAATAATTATATATTTGCAGATAGGTCACACCTTTAGTTTGGGGTTGTCAAAATGGGCGTTTGCGGTTGACACACAGATAAGCCGCATTATAATCTGGGGAGTTACATAGCCATTTTTAATGTAAATATAACTAATATTTGTTAAATATTTTAAAATATTCACCTTTATTTCAAAACTTTGCTTACATATATTAAAACATAATAAAAGTGTTTATTCATTTTGATATAGTGATTAAACTTCATCAGGACCGAAACGTCAAAAGTTATTCTTCATCATCATCACTGTCAAAGATTCTTTTCATTTGTTCATCAGTTATGTGATGAACAGTGTCTACATCATAGTAGTTGTGATAACTCCACACTGAATAATTATAAACGAATTTGCGATTGGCTGTAATTGCATGATATTTACATATTAAGTACAGGGCTGCTCTGATTGGTTGAAAATTTGGATACTGGTAATCACTTCAGTTCTAAAATCACTTGAAAATGATAGTCTTTTGTCGTAAGTTAGACTCAGCACTTTTATTCGATGTGTGACATTACTGTTGGATGAGGTGATTGTGTTATATCGAAATATCTTGAGAAATTCATTTTTTCCCTTGCTCTCACTTATGTTCAAGCCCAGAGTACTCACCTGGACTACTGATACACCACAGTCTACTTGAGATTCTTTCGAGTGGAAAATATCAAAGAATATGCTAAATAAATTCTGATGAAGTCATTTCAGAGGTTGAAACATTTAACACAGAATCTTTTCACATGATCACAGGTGCCCCTGAGGCTCTATTCTGGCCTCTATGTGATTTCTGATCTTCAACGACGACCTTCCCAATGTCATCAGTTTCCAACCAGGTATTTATACAGATGACAATACCATCATTTACACCTGTCTCAATAGCAAATCTGACAAGTTAATTGCTCTTGAAAAGGGCCTCCAATCAGTGGTTAACTGGGGCAAGAAATGGCTTGTAAATTTTAACGCCTCCAAAAAAACAACACCTACTTTCATTTGACCACCATAGAGAACCTTTCCTGCCTGACATCATGCATCTCAAGTTCAGTCACTTTCTCACCAAGTGCCCTGACTACATGAATTTAAGAGTGCTACTAGATTGGCAGTTAGGTCCCACTCATTTACTGTTGAAAGAGCTAAAGGCAAATGCCACTTCTTTTCTTTACTTCCATTTACTTGCTTCCCTGATAACTACAATCTTCAAAAATTTAAATGCAACATCACTTGCAATCTGTCTCCTCATATCCTGTTCATCTTTTGTCATTTCCTCAATCCTCCCTATTCTCAGTTTTATCTTTCACTTTCATTCCCTGTAACCCTCTGCCGACTAGTGGCATTTCCAACTTGCTTAGAGTGAAATGATTTATATAAATTTATATTATGCTAAGTGCAATACTCGCCTCTGGGTGTTGACTTCAGTGTCCACTTTTATATTTACACATGCTCTATCGCTGATATTGAGCACTTTAACCCATAAATATAGCATACCTTAAAACACACAGACACACACACACACATATATATATAGGAGGCATGGTGGAGTAATAGGTAGCAGCTCAGATTGAGGAATTGGAGAGCCAAGTTCAAATTCCAGTCAAATCCATTACATTCACTTAGCTAATACCTTTGGGTAAGGTATGAATCCTCCTCTTCCCCCACCCTCAGCTATGGGCAAATAGCAGGACAGACCAGGTTCTATAGCCTTGGATGGAAACTGGTCTACTGCAGAAAGAAATGGCAACCTACTGCAGGAAAAAGATCTGCCTCATCAGTCATGTATCAAAAGATACATGATCACCTAAACATGTATCACAGATAACACATAACTGACTGAATCAAATGCTTTCTAACCATAAGCAGGAAGGAAAAATTCTAAAAAGACTCCTAAACACTAATATATCCCCGACTGATCCAAGTAAAAACAGTGAGGTTGGTTGTACACTAAATTTAATGTAACCAATCTAGTTGTCAAAAACAATTGTTCTGTCATTTTATATCAATTTAGATGTCCTTTGAGAGATTGCATCTCTGATAAAAATGTTAATATGTATGTTGGTTTTACAACAACGATGCTGTTGAGAAGGCTTACATTTCACTTGGATGAGCATAGCTCAATCTTCCAGCATTTAAAGGAATACATCTGTCAACATTCACAGTTTAGACAGATATTAGTAGGAAATATAACTATTACACCAAAATAATAAGCAAAAACTTAAAATCCTAGAAACACTTGATATAAGAGAATTAAAGCCAAAAATAGAAGTCAACTATGAATATAGCAATAAAGTTCTTAAATGTTTGTAGCAGTAAAATTATATATATATATATATATATATATATATATGAAGAAATATACTCTTAAGGTGTGCTCGATATCAGAGGTAGAGCTTGTGTAAATATAAAAGTGGAACAGCCTGTCACCTCTAAGTGTTGACTTCAATGTTTACTTTATATATATAAATAAATAAATCACACACACACACTTAATTATAAATAGGGAACTGCAAAAGTGACCTCCCTTGCATGGGGGGAAAAAAAACTTGGTTAATTTGAAATTGATATAGAGTGATAAAAATCACAGTAAAATGAACAGTAAAAATGTTTTGAATTTACATATATATGTATACATATACAGACAATTTAACCCCCTGAAGATGGTCTCAGATGAGACTTAAAGTACTTGGGGAAAATAAAAATTATTTGAAAGAAAATTTTGGTCTTTTTCTTATCCATTTTTTAAGGTTACCAAGAAATTGATTTGTTGACTTGAAAGCATTAAAACAAAAATAAACAGACATAGTATGTCTAAATTATTTAAGCAAACCTGTTAGATAGATATATATATATATATATTATTTGGGTTATTTATGAAATGTTGATCTACATGTGTGTGAAATGCACTAAATTTTGACAAATGACAAGTCAGCATAACATCTTCGTCTTGTTTATAATTAAAAGGCATTTGATAAAACAATAAAACGATTTAATGAAGTTTTTATTTTTGTTTATATCAAGTTGGTTGCTTACATTATTTTTTCTAAATTTCTTTAAAACTAATGATATTTCTTCAACAACAACATAGTTTGGGAAATTATTGCTGATATGTGTTTTATGTTGCTTAATTCTCTACAAAAAAATGTGTCCATATTAACACCATCAAACAATAACATACAAATAATATTAACATAAGACAAAATTTTAGTAGATAACACACAAATGCATAAGTACTTACCGGATTTTGGAATCGCTAATGTCAAATTCAATATGCATACAAGAACGATCACTGTTGTTTTTGTGCAATTCTTTGTGGACAACAACAGGTGCCAAGAATGGGTTTTTAGCATCATAAGGTCTGGAAGAGAAGAGATATTTTTTAAGTATCAATTCTAAACAATTCATATATATCTCAAATTGAACTAGAATTCATTTAGCAATGTTGGTAGAAAAGACTCAATCAGCTTCCTACAATCTTAATTTATCATTTGATGAAGGCCAAAGAGTATAACCTGAAACTGTGAATAACAACAAAGATGAGGATAATCGTCTCAGTGTAAATAATTTAAAAACCCTTTTTTTTTTTTAACTTTAATTTCAGTTTATTCCTTGTTTATATTAATTTATTAGTAATTGTTCCAGTGCTAATTTAACAATGAAATAATGGTTTGGTTTGTTTTACAGCATATCAACCTCAATGGATTATTTAATACCAACAAGATTTTTATTGCTGGTAATAGATTTTTTTTCTTCAAAAATGTATTGCTGGTATTAAAACATATTTTTACATGTTTTCACCCCAGTTTGGGGGGGTAACTATTTGCCTATAGCTGAGACCCTAACAGGTGCTACCACTCCAGGTTATGGTGGACCTGGGAACACCAGCAATTAAAAGGTAGTTCTACACTCCTCAAAACCTCTTGATTAGAGGCCTTGTTGTCAGATGTAGTTTATAGTCTTACCCAGGACAACACCAACCCTGGTCTGTACCTAGATGGGTAACCGTTTGAGAATACCACGTGATGTAAGCTTGGATGTGTGGATGGTGTAATGGTTTGAAATTGTCAATTATAGAGAATTCCAATTCCCATTGGGTTTATTAGATTCACTGGTATGATTCAAAAGTATATATCAATCTCTTCTCCCCACAGCTATGGGTTAATTAGTAAGACATCACTAAACCATATGTATGAATACATATTATAAATAATATTATAATATTATGCTCTACTGTGTATCGAGCATGGTTTTTTAAAACAAATGCTAAAGAACTGTGGATTATAAATCTGACTGTACTTTTTATTTTGAGATATATATATATATATTTCTATACAATATTGATAACAAAAAAAGGAATACAATTGCATATGTATGCTTGAATGCATGGATCTGTGCCTAATCTCAATTTGTTTATGTGTGTATGTTTGCATGAACTATAATGCATACACCTTTGTGTGTGTGTGTGTGTATATATTATATAAAAGGGTGTCATCCCAAAATGGATGCAGAAGAGGATTTCCCCCTCCCACCACCAAACATAATCAAACATAAAGAAGCATAAATAGATTCAATTTTTAAAAAAATAAATCAATTTGTCTGATGATCGCAGAAGCATGAAACCCAGGGTCACAAACTTGTATCCATACAAATGAATATATATATATGTATGTGTGTATATATATATATATATATATATATATATATATATATATATATATATATATATGTGGACTGTTTTTCTATTCTATCAAGGTCCCACTCTTTATATCATCTCAAGGTTCTGGAGTCCTTATATATCAGATCCTGCAAGCCTTCCCCTTAAGTTTATATTATATTTGTTTCATTTATTCAATTATATAAAGTTTGTATTATATAAATTTTTTTTTTGTTTTTTTTTATTGTAGTATAATATTGATTTTCAGCAGTGTTTAATTATAGCTATGTCCTCATTAGAGATTACATATATATTTTATCCTGTGACCCATAGGGTGGTAGGGGCACCATTGTGTACTGCAGCCACATTAGAACTGGTGTTTCTTGGGCAAAATAGCCTGACGGAGCCCAACCCTCCCAAGGCTGATTTTGAATTCAGATTTTTTTTTCTTCTCCTTGGCCAGTTGCCACCCAAGGTTATAGAACCCAGTCTGTTCTGCTATTTACTCATAGCTGGGGGGAGAAGAAGAGGATTCATACCTTTCTCAAGGGTATTCTCGCGTAAGTTAATGTAATGGATCTGACAGGAATTCGAATATATATATTACACACACTAGCAAATAATATAAGGTTATACAATACAACATATATATAAAAGTTTAAAGAACCTCTGCCAACAAAGTGCTTAATATAAGATTAGAGCAATTATTATTATTAAAATATAAGTAAAAACTTTCAATAGGTTTTCTGCAATCAATGCAATCATTCTTTTCAAGGGTCGAGATGAGATCCAAATATTATGAAACACTATATTGACATTCAATAAGCATTGAAGATTTTTAATATATATATATATATATATATATATATATATATATAGGCAGAAACCTTTCCTTTTAACTTCTTTTGTTAAATACTGCAGACAGAGAAAATATAATTATTTTTTCTTTTTTTTCTAATTTAGTTTTTCCACCATTGTTATGTTTTACCATTTGGTAGGAGTAAAGAACAAAAATTTTCTATAATTTTCATTGTTCTAAGTACTTTCAGCTACTTCTTTAGCCATTTCCAAAGTGATTTTGTTTTTGGTATTGTTAGTTTTTCCTTGTGTTTTGACTGTTGTATGTTATTTTGAGGTTGTTTTGAACAGGAGCGCTTATTCTGAGTCTTCGTATGTTGAATATGGCTGGAATTCAAGTGAGCATCTTTCTATTTATGAAAAAATTTTAAAACCCCATTCCCACTGTTAAAGAAGGTGAAGCTGATAGGAGAGAGATGTTTAATATACAGTGCCTCTCTTACAGTGAGATGTTTCCAGTAATGAGATTTATATAGAATTTTAGTGTTTTTGACTAGAATTTTTCTTCAGGGTTCTTGTAAACTGTAGGAAGATAGATAGATAGATTTTTTTTGTATATATATATATATATATATATATATATATATATATATATATATATATATATATATGTGTGTGTGTATGTATGTAGGTAGGTAGATAATAATCAATCTAACATGTTTCACATTTATTAACTTCATCAGAGAATGCGATATGGAGAAAAAGAAGAATTTCTAGTATGCTTAGTTTTGTGTGGTTTGATTTTTCATTGGTTAATCAGGTTTCATATGCATTCAACTTGTCAAACAAACATTAGTACAATTTGTGGTGTTCCGAATTCAAGGTGAGATGTGGCATCTCTTTGATGCAACAAAAAACATAATAGATTCCAAGTCTAACTGAAAAAAAAAAAAAAAATGTAAATATTGCTTTATGTATGTAAGTGTGTCATAATTCTAGTTTGCCTGTGTGGGATTCAGATGATAATGTATATATGTAAATACAGTGATATCTCAACTTAAGTCGTTTTGAGTTAAGTCATTTTTGAAGATACACCAGTTTTTCTTAAATATTATATGGAAAAATAAAACTCGCCTTATGTCGTTTTGTTCAAGTTTATGTCAGCCATTAAAAATATTAGAAACGTCAAAACACTAAAATAATATATATATATATATATATATATATATTATAGAATCATAAAAGTACAATTAGTATAATAAAGTATTTTCAGAAGATGTTCATATTTCAAATTCCTAACGACAGGTGGCACTCGTGCGTTTTTACCGTTCCAACACCAATTTTGAATTCAGACTTGTTTACATCTGAGCTCTGCCATTGACGTTCTTTCAATTACATTTCAATTGTGATTTAAAATACATTATTGCCAATGGCTTTGAAGAAAAGTCCCAGTGCAAGTGCTAATGCTAAATGTAAAGCTATATTGCTGGAAGATAAGGTGGAAATTAATTATTCTATTAAGAATACTGTACGTACATATCATAAATACTGTAATAGGCAATGGGGAGTGCTTATTTGTGGTTATTTCGACTTACGTCATTTTTCAACCTAAGTCGTGACCTCTGGAAACAATTGACAACAGGACAAAGTATATCTGTATATGTGTGTGTGTGTGAATATTTGGTGGTTTTTCACAAGTCAATTTGGGAATGTTTTTACATATAAGTAGGTAAATAGGTAGTTAGGTATATGGGTGGGTAGAAATCTTTTGTGTGCATGAAGGAAAAACCCAGAAAATAAAAATAAAATTAAAAGACTTTAGAAAATTAAAATTGTTTATCTTACGGTTTCTGCAGCTTATAGGAACCAAGTCGACTCATTTCTCCATGGAAATATTGGTCAGCAGCAAGATCATCATGGACAGTTAGCGTGTATTGACGTATACTAGAAATTAAAATAAATGTAAAAATATGTAAGACTTACTATCCATGTGTTGTGAGACCATAACATACCTACAACATGGACTCTTCCAGGACTATATAAAGTATGCGATATAATACTCTAAGAGAAGAGGAGGAAAGAGAGAGAGAGAGAGTATTCTAATACCGTAGTATCAGCCGCGTACGACTACCAATATTGGACACTAGTACATAGTAAGCTCCGCTTACACTATCTTTGTAACCTTTTTGTTTAATATATCTTTCTTACCTCTAATCCGTGTTTCGTGTTTTCCTTCCATGGTCCCAACTTTGGGCCCACATCAGTGGCGACGAAGAATTCAAGAAACACACTCATGCCGAAACCTTAATACCTTACCAGTCCCACATCACCATGTTTGTTCACAAGTGTATACACACCTGGCTCAAAAGCTATGAATCATTTTAAAATCTAATATTAACCTTTACAAAGAGATCGACAAACACAAAGATAATTTTCATCATTTTTTAAAAAATTAAGCCTCAAAAATAATGCCTCCCCCTGTGATCCCAAGTTTCCTCATTTCCTCCCCTATTTATTTATTTTTTTTTTTTAGATTTGAAATTCTTCATTTTCAAAATCAGCCATATCTAATGAGTTGGAAAAAAAGTTTGTTGTATCTTTTAAATTTCAATGACAATATTTTATGAGTGACTTAAGGTGGAAAATATAAAATGTTAAACGATTTTTTAAAAGTCACTCATTTTCTTTCTCTTTTTCAGTCTTGAGCAACACAAGCTTGGGAAAAATAATATAAGATTTAATTATTGTAAACACACACAAATGCATAAATGCACAACACATTTTTCATTATCCATCTGAGGAAGCCATATAGGCAAAATGCATTATTGAATATTATTTTCAAAACATACTTTCATGAAGCTTTTTCTAAATGTCAGTAACTTAATTGAAGGCACACAATTACGTTCAAAATATTTAGTTGAAGCCATAAAATTGTGTTCAAAATATTTAGATTTTGGCATTAAATAACCCATACAAATGTTGATATGCCACTAAAGAAAACTCAAAAACCAACATGAATTTTCATGACATTAATCCATATAATATCCTACAATTTCCAAAAGTCAAACTGTATTCCAAAATATAACTTAAAAAAAAAAATAAATAAACACCAGTAATTATGTCCACAAACTTGTATATGCACAAAATCTGAGCATCATCTACCATGTATTCAACTGTGAAAGCAGAATAACATTATATATTTATTACTTCAAAAGATCCTAAGAAAATTAAATTTCAGCATTAAATGACCCATAATGAGTTGATATGCCATTAAACAAAAAAAAAAAAAAAAATCAATTCATGAGATAAATGAAGTATTTTTGTAATGTCTTGTGCCATATGGCCTGGATTATCCCTTAATCAGCATTTGGATTTAGTCTTCATCAACAACCACAAGTTTGCCCAAGTTTTCTCGGTTTTCCAGATTCAAATTTCTATGTTAAATTTAGTTAATTCTTTACAAACATTATTCCCAGCTATTGGCACAATCTCCATAAACAGTACAAACCTGTATCATTTTACTTCTCATTTATCCATTTTTTCGGGGGGGGGGGTCAGTTTAGTTACTTTTTAGGTTAGTCACCATTTTTTACCCCTTCTTGTTTTGCCCTTAGTTATCACTAGAACAGGGACAATAAAGCATAGGACCAAGCACATGGGTCATATTTTTCTTATATGCCTAAATCTATTCCCTACGGTAACATCACCAGTATGTAACCTTTAAAATCTTTTCTCTCTGCATTCGTCTCACTTAATGTCACATTATTTGAACATGGTAGCTATCTTTTATACATTTATGAGAAAGACGTGATAAATCTTAATTCTTAAGATAATGATTGAGTAAGCTCATGGCGAGTTCTACGATGATAACCTATCTGTAGAAATTCCTCTATCACATCATTAAATATTTGAGCTTAACAATTTTAACAAAATATTGCAGTAACAATCATAAATATGAATACGGGTTATTATTTTAAGAAGTAAGGGGGTACAAATGAAAAGATTTGAAATTGACAATTTTTTCCATTTGACTGAAGCAGACGTGAAATACTTCTATCTTCCTTTCTTTCCTTTTCTCACTGACACCAAGTAGTGTTTTTTCTCCCCCTTTTCCATGTTCTCAAAACGGAACAGTCCATTATTTATTAAGTGACTGTTTGATGTTATCAATTGGGGGTGGAAGGAGATCCCAGCTTGTAGCAACTTTAGAAAATGCATGAAAATCATAGCCTTGCAAGTGAAATTGGGTAGACAGAAATCCTTGGGAGCCATCAATGGTTGTGCTAGCATAAAGTCAAAAGTCATCGTGACCAAGGGTTTGAGTGTGCTGGAATTGTTCAAACCATTGATCACACTAGGTAATGCGCTCTCTCCCAGAAACTTTAACTAAGGTCCACTCAGCAGAGCTGCAATATAAACAACAGGTGGACTATGGGTGCCGAACAAATACAAAATGTGCCTCAGCAGGGGTCTGCAACAGGGATTCTCTAGCCACCCTAGTAGATGGGCATCCTCAGATATATGAGTGGACAGCCTTTATTTATTGTTAGAGCATAATGGTAGTGTCAACTAATGAAGGGAGAGACAAGTACGATTATAATAGAATATTACATTTGTATCTCTCTATGCAGGTTCTTTTTCATGTGTTTACTGTTTACACACTGTTCCCAGATGTAATTTTCTTCCTTTCTAAGAAGTCATCAAAACAAACTTTATGCATATTCATGGAAGCAAACTATTTGCTTCCATGCAAACTACTCTCCTTTATACATTTAAACAAATGGTTTTGCTTCTATGCTCAAGCCTCTGGCAGCTTTTATCATATTCCTTGTTACCCTTGTTTGTTTTTTAGATTAAACTAGTCTTACTTGCATTATTTACATTATTCAGACTAATCCTCATCTTCACTGCCGTATTCGCAACGTTTCGGCTGTTGTACACTCCGGCTTTCTTCAGGTGACTGGAATTTCAAACCGAACCCTTTATTTCATCCACTGAGGTAGATTGTTCTAGTTCCGCGTGCCATGCCTCTTCTGGATGTCTCAGTTATTTCCCTTTAACTCATCTCTCCAAACTGACTGACTGTATGCCCCTAAGAAGATGAAGTTGTCATGCTCTGGTTTCGATTATCAAAACACAGATCCACATTCACACCAGCTTGTAAGACTGTAGGGCACTTGTACAATGTAGTTAACTGAGACAATTTCTAATTTCAAAAACTAAATTATTATTTCACTCTCTGATTGGATGCCCTCCCAATATGGATGTCAAGGGCCATCACACCATCTGTCTCCCCGTCTTCACGTGACTACTTCAGAGTCTTAATTAATGTAAGGTGTTTATCTGGCTGTCTTGAGGTACATACACATACTCAGGATGCTGAAGAACATGTATCATTTTTTGTTGACTTTACAACATTTCTTTTCATATCGGGAAATAAAAGAGCATCTCATTCCACTACCTCTTTTTGCTTTCAAGGTAGAAACATTTTTAAAAATTCACAGTCACATGATTCGTATGGAGATGTGTTGTAATGTCACTTTTTAGAATATGTAAATGTATCTCAGTGTGCGAAAGGATATGATTGTTATTTATTAACCACTTCAAATCGAGTGTTGCCATATTTCCTGCAAAAGTAAAACGGTTACTGCATCTGCTTCCTTTTTATTATGGAAGAGTGCAAAAGCTGGCGAACCAGAAGTTGGTCGTAATTGGACTATAAATGCTGGAGTTAGGCATACTCTGAGAAATGTTGTAACAGATGTATGCCAGAGTTGCCATGGAGAGGGAGCATGATGTTGAAAGAACCGAAACTCCTGTTGATCCTCTGCTAAAAACATCACTGATATGAGCCAAAGCATCAAACTGATGAATTTTACAAAATGTCATAAAATTCAGTCAGATGTAAAACAAAATCACATGTTCAAATGCCACTAATCAAAAACTCTACAAACTTTGTTCCGACCCAATAGCAATGAGAAATTTTCCTCTCAAAAGTCAAGAATCTCCAACTGCCTGAATATTAAAGTATTTACAGACTGCTGGCCAAAATTTACTTAACATATTAAACAACTTACCTAATATCATCCCCAACTGCCTGAATATTAAAATGTTCACATACTGCTGGCCAAAATTTCTCTCTCCAACTTAAGAAATCTTCTTCAATGCTAAAAATATAAAAAAAAAAAATTTTAAAAAATGAAAAAAAAATAAATCAACAATATTTACTGACATCGTAATGAGCATCATTGCACATCTCTGAAAACATGACCAGGGCTTCATATGAAGTTATGATTTGACTTTGAACACAAAGGGAGACAATTGTGCATATTGTCAGCCTTTGTCATCCCAGTCTTCCTGGATCCAGAAGCAGAATATTGACAAGATGTCTGGCAAGAGAGCAGGATGCACTGAATGACCAGATAGCTAAAGCTATATTACTTCCATGAGTTCAAATCATCGAAGCTGGGACCTGCCATGCCACAAACACAGGGCTAAATTATCCCCATTCTGAAGAAGGAAGTTCCACTGAGACGGCTTCTTCCCAAGAATCACTACTTTGTACAAAAGACTCCTGAGAGGATGCTTCCCTGATCACTACAATCTCAACCACTTCAAGTCTAGGGTCAACCATTATCTACCTTCATAATGTGTGCTTACTTCTTCCTATTTTGTCCATACAACAACCTCATTTGTTCACTCTCTACTTTGAGTGTAAAAGAATGTGAAAAAAAGAATGTGGGGAAAAAGAACGTGAGAAAAAGGAAACAGAATTAAAGAGAGGGGGGGAACATTAAAAGAACAAGAATTAAGATAGATAATGATTGACACTGCATTTAAATTTTTCAAGATCGAAGTTGACTGGAAAGCAAGAAGCTGGAAGGGATTTCCACAAGCGAGAAGTGTGATAGAAAAAAAATAACATTAGCATAGAACTTACAGTACATCTATTCATTTAAAAAAATGATGAGACAGTGCTGTCAATCTAATAATGTGTTTAAATTCATAAAGTCTAGGTACCATAGCAGAAATTTCATCAAAATTACCATGAAAGTATTTATAGAAAAGGCACAGGGAATTTGTTACAATAGTAGAAAAGTGACTGAAGCTGAAATGCCAGGTCAAGGCCAGTAACATTGCAGATTCTTTGGATTTTATCAAGAATCTCTAAATATATAGCACAAGCACAAGACCATATGTGGCAGCAATATTCAAAGCAAGGATGAATGCTAGACTTATATGCAAGATGGATTCTGATGAGAAAAATTGTCTAGCACCTGAACTGAATTTGAAAAAATGCAATCTAAATGCCAATTTCTAAGCTTAAGCTCAAAAAGCAACCACTTTTACATTGTGAAGGGGTTACAGCTATTTTATGCACATGTGTATGCACACACACCCACAAAAAAAAAAAAAAAAAAAAAAAAAAGGGGTCGATATTAGTTGAAAAGTGGAACTTACTTAGCATCATCATCTCCCATTCCTAATTCAAAAATTCTAGTTCCTCCCAGTTCTTCAAGACGTTTGTCTACATAAATTCCCATTGACTGGTAATGCTCATAAGTTTTATTGCCAAGGCCAAACACCTGAAAAAAAAAAACAACAGAAAAAAATAAATAAACAATTAACATACTACCAATATAATGACTATGCTTTTTCAATATACCCCAGAAAACAATATTAACTGTTAACTCTTCAAGACATGGAGAATCATAGCCCTCCCTAACTTCCTATCCCTTGCAGCGCTTAATAACATTTGCCTTTTTACCATACCTTCCACTCTTTGTTTCATCAGTCATTCACACAAGCTGTTCAGGTAAAATGACAACAAAAATAATAAACACTATTAGATTGTTGATTTACACGCTGGTGGAATAATGGATAGTGGCTCGGATTGAGGAATCGGAGAGCCAAGTTTGAATTCCAGTCAAATCCATTACATTCACTTACATGCTAATACCCTTGGGAAAGGTATGAATCCTCTTCTTCCCCTAGCTATGGGTAAATAGGACAGACTGGGTTCTATAGCCTTGGATGGCAACTGGTTTTCAAAAAGAAATAGCAACCTACTGCAGGAAAAAAAATCTGCCTCATCAGTCATGTATCTTTAGATACATGATCACCTAAGCATGTATCACACATGGCACATAACTTATAGTATACTGTTTATTGGAAGGGTTGACAAAACATTGACTAATTGCCAATGGATTCAAATTTTATAAAATGGTAATTAATAAAGATTTCCTTATAGTTGGTTCACATATCTTAATAATTTAGCAAATGTTTATACATTTATAAATAAAAATTCTTTTCACATTTATTTCTTTATAAATTGTTAAATGATAAATATTGCATTAGTTCTAAGTGTATAAGTTTTAGAATGTTGAAAATATAAAATTATTATTTTAAATAAATAATCCAATAAATAGTCTTTAATATTTTTGTTGTCAATTCTCAAGAACAAAACAAAAAAAATGTATAAATTCACTTTCATCATGTGTTTAGGTTTTCTTATAAAACTGCACACAATGTCAACTACAAAATGAAGAGGTCAACATCAAATAAGTACAGAAGTTTTAATATCTGGGAAATGTTTTAATAGCGGACGAAATGTGAGACACTAAAATCTGAATGTGCATTGCAATAGCAAAAAATACTTTCCAAAAGCTAAGCAAAGTACTAAGAAACAGGAAAATCTTGTCAAACTTAGACAAACATGTCCACAATAAAACAGTGTCAAAAGTAAGCTTTTTTTACGACACCCACAAGGGTTGATATGCTGATAAAACAAACCAAATCACATGATACTGCTTTTTGAACTACCTTCACTCATCGGTAATGTTTATTGCTTTAAAAAGCAATGATACTAACCTACAGGAAAGTGACTCGTTGCACCTTCTCAGGCTAACGTTCACGGCTGACATTAAGTGGAAAGACTATACTGAATACATTGCTAGACCAGCTGCTAAGAAAGTTGGTTCACGGTGTTATGTTAGACAATTTTTCTTGACAGAATCTATCTTACACAAGTCTACCATTTGTCCATATTTAGAATATTGCTGCCATATATGGTCTGGTGCCCCTGATATTTATCTAGAGCTCCTTGATAAGATCCAAAGAAAAGTCAGCAATATTATAGGCCCTGATCTGGTATCTCAGTTTCAGTCATTTTCCCATCACTGTAAAGTTGCCTCCCTGTGCCTTTTCTATAAATACTTTCATGGAAACTGTTCAGATGAACTCTTCACTATGGTACCTAAACTTTATGGATTTAAGTGCAGTACTAGATTGGCAGCAAGGTCTCATCAATTTATAGTCGAGTTGGCTAGATGTAACTAAGTTCTATGCTAACAATTTCTTTTCTCGCACTTCTTGCTTGCACAACTGTCTTCCAGCTCCATGCTTTCCAGTTAACTTTGATCTTCAAAAATTTAAATGCAATGTCGATCGCTATCTACTGTCATCCCGATTACTCATTGTTCTCCTTGCTCCTTAGTAAGGTTTCCCGTTTTCTCATTCTTCTACACACAGTAACCCTTTGTCTTAGTGACTTTACTACCTTGCATAGGTTGAATTCAATTAAAAAGAAAAAGACAATAACAAATACAAGATTTCAACCATATTTCAAAGGAGATTACCCGACTTCCTTACCAACAAAACTGGAAAAAAATATCTCTTACTCTAGGTTAGCAATGTCTTTACTTTTCAAGATATACTTATTTTACATATCAGAGGTCCCCTCCACAGAAAAAAAAAATCTTTTTTTGTAATCAGCATCTGATTCATAACAAAATTGAATCACAGTAATTTTGAGACTTTTGTTCTAGGATAAAACTCATAGCCAAGTGGGTGCTAAAATAAATTTTATTTGGAGTGGGGGGGGATTTCACAAGCATATTTTGATATAAAGAATGACCCAATTCAAGAAGGGAGAAAATATATTCATGTGTACACAGACAGGTGAAAAAAAGAGAAAAAACATTTATGGGCGTTGACGTTAGAAAATGATCTCTGGTGATGGCGTGGGCAGGGGTAGATTGCACATGTTGTTGTGAATAACAACTGGACTAATAAAGAAGAATGGGGATTTATTGTCCAATCCTTTTCTAATCTTGAAAGAGATTCACTTAGTAAGCATCTTAGAAGAAAAGGTGACAGTAATTCACACAGAAAAAAAAAATGAATATAAAAATATAATAAAAAAAAAAAACCCATAAGGAAAGAAAAACAAGTAAATTTTTTTTTTTCAAGAAAATATGAGTAAAGAGAAAAGAAATTATAGTTAACATGCCAATCAGATCATTTACAGAAACCTGTATATATATATATATATATATATATATATATATATATATATATATATATATATATATATGAATAAAAATGACAATAGGAAAACTGGTAATTGCTGACGCGTTTCGTCCAATGTGAACTTTATCAAAGCAAAATACGAAAATGAAATTAAATGAACAAAGTAACTAATAAAAACAAAAACAGAATGTACCTAGCAACTGGAATGTAGAGAAACGCTATTTTCATATTTTTTTAACTGAAAAATAACGTCAGAGATTGTCACGTGTGGAGAATATTGTCATTATATCTGTGTTGATGTATTCAACCATTTTCTTTCGATTTTATGAATCTGTTGTGCATATTTGTTTGTAAGAGCATTAATTTTGTTAAGAAAGGTGAAATAGGGAAAAAGCCTGGGCGTAAATTAATATTTGGATAATTTTCTATGGCGGCACTCTCCAGAATTTTCCTTCTGAGTGAGTTATTTTCTTTTTTTATGAGTGTAGCATTTTTAAAATCAAAATTATGGTTGTATTTATTTCTATGTATGACTATTGCATTAGCTAAGTTGTTTTTTGTGAGGTCTCTTTTGTGCTCATAAATGTGTTTTTTCAAACTTCTACTTGTTTCTCCAATATATTGGGAGGAGCAGTTTTGGCAATTTATTTTATAAATGCCTGCTTCAGAAATATTAGTGCTATTATTGTTTGAAGATCTTAATATATCTATAATGGTTTTGGAAGTGTTTGTGACTATTTCAAGATTATTTAGATGGGATAGGTTATTCTGGATCGTGGACGTGGCAGAATTGGTCGGTAGTATTATGTATCTGTTTTCATGTGATTTACTATTGCAGATTGTGTTATTAGTTTTGTTTCGTTTGTATATTTTGTATGCCTTTCTTCTTGCATTGTGGATGAAATGATATGGGTATTGTAGGTTTTTGAATGTGTTTTCTATGTATGTTTCTTCTTTAAATAAATATTGAGGACTACAGATTCTTAATGCTCTTAGAGAGAAACCTATAATAATTCCCGATTTAATTTTTGAAGGGTGGTTTGAGTAGAAGCTGATGAGATCATTTTTGTTTGTAGCCTTTCTGTAAACGTCAAAATTGAGTTCGTTGTTATTTCTAATTAACAAAATGTCCAGGAACGGAAGAGTGTAGTTGGTTTCAGTTTCGAGAGTGAAGTTTATTGTAGGTTCAATGTTGTTAAGTTTGGAGAGAAGATCCGTTAAATTGGTGTTTTTTGGAATTATTAATAACGAGTCGTCTATGTATCTGAAATATGAAGAGTTTGTAGGAGAATATTTTTGAATGAGTCACTTTCTAGAAATTCTAAAAACAGACATGCAAGAACGCCGCTGAGAGGAGATCCCATTGGCAAACCAAATTTCTGTCTGTAATGTTGGTTATTAAAAATAAAAAGAAGCATAGCTTGGTAATTAGTTGGCACAGTTTTATAATTTTGTGTGTAGATATAGGTAATTGGATTTTTGCATTTGTTAGGTGTGTTTTTAAGTAAATTTAAGCATTTATCTATGGGGACGTTTGTATAAAGAGATTGTATATCTAAACTAGTCATATATTTGTTTTCAATGTCTATGTTTTTTAGCTTGTTTAAGAGGTCGCCTGAATTTTTTATGTGATGGACTAATAGTGCTGCCGAGAAGTGGAGTTAAAATTCTGCTTAGTTTGGCGGGCTATTTTTATGTGGAGCTACCCTATCCCTGATATGATAGGTCTCATTGGTATATTCGGTTTATGCGTTTTGGTAATCCATATAATATGGGTGTTTTGGGATGGTATTCAGTAAGCTTTAACCAGAAGTTTTCATTTTTAGTAGTTTTTAATGTTGCTTGTAAACTTTTGTTTCTTTTATAGCTATGTTTTCATTTACTTTTTCATAGATGTTATCATCATTAATGAGCTCCCTCATCTTCTGTTGGTAAATGTGTTTATCCATAATTACAATTCCCCCGCCCTTATCAGAAGTAGATATATGTATGTTTTTGTTGTTAGCTAATTCTTTCAAGGCGTTGATGTATCTTCGAGGAAGTGCGGTGTCATTCGTGATTTTGTGTGTAGCTGTGATTAGGCCCTGAATATAGCCTTTGGTAAAATCGAGTCATTGTGGTGATGATTTTTTGATTATGTAATCCGTGATATCATATTTTGGTAATCCAGTGGCAAATTTCTGACCAAAGCTGAGTGCTTCTAGCTGTGTATCCGATAGTTGGAATTTGGATAAATTTGTTATTAGGTCTTTTCTGCAGATGTTGGACCATTTGCTATTATAAATGAGTTTGCAGAGTTTGTTCTGTAAAACACGGACTTTCTTATTATTATTATATCTGACTGATTTTTTTTATTTCATTCCGTTCGTGTTTTTGTAAGTGACTTCCCGTCATATATGCCTTATGGTAAAGAATAGCTTCTTCTTCTAATTTCTTTATTGAATTTTTCAAAAATTCATGGGTATAGGGAGGGAATATATGGTGCAATGATTTGATGAGCTTGTGTGAGCATTGAGGAATAACTTTTTCCTCAATGCAATTTCTAAGAAAGTTTTTCTTGTTTTTATATGAATTGGCGGATATTAGTTGTTTCCTGTATATTCTGACTATATCTGTGTGTAAGTTTTTGTTTTCCATGTCGACAAATATGAAAATTTCTCCGATTTAATTGGTAGAGAAGACAATATTTATGAATAAAAATGACAATAGGAAAACTGGTAATTGCTGACATGTTTCGTCCAATGTGGACTTTATCAAAGCAAAATACGAAAATGAAATTAAATGAACAAAGTAACTAATAAAAACAAAAACAGAACGTACCTAGCAACTGGAATGTAGAGAAACGCTATTTTCATATTTTTTAACTGAAAACTAATAACACAATCCGCAATAGTAAATCACATGAAAACAGATACATAATACTACCGACCAATTCTGCCACGTCCACGATCCAGAATAACCTATCCCATCTAAATAATCTTGAAAGAGTCACAAACACTTCCAAAACCATTATAGATATATTAAGATCTTCAAACAATAATAGCACTAATATTTCTGAAGCAGGCATTTATAAAATAAATTGCCAAAACTGCTCCTCCCCAATATATTGGAGAAACAAGTAGAAGTTTGAAAAAACACATTTATGAGCACAAAAGAGACCTCACAAAAACAACTTAGCTAATGCAATAGTCATACATAGAAATAAATACAACCATAATTTTGATTTTAAAATGCTACACTCATAAAAAAAGAAAAATAACTCACTCAGAAGGAAAATTCTGGAGAGTGCCGCCATAGAAAATTATCCAAATATTAATTTACACCCAGGCTTTTCCCTATTTCACCTTTCTTAACAAAATTAATGCTCTTACAAACAAATATGCACAACAGATTCATAAAATCGAAAGAAAATGGTTGAATACATCAACACAGATATAATGACAATATTCTCCACACGTGACAATCTCTGACGTTATTTTTCAGTTAAAAAATATGAAAATAGCGTTTCTCTACATTCCAGTTGCTAGGTACATTCTGTTTTTGTTAGTTACTTTGTTCATTTAATTTCATTTTCGTATTTTGCTTTGATAAAGTCCACATTGGACGAAACGCGTCAGCAATTACCAGTTTTCCTATTGTCATTTTTATTCATAAATATTGTCTTCTCTACCGATTAAATCGGAGAAATTTTCATTATATATATATATATATATATATATATATATATATATATATATATATATATAATAGTGGTAAATATACATACATATGCAAAATATATATACATAGGTGCATACACATACATATATATTTTTTTTGAATAAAAAATTCCAAGAGGATAGAATCCAGGTAGAACTCAATGTCCAAGACAGTAAGGATATAATAAAAAAGCTTAAACACTAATATTCCATGGTCATAATTTATTCCATTGGAATCGTAAATATGATCCAATTCATCAGACCTACAAATGTTTTTTTCTGTTTTCTTTTTGAACTTGTAGGTTTGATGAATTGGATCGTATTTACGATTTCAAGGGAATAAATTATGACCATGGAATATTAGTGTTTTAGCCTTTTATTTTATATATATATATATATATATATATGAGTGATAGAAATTAGGAGGATTTGATAATTATAATTAAGTAATCCATCGAGAAACCTCAACAGAATGCAGAAAGCACTGGATTGCCGTTTCATCCTATATTTGGGACTCATCAGCAGTGCGCCTCCACTACTGAGAATTGAAATCTGAACAGTTATGATAGGAGGCAAATGCCATACCAACAGGCCTTATTGATTAGACTCTATATCATGCACTGCTTCTAATGTTCTGGACTGAGTGACTTGGGGATAGTAGTCGTAGCTCATGGAGGTACAGATCTATGAATAAAGAGAAACTCAGATGAGTTCCATCACAGAATACGTGATCGAACGGCGCTATATCGAGTCTAATTGGTTACCTCTGTCACCGAGGTCCATGTATTTTATCAAGAATCTCTAAATTTATAGCAGGAGCAGTAAACCATATGTGGCAACAATATTCAATGCATGGACGAAAGGTAGACTTATAAATGTGCAAAATAGATTCTGACAAGAAAATTTGGTTAATTTTCAGCATAAGCACCAAAAGCCCACGGTAATGAAAATGGTGTGAAATTGTCTGATTATTTTGAAAATGACAATAAAAGTTTATGCTCTATTACCCTTTAGGAGTTATGGACAATGTAAGTTTGACTTCTTTCACGTCACATTGACAGAACAGCTGCCATTACTAGCTTTGTTTACATACGTTTGCCTCGAGTAGTAATGTGTCTTGATTACTGTACAATGCACAATTCCAAATATAGCAGAAAAAAATGAAAAATAAAATCAAAATTATGTGCTTGAAAGGATAATAAAAAAAACAAAATGAACTTTTCTTTTTTAACAATGTTTTTTTTTTTTTATACCAATTCCGTAAAAACTATTCATTTAAAGCTTCATTAAAAAAAAAATAAAAAGTACATTTTAAAATAACTTTCATGAAAATTGTGCTGTGATCAGTAAGAAGATACAAAAAGCAGTAAACAGGGTGTTAACTAAGTAAGCTTCCACACATTTCTAATCAAGGCAAACATATGTAAACAACACCAGTAATGGCAGTTGGTCAATGCGAAAGAGATCGGACTTATATTGTTCATAAATCCTAAATGGTAATCAAGTGCAAATTTTTATTGTCCTTTTCGAAATAATCAGACAATTTCATGCCATAATAGAGTATTTTCATTACCGTTGGCTTTTGGTGCTTATACTGCAACTTAACTGAAAATGTGTCTAGCAAGACACAGTGAACAAACATTCCTAGCCAACAGACTTATCAATCGATTTGATATAATCTTTCCTCTTCATGTCAATGAAGTGGAAACATACCCTGGCTCAGTGCAAGGAAAAACACAGACGTGAATCAGGCTGGTGAATATTATTATGTAATATTAAATATCTTCTAAATATGAGAAATGGAATGAGAACAATCGGCACCTGTGAGCTGAATAAAGGGTTTGGTTCAAAATTCCAAGGATGTTCAGTCAAAAAAATAGAACACCTGAAGAAGGTTGGAAAATGGGCAGAGGGTACACAGCTAAAATGTTGTCAATAACAACCAAGATGAGACCAATATTTTGAAGACATCAATTTAACAAGGATACAAGAGCAAAATTGTTTGGTCATTACAGCAGTTTCAGAAATCTCTCCAAAAAAGACCAGAGTAAGAATTTAAAAAAAAAATAAATGCTTACAGCATATTTTAGGCCAGTTAGGTCAATCTCTCCAGTTTGTAGAATGTTGTAAAATTCCTGAGCATTGTCGGTCGGATCCCCTTCTCCATATGTAGCCATACAGAATATGGCTAGAGAGTTCTCTATCTCGGAAAAGTTGGATAAATCCTCCTAAAAATTAAGAGGATCAATATTTTTTAAAAATTGATTATAACAAAAAAAATTTGATGACAAAAAAAAAAAAAAAAAAAAAAAAAATTAAAAATGGCCCAAGAACATCTTTTATTATCATTTTTTAATAAATTTTTTTTAAATTAAAATTTTTTAAATTTAAACTTTCTTTTAAAAATTTTTTTAAATTAATAATTTTTCTTATTTTTAAAATATTCCAAATTTAAAATATTTTTAAAATTTATATATTTACAATTTTTACATTTACAATTTTTTTTTTTTTCAAATTTAAAAAATAAATATAAATTTTAAAGGTTTTTAAAATTTGAAAAAATACAAGTGAGCAGTGAATCTAATTTCACAAGGTTACTAAATAATCCCGGTTCATGGTGAAAGCTCTTTATAATAAAAAGGGTCCAATTGTAAATGTCTGTTCAATGGCAGAGATAGAGAAGCATCTGCTTCCACTTCCCTCTCAAGAACAATATCTCTTCAGGGTGTAGGTGATCATGGCCCTTCACAGTTTCCTTTTCATTCACATCTATAAACTGTGTATCAATATAACAATTCTTGAGAAAGATTGTGGAATGATTTCCAATAGTGTCCAGTTTCCAATTCAGAATTATCCTTCTTAGCCTTGTTACCAAAGAGAGACCACACTGCTCCATTATTTAATCCATTGTTAGGGGGCATCAGTAAGAAACTTACCTTAGCTGGTGTTGGAATTCACCTCACCAATTCCATTAATCATTAATTCAACTAAATCTTGCTCTACTTGCTTAAACCGCCTAGAGATTAACAATTAGAGATTAAACCGCCTAGAGATTAGTGATATACAATCTTCCTATACATTAAGACACCATACAGGTGTCTTTAAGGCTGACAATAAACTACATCCAGTAGCAAGGCTTCTGATAGAGAGAGTGAAGGTTTTGAGGAGTGTGGAACCACCTCTTAACTGCTATTGTTCTCAGGTCCACCCTGACCTGCAGGTGGTAGCACCTGTTAGGGTCCCAGCTATGGGAAAATAGTGAACGCCCAAACAAAAATACATTTTTATAGGAAAATGATAATACATCACTAAAGTAAAAAATACATTTTTTTATAAAACAAAAGAAATTACCATAAATACATTTTTGTATTGAAATTACCAGCAATACATAAAAAAAAAAGATATATTTCATTATCTAGAAACTATATACCTAAAAAACATATTTACTCTGATGCCCCTTATGTTTGTCTCAAGATTCTTGATAAGATCCAGAGACAGATATGCAACGTAATTGGCCCTGATCTGGCATCTCGTCTGCAGTCGCTCTCTCAGATGTGCCATCGCCTCCCTCTGTTTTTTTTTTTAAAATACTTTCATGGTAACTGCTCCAAGGAGCTGCTTTCTCTCATTCCCAAACTTTATGAATTTAAACATTCTACTAGGCTGGCATCTCGCTCACACCCTTTCACTGTTGAAACTGTTAAATGTAGCCATCTCTTCTACTCCAATAGCTTCATGTCTCACACCTCTCACCTGTGGAACTCCCTCCCCTCTTCCTGTTTCCCTGATAGCTATAATCTCTAACTATTCAAATGTAATGTCAATCGACATCTCCAGTTGCCTTGATCTATCCCCTATCCTTCTCTTCATCCTTTCCTCTCTCACTCCTATTTGCTCTAGCTCCAACCCTTTGTAACCCCTTGCGTGCTAGTGGCTTCCTGCCTTGCTTGGGGTGAAATGCTCAAGAAAAAAAAAAAGTATAAAATTATTTACCAAATATTTGTAGTTGAAAGCATAAAATTATGTACAAAATATTTAGATTTTGGCATTAAATAACCCATAGAGGTTGATATAGCACAAAACAAAATCAGCAGATGGAACAACATTTTTTATATTACATTATTCAGACTATTGTCCTCATCTTTGTTGCCATATTTATTACAAGGAGATTTTTGTGGCCTAGTGATAAGACTCAAAGAGTGTGAGTTCAATACCCAGTTAAGGCAGTGGAGAAATTGGAGAGAGGAATTTACAGGAGATAACTGATAACTGACATCCATTAAACATGGAACTAGAACAGTCTACTCCAGTGAGTGAAATAAAAGGTTAAGTTCAACATTCCAACCACCTGAAGAAGGCCAGAGCGTACAACGGCCAAAACGTTGTAATAAACATGGCAACAAAGATGAGGACAATAGTTCGAATAATGTAAATAATGTACATAGTACCTCATCTCAGAAATCTAGACAAACATTTTTTATGATTTATCAACCTATTATGGGTTATTTAGAAAGATGGGTTATTTATAGAAAGATTGTTCTTCCTATCTCACAAACTGACAGCTCATTAATCATAATTTCTCCACCATAATTTTACAAAATTCTTACCATATTACATTCTTCTGGATCCATTGCTATTCCTTTCATCCCATAACGCTGACAGTCTTTGGAGAGACGACAAGCAAATTCTTCAGCAGTGCCGGTTTGGGAACCATAAAACACGACAACGTTTTTTCCCTGGAACAAAAAGAAAAGTCATGAAAAAGAAGATAACAGAACTGAAAGAAAATAATAAATAAAATAAAAATTACCCGAATTTGGCTAAGATTACACAAAATTAAGGTAATGTATTTAGTGAGGTTTAAACTCACAAGCAGTAGACAGTATCAGATTCTGACAGTGAGAAACTATGTTGTCAGAACTTTTCCTTTAACCATTAGAAATGTTAATCCTGCCAATACAAGTTTAATTTGAATTTCTTGGTTGTGTATTCATAACCTTCTATGGCAACACCTAAAACAACCTTAACTGAAATTGAGTGCCTGGCTACTGCAATTTCAAATATATAGAACAAATATATAAAATACTATATTTTGAGGGGATTCCATATACAGTAAAAGGGGAAGTAGTATTTATAAATGATGCAGAGTGCAAAATGTTAATTAAAAATGCCTTTTTTTTATCATTTCACCTAAAGCAAGGCAATAATGCCACTAGGATGCAGGAGGTTACAAAGTGTGAAAGAAAATGAGAAAACTTTAGGAGAAAGGACAATAAAGGAACAGGGTTTGAAAAAACAGAAGATGGTGACTGATGTTGTATTCAAATTTTGAAGATTGTAGTTGGCAAGGAAACAAGAAATCAGAAGAGAGTTCCACAGGTAAGAAGTGCAAGAAAAGAAATTAAGAGAATAAAAGAGTTGTATCTCATTAGTTCAATAGGTAAATGGTTGGACCTAGTTGCCAATCTAGTAGCATGCTTAAATTCAAGCAGTCGAGGCACTAAGAAAAAATTTTTATTTATTAAACAATGTATATTACATGGTTTCCCCTAAAATCCAGTCCTAAACAGGAAATAGGGGATAAATCACTACTCATGTTTAAACGACCAGAGAGGAGTTGGAACTGGATGATAAGCAAATCTATCTACTCCTATTGAGAAGAAAAAAAAAAGGAAATAATTAGCAAATAAAATTTCAGAGTTTTAGGCAGAGACATTGGAAGTAAAGAGTTAAAGTTGACTTTAGAAGGAACTGGAAACCCAATCCTAAACAGGAAACAAGGGATAAACCTCTATCCCTGCTTAAAAGACTGACAAGGTGTGTGAACCAGACAATAGGCAAACCTATTTACTCCTATTGAGGAAGGCAGTGAATAATTAGCAAATAAAATTTCAGAATTTTAGGCAGAGACATAGAAGTGGAGAGTTAAAGTATACTTTAGAAGGAACTGGAGACCCAATCCTAGACGACAAACAAGGGATAAACCTCTATTCCTGTTTAAAAGACAATGGATTGGGGGGGAGTATGAACTGGATGATAAGCGATCATATCTACTTCTATTGAAGAAAAAAATAAATAATCAAATACATAAAAATAAATAGCCTAAAGAAAGATTTAGCAGCCATTTTGTTCATTTTCTAACTGAAGCGCGACATCATTTTTTTAAAATAATTTTATGGCACGTCAGAAAGACATGACTTTTTGAGGAATACATGAGAACAAACTGAAAATACAAGCTGACTGAAACTTCCAAGGACTGTTTACACTTTCTAATTGGTCAATATATATCACATGACCCAGAAACACTGGGTGGACTTACATAAGCTTAGTTCTTGTTATTTAATAGCCATACCTTATATACGAGTCTTACATAACAGGTTATATTTTAAAAAGGTCACATTTTAAAACAATTGCTCCAAAACTGTACCCTAGAATATTAAACTAAACTAGCTAAACCCACAGAAATTTTACAGTGTAAAGTAGAAATGGAAGGTCTCATTAGATAACGTGGGGGATTTCCACAGGCAGATATAAGTTATCTCGTCCAGTGTTATATAAACAGCTGACTGGCCAGGGGCCAGACATATTTTTGTATTCGTATTTCATTGGCGTGAGAATAAAGTAATTGAGAATTACCACTATCATTGTGGTTATTTTACATATGGTTGACTGTAAAACTGAAACTTTCCACTTGTCCCTTTTAATTGTGTCTTTTTACTGCATTAATATTTTTTTATTAGTGTTTTCATTGCATTAATTAAATTTTGTCCTAATAAGTTCTTTTTTAAGAGTCAAATATATTAATAATGAGTTAATGTTTTTGTTGACTTATCAATTTTTCTCACAATGCTTTGGCTAAGACTTCCTCAAATATGGAGGTAAAAAGAAAAGCATTTAGGTGATTTTAACTCCTCTTTAGTGCAATTGAGAAAATGCACTTGCAGTCCTTTGCATTAATCGTAATAATTATGCTTACCAATTTTTAGTACTAAATAGAAAATGTAGCAGAGACTGTAAAATACCTGTCTTGATCTCTCGGATGAGAAGTTAGCATTATTTACATTCTGACAGATGTCCTCATTTTTGTTACGACAATGTCTCAGCCGATGTGCTCTAGATTTCAGGTGTCACTCAATCTGGGTAACCGTCAAGAAATTTTGAACTGAAACCTTTTAGTTAATCTATTGGAGTAGATTGTTCTCATTCCACTGTCTAGCTATACTATCTCTCTTTCTGAATTTGGTGACAGTGAGTTCACTCCCCACGTTAGGTAGTACAGATATAGATACTGCTTTTTTTCCCCCACAAATAAATAAGTCATATACACTGAAAATTATGACAATACTTTTTTTTTCTACAAACAGGCCTTACTACTATCTTAAACTCAGCTGCCTATGTCCTTTTTTTTTTTTTTTTGCGCTGACAAATATTTCTGGTTGTAAGGAGAACTAATTTTGTGATTAAGCCGAATTTTGCAATTTTTGACCAAATTTGAATAGTTATTCTAGATAAAACATCAAAAATAAGAGGAATGAGATTGTCAAAGTTCAGAAATTAATGCAAATGTTACTGACAAAACACAGCTTATTACATGTCACAGATTTTTTGTTTTGTTTTTTTTTTTTCACCCATTCCAAAAATGTTGACATTATGTTTCATGGGAGGATTTAAATACACGGCCGATTAGTCAAAAGAGGGGAAATAACTCTAGTTGCCTCATTTACACTTCAAATCTAAACAACGTTTGTCCTCTGCTTCCTGTGTTTACACATTCATTTACACAAACTCATTAGGTATGTTGAACTGGTGTCATTACAAATTAGACAAGAAATTGATAGATATAATTAGCCTATTAGGATTTTAAATGCATTATTAATGATTTTACTATGAAAAATCATTGAAAATAAAGAGGAAAAGGATTGTTTTTGGTCAAGAATGAATCAAAGTTTTACGGATAGAATAACTACTCAGAGTAATATTCTTTTTTATGAGTGAAAATATTTTGAAAGAATTTTTTTTTTTTTTTTTTTTTTACAATGATGTTCACCCTGTACAAGGCCCAAGAGCCTCTCGAGGTAGATAGTTACAGAGTAAGAGAGAGTTTATGCAGATATTTGGAGGAAGATAACAGTTAACCATAGACTTGAACAGGTTTAAAAGTGTAGTGATTAAGGAAGCATCCTCTTGGGAGTTGGTTCCACAAAGCAGCGATTTGTGGGAAGAAGCTGCTCAAGTGAAACTTACATCTCACCAATGGAATACGAAGGGAATGAGGGTGGTACGCTACAGTGTGTGTAGCATGGCAGGTCTTAGCCGTGATGGTAAGAACCAGTGGAATGAAGGAATGTAGTTTGTCGTCAAGAGCTGAAGATCCCTGGTTCAGTCCTGGCTTTTTGCATTGACAAAAAGGAAAAAAGACAAACACAGTTATAGAATAAGCTCAATACACTTTATAATCAATGCAACCATTCTTATGCAAACAAAAATGGTTGGTTTCTATGACAAGTTCTGTCTAGAGATAAACTCATGTCAATACATTATTGATACTTGTTTATTTTCTTTTTAGTCAGTGTGAAAAATATTTTAATTTCTTCAATTGTGGTTTGACAAGTGAGGAGCGATAACCAGTTAGCTCATTAGTTACTCTTTCATTTTTTTTTTTTTTTATTGCCAATTATGTCTATTTCTATTGTATTTATAATTAATTTTTTTGTTATTGACCTAAAAGTTCTTTTTCATATATTGCTATCAATTACGCAATCCAGATTACCAATTTTACAAGTTTTATTTCTTTTACATATTAAGAGACAACATTGTGTTATCATTTATTTTGGTTTTTGTAGTGGTTCAGTTTATAATGAATTTACATAGCAGACTGCACTCACCATGCCTTATAATGAAGCAGGAAACAATTTATAAATAAGTTTACGTAGCACACCAAACATCTCCCTATTAACTTTTATAAAATTTAATAAAAAATTTGTTTTTACTAATTTGTGATTTGAAGTGTGTAATCTAAAGTGACATGAAAAAAAATTTTTGAAAACAATGTAGTCATTATTTCTTGCCAAAGCGTCTATTGTAAAACCCCACTAATGATTTTAATAAAGAATTCAGTCTGGTGGCTTACCGAAGATTTCATTTTTCCAATGAGACTGGAATCTGTAGCTCTGGAAATATGTCTGGAAGAAAGAAAAAAAAAATGTTAGAATTATTTTTGCTTTTAACAACTCGGCTTTTACAGAAGAAACACATACAACTTGAATTTTAAATACTTTATCATTGGCAAGAAATTTTTTAAATTCCTTATTTGAACAACATTTTTACATTATCATATTTAATGGCAAATAAGCCACACACACACAAATATTTATATTTATATATATATATATATATATATATATATATATATATATATATATATATATATATAAAAGGGTATTAAAACAAAAACATGTTAAAAAAATTAAATAAAAATAAATCACTACACAATTACAATTATGTTCAGACACTACAAATGTGTCTCCTTAGGTGGTGATGTAAAACTACTGGCCAATAGTTTAATTTAAATTTAAACAGAATTATTTGGTAAATTAATATGCAACAGTTGAATAAAGATTCTTCATATAAGATGTTAATAACACTAACCAATCAATGTAAAATGTTGAAAATACCAACGAAATACCAATACATCTGTACAAGATGTTAATATTGCTCTACTTTGTATTGAGCTCTCTTTTAAATTAAAATGTTACAAATATTGGAATTGTACACTCTATTCTTTCTAATCTTACCTGGAGATAGATAGATATATATATATATATATATATATATATATATATATATATATATATATATATATATATATATATATATACACACACATATATCTCTGAGATGAGGTATTGTAATTATTTACATTGTTTAAACTTTAGTCCTCAACTTTATTGCCATATCTGTCTATATTTCTGACATGAAGTATTATGTACACTATTTACATTATTTGGACTATTGTCCTCATCTTTGTTGCCATATTTATTACATTTCAGCTGTTGTACGCTCCGGCCTTCTTCAGGTGGTTGGAATGTCAAACAGAACCCTTTATTTCGCTCACTGCCTTAACCAGGTACTGAACTCACACTCTTTGGGTTCTGTCACTGAATCTAACTAACGCCTTTATCCACTGAGCCATGTGTCCTTGACACATGGCACAGTGAAGAACTTAGTGAGGGGAATTAACAGGATAAATAACATCCATTTGACATGGCACATGGAACTAGAAAAGTCTACCCCAGTGAGCGAAATAAAGGGTTCAGTTTGACATTCCAACCACCTGAAGAAGGCCAGAGCGTACAACCACCAAAATGTAATAAATATGGCAACAAAGATGAGGACAATAGTCCGAATAATGAAAATAGTGTTTATTGCCATATTCACAACATTTTGGCTGTTGTATTTAAGTAATCTATTTTACCAGAGCTCATATTGCAATTTTGTAGTTATTGCTTTTCTCTAGCACTCCATATTACTGGCTACCATATTGTACTCATTTCTATGCTTGGTCAGCTCAGCAGATGTTTGTGGCCTAGCATAAGGAATCAGCACATACGCTAGGCCACAAAAAAGACATTAAAGTTTATAAGTCCCAAAAATTCATACATTGATGTCTTCAAGGACAAATGGCTCAGTTGGATCCAGTGACTTAATCGAAAGAGTTGTGAGTTCAATATCTGGCTACTGCAAAGTGTTGAGTTAAAGGGAGATAACAGAGACATCAGAGGCATGGCACATGGAACTAGAACAATCTACCCCAGTGGATGAAATAAAGGGTTCAGTTCAAAATTCTAATCACCTGAAGAAAGTGCATACGACGTTGTGAATATAGCAATAAAGATGAGGGCAACACTGTGAACAATATATATAATTTATTATATATATTATTTATATATTATATATGCATGGTACTTATTGGAAAGCATTCAATATCAGTGATAGAGCTAACATATTTAGTTGGATTGATGTGAGTTTGTGACCCTGGATTTATATACATACACATTTCAAACCCAAGGTCACAAACTCACATCAATCCAACTAAATATATATATATATATAAGAAAGAACAGTAAGAAGTTGGCTCCCTGAGCCGCTCTAGGAAGTTTTTTTCCCCTGAGTCGATCCTCCAGATATACAAGTCCACAATTCGCCCTTGCATGGAGTATTGCTGCCATATATGGTCTGGCGCCGTTTCTGTTTGCCTCGGAGTTCTCGATAGGCTCCAGAGGCGGATATGCAATATGGTTGGCCCTGCCCTAGCGTCTCAGCTACAGTCACTTTCTCACAGACGCGCCGTCGCCTCCCTCTTTCTGTTCTACAAATACTTTCATGGAAATTGCTCCGAGGAGCTGCATTCGCTGGTTCCCAGACGTCATGAGTTCCAGCGCCCTACAAGGCTGGCATCCCACTCTTACCCCCTCACTGTCAAAACTCCTAAATGTAGCCTTCTCTTCTACTCTATTAGAGTAGATTAGCTTCATGTCTCACACCTCTCGCCTGTGGAACTCCCTTCCCTTCTCCTGTTTCCCTGTGAGCTATAATCTCCAGCTATTCAAATGTAATGTCAATCAACATCTCCAGTCGCCTTAATCTATCCACTACCCTCATCCTTCCTTCTATCACTCCTATCTGATCTTGCTATTTCCTGTAACCCCTTGCATCCTAGTGGCTTCCCACCTTGCTTGGGGTGAAACGCTTAAAAAAAAAAAATATATATATATATATATATATATATATAATCCAGAGTTCTTATTCATATTTTTTATTTTTATAAAACATTGCTCAATGTAAATTTACAGAGCATAAATATTATAAATCAACTGATTTAAAATGTTTTTTCGCTACACAGTAATAACCATGTTTCAAAACTTGAAGCTAAAAACTTCAAATTTAATTATATAATTAAATCAAAAGCATTAGTTCTGTTTCATCTTCAACCAAATTTTGGAATAACTTATTTTTAAATTTACTGAGTTTAAACGCACATATAAATTCATAATTTCCTGTTTCCAAGAATACAGAGAAATCCAATCATTCAGACAGGGGCAGTAGCATGTTCATTTTTATTAACTATTGCTGTATCAATTATGAGTTACGTTCAAAATTTAGATAATTAAATATTAAATTATTCAGACATCACAAGATTAATATAAGTTGGTTAGGATACCAGGCAAATAGAAATCCTCTCCCACAAAAAAACTATAAAAGTATAAAAATACATTTTTATAGTGAAAATATCAGCAATAGATTTTTCTATAAAAATTACCAATATATTTTATATGTAGTTGAAGGCATACAATTGCGTTCAAAACATATTTACTTGAAGCCATTGTGTCAGAAATATTTAGATTGTGGTATTAAATAACCCTTAGAGGTTGATATACTGCTAAACAAAATCAACCAACCATTAATACAAGTTACATGTGGAATGAAGAGATGCTCAAAATGGTGGCCTTTAGCATCCAGACATTTATTAGTATGGCAAACCACTGCTTGGGCAACATTGAGCAAAGTGTCCAGTGAGATTAATGCAGTTATTTTCAATTTCTTGTCTGATGGCCGCCAATGAAATGCCATCTCCCAAGAAAATATACTACAGTAAACAGTGTTATTACAGTTTGATAAAACTATGAAAGACAAGTTATTCCTTTCCTGAAGTGTGTGTACATTTTTTTGGCAGACTGTGTGTGTGCATATGACGTCATGAGCTGTGGTGCGATTTTTGCTCCCAGCGTCTTATATGCATGTGTTTATCGTTGCTTGGAAGTCATCCATGTAAACAGAAACAGACTATCATCACATTGTTGTCCGTGTATTGCTTAATATATTGTAATTTAATTGTCATCTTTGATAATGGCTTATGTAAGCCGAAAGCTTAGATTGGATTAAAAAATATGGATCAATATTGTGATTTTCTTTCTTTGTTTAATGACAATGTTATTAAGCTTATCAGACGTTATGAAAAGAATTTACAGAAAATAAATAGACAACACTTGTCTATATTATTTAATGAAACATATATATATATATAAAAACAGCCTCAAAATATGATCTGGGTTTTTTATAGATTTGCATAAAGCAAAGGAGAATTATTTTTTTTTTTTTTTCCTTTCTCTCCCTTACATCAGTGGAAAACAATAACCCAGCTCGTAGTATTTACTTGCACCCTCACAGTGGCAGGACATGACATTGCCCAGTTTCTGCAACTACTGTCACACTGATGTTGGTATTTCACAAACTCTTCCACTTTAGTACAATGAAGGAAGTGCGACCGTAAGTTTGTAATCCCCTGGACCATGCATGCCTCAAAGGTTTTCCATGAACTAAAGATAGAAACAAGTCAAAGAGGTGAAGTATAGATTATTATTTACTCTCCCCTCCCCTGCTGCGACCACCACAGTGGCAGGTTATAGCACAAGGCTGGTTTAATGTGGGGAGCCCAAGTGTGTACATCTAGACTAAGGCCCAAAATTGCCCAGGCGTCATAAATAATGTTGTGCTGGCATTGATATGCCACCAGGCCTTCCGCTTTGGTTCAATGAGGGAGGTACTGCCACAGGGTTGGAATCCTGAGGACCAGGCATCCCTCATTTATTGGTTGTTCTATCTGAAGATAAACACTGTGCTTTGCTCCAAGTGCAATGAACAAGAAAAAGCAGAATGAGTAGGACTGGCTGATCTGCCAATGAATGCTGAATGTTACCTTATAGGGAAGCAGCTAATTACCATTTATAAAAATGTGCTCACTAAGTCGGGGGAAAATGACAATCATACACAGAATTTCTGTAGTTTTCCTCCAAAGATGTAACCTTATTTAAAGCTAAAACTTGGTGATTGAATGAGAGCCAGTGCTTTTAACAGGATAAAGAAATTGAACACAGAATAGAAATAGTTTTTAATGTTTAACCTATAGCTGGAGGAGAGAAGAGGTGGATTGATATTTTGACATATAAAATGTAGTTTGTCCGCCCAAAAGCAAACAAATGGCATTTACAAGTAGTAAAATTTAAATTGCATAACAATTTCTGAAAGCTGTAATAAATATTTCATATAAGTTATTTTTCAAATTTAAAAATTGCCATACACAAGCAGTTTCAGTTAATAAATTTTTATATATATATATATATATATATATATATATATATATATATATATATATATATATATAAAAATTTATTAAAATATTTTTATGTTATAATTTTCTAATAAATAATTATATTTGCTCTACTCTGTATTGAGCACTCTTAAGAATAGTAATTGTTGGTTATTGGAATTTATTCCGTATACACCAATCCTATACTTGTGTGTGTGTGTGTGTGTGTGTGTATATATATATAAAAAACAGAGGATGTCTGTGTGATACCTTTTCACTCAAGATACATCCAACCAATTTTGACCAAACTTGGTACATACAATGTACAAGAGATATGTTCTTAGCATTAAAAAAAAAAAAAAAAGAAAAAAAAGATAATTTTTTAAAAAATCAATAAAGCCAATTAAAAATCAATAAATTCAACTTTTTTCCTCCAATTTCATTCAAACTCGATATGTAGGTTACTTACATCATGACAAGCTCAATGATACCTCATTTTTATTTCTATGCCACTGTGTTTAGTGAAAAACAAAAAATTGATTTCAACACAAATTTGAAACTAAAAATTCCCTCATTTTTTCAATCAATCTAATACAAACTTGTGGGGAAAATTGTGAGAAATGGCCTACCTCGGAAACGTCTGCGAATCTGTGCAATGTGCAAACTCCGGTTTGCTCAATGGTAAAAGGAACCAAAATGGTGGTGCCCATGTTTTATGCCAGGCGGTCTCGGACAGTTAATGCAAAATCTCGTTGTCTCGTCATTTGCATACAAATCGTGGTCAGTCCTCAGCTGTATAAAGCAGGCACGTTTTTGTTTCTGATCACTGGGTTTTTTGCTCGTGAAAAGGTTGGACGTGTGACACTGGTTTTTATCGGTTACCCTCCTCGCGTTTTTTTTTCCTATCAGTTGAGTCGTTGTATTACCACCACAAAACTTCACTCAGTTGTAGACAACAATAAGTTGATCGTTTAACAGTCATTTAACTTGATAATTGAATTCACCGATATAGTGAAAACCCACATAAATAGCGAAAAATGGTGATTTTTACTGGTTTCTTTCTTATTTTTCATTGATCCTTCAATAAATTTTCATCAAAGTTAACACTTGCTTTATAAATGTATCCGCTTTTACATCCCTGGTAGCACACTGATAAATTAAATTTCAAAAACTCCAAAATAATTGTGATCTGAAGTGAGTCTTCATGTTTTAATCCTTCATATCCTCAGCTAACTTTGATTGAATAAATACAAACTACTTCTGTTACATCAGTAACTGCATTAATTCAAAATGTTTTTTTAATGAAAGTACTTTAAAGTAATTGAAGATAGACTGTTACGTTTAAACATGATGCTGTTTTTGCTCCATTCTAATTGAACACTTTTTTGATCGACCAGCTTTTGTTTTATCCATCTGTTTTAGTATGTTTTTAGCAACCATACCCAGCATTGCTAGGAAATAAGAAAAATGGCATTTCACTCCAAGTTTTTGTGATAGTTTATTGAATTGTTGTAAAAACTTTTTCCTGTACAGTACACTATTTACAACCGATTTCGCTGTAAATTTGGTTGATTCTGACTTGAATGAAAATAAGTTTTCACCCTATTTTTAAATTAACTTCGTTAAACATAGAATTACATTTCTTTATGCCCAGGCAACATTGGGTATGGCTGCTAGTTTATCATATAAAAAGAATTTATAACTTTCTTTTTTTTTTTGGTAACTTTTTTCTTTTTTTTTAAAGCAAACATGTAGATAATTTTTTTTAGATATTAAAATTTTTATAGAATTCTATAATTTTAAGCCCTGCAACATTCACTACAATTTTATTTCCTGCAACGTTCATAGTAACCATTGTTGTCATCTGACATTTCCATTACTACAAATTAGTCAAGTATATGAGTAGTGTGTTTGATCCTCACTGTGTGTTCCATACTTTTGACCTTGTGCCACATCTAAGCCACACTCAGTAAATCACTACATCTGCATTGTTAACACTCAGTTGTAAATTAGAAAAAAATATCAGTGTTTACATTTAAAGAAAATGGAATCTTAGCATCTAAAAACAATATATATTTTAAATTTACTTTATAATATATATATATATATATATAAAGTAAATTAAAAATATGAAATTTTTATAGCATTCCATAATTTTTAGGCTCAAAAATGTTAATTACAATCTTATTTCCTAGAGCATTCAGAGTGACCATTGTTGTCATCTGACATTTCACATAACAAGAATTATATAAATCAGCCAAAATTAGATTTTCTTAAAACTTACAAAATTATTTAAACAAGTGAAAAAAATAGTAAGTTTACTGAATTAACTGTTATTAATAACCATACTAATAATATTAATATTAGAAAATTATTAAAATGTTTCCCTCGTGGTCAGTTCTCTGTAGCTATTTTCAGAGTAGAAATTCAAGTAGACTTAGTATAATGCACCACCTACCAAAAAAAAACTTAGAAAATAGATATCTCGCTGAAAATATTATTCATACCAAGATTTTAAAATTAAAAAGAATTTCTATTACAACTTTGTTTTCTCTCTCTCTGTAGGATGAATATTTGACTAATAATTTTAACAAGATAACCTTGCCTATTATTGAGCTAGATAACCTTCAATAAGTAATTATTTTCAACCTAATTACAATTAACAGTAGATAAAGTAGTAACAATAGTTTGATTATACAGATCTAATTGTTCAACAAGGCATGAAGAGTGCTTGCCAAAATATTGTGATGACTATTTTAGTTAGTTTGTCTTATTCTATTTATTAAACTGTTTTCTTCAAGTCATAGTCTTCCTCCAGGACTGTGTGCCTGGTTCATGGTAGCCATGTATGGGTATTATGTGAAGTTGTGCTTCAAGATTTTGTTTTGCTTTTAATTGCAGCATTATCATTAAAATGATTTTTTTTCTGGTGTTTTTGTTGTACATTTCGTCAAAAGTTTTCTTCTCAGCCTGTGAAGGTCCCTTTGTTGAACATTGGCATTCCTTAGATTGCTGAGGAGATATAGGTCATTACCCTACCCCAGATGTGATACACTTGAAAGATCAGGTCTCTTTTTGATTCATGATCATGCATATTGCATCACTATTTTAGTCAATGAGGCTTATTTTATTTAGCTAATAGTTACTTTGTTGTAGTATGGCCTATATAAATTTACGAATTTTGATTGATCAGGAATACAATTCCTTAATGGGCATTTAAATTTATTTGACACGCAGACTCACTCTAAACCTTTCTGACCATAGCTCAATTAGATCTCATGGAGACCTACCGGACATTATTCATAACATACTTGTCAACAACACTAATATAATAGAATCATCTACATGCAAAAAACGGCTAAAAATAATGGAAGCCTTATTAATAAAAACATACAAACCAACACTTAATATTATTAACTTTGAACATCGACAAAATATCTTGACTGTGTTTTGAAAAATGAAAACATTTTATAAAACATACATACAACAAACTATTTATTTTAACAGTTAAAATATAATCCTTGAAAATGGCTAAATGTATAGCCAAAAGCGTTCAGATAAAAAGAACATTCGGACAGTTTTTATATAATTTATCATCCGAAAAGAAAAAATTTATTAGATCGTATGAGAAATTGTATAAAAAACTAAATAAAAGCACCTTGTCTGTCGTTTTCAATTAAATGTGCATGAAAGAAGAATTGCTGCTTAAATACACAATATATATATATATATATATATATATATATATATATATATATATATATATATATATATATATATATATATACACAAGCAGCATTGCCCGTGCTTGATTCAAAAACCGTATGGCTCATACAACAATCACTATCACTTGACTTAAAATATTTTTGCCCTTCCTTGCCTTTAAAAGAGTGCTCTTTGCTGTGCTGATGTTGCTACATGCCTTACTTCTTGCCTATCTCACACTGCGAATTTTTTCTAAGCTCTATACTAAACATTAAATCTGTTACGTAAAAAGAACTAAACAAAATAAACACAAAACGATCAGCTTTAAAAAGGACTCGTAACTGGAAAAACCGAATGAAAAAAGAATTTTAACAACAAATACTTTTTCACATCCAACACAGTTCTGCGGAATCAGAATCAACGTTGAGTTTAAGCAAGCAAATGAGCCAATTGGAGTAAAGTGCCATGCAGATTTAAATTTTTTCCACTTGTGACAAATGCAGCTATCGTTTTTTTTGCATGCTAGCATGCTAATTAACATTCATGTCAGTCAGCTCTAGGCTCTCACTCTGGCCAGTAGAAAATGTCCGCAAACTACATGAAAACTGCCGTAGGAGCATGAAAAAAAAAATTGATTATTTCCACTATCGATGGGAGTTGGGAAATGCAAAGTCGGTCTTGGCCTTCCCGCTAACTTGGAGCATGTGCATGTAAATTTTGGTGCAAATCTGTTGAAAATTATGCCATGCATGCATTAGTTACACACATCCTGCCTTTATATATATATATATATATATATATATATATATATATATATATATATATATATATATAGAGAGAGAGAGTTGCAAATTAAAAAAATAATAAGGTTTTATTTTATGAAAGTATTTATTTATTTATATATATATATATTTGATATTTCAGATTGTCCTCAATCTTTCATCAGAAATAACTGTTTGTTACAAATAAATTAAAATTACTGTTTGTTAGCAAGTAGCGTCCGTCGCGAGACGCGGACGTCACGTGATATGGAACGTCACTGTTCGGATATTCCTAACTTAAATATAACTGTCATAAATATTTTATATGTTTAAAAAAATTTTTTAACTATATCTAAAAAAAAAATTGCCTAACTATTGAAATATTTATAAAGATTTAAAATACCTAAGTCTTTATTTAACCCTAGTTTATGTGTATTTAATTTTCAAATCCAATATTTTTCTTTTTTTCTGCGTGTGTAAGTGGAACTAAAATCGGAATCTATCAATAAACATTTGCAATTTTCTAATGAGTGTCCTGATTGATTAAAGTGTTTAGCTATGGGGGAATAAGGATTGTTTTGACTTATGGTTTGTTTATGATTATTGAAATGAAATCATATATATATATATATATATATATATATATATATATATATATATTTATTAAAGACATTTTTATGTTTAACGTTGTTATTTTATAGATACAAGTATTTAAGCAAATGCTCTGTTTATGATAAACAGTATTAAATAACATTTACCGGCCTGAATGTTTATAAACTTCAATCTTCCATGAATCTCGTACATTCATAACTGCTCTGGCGTATCGAATGTAAACAAATGTAATTAAATGTTATTTAATACTGTTTATCATAAACAGAGCATTTGCTTAAATACTTGTATCTATAAAATAACAACGTTAAACATAAAAATGTCTTTAATAAATAAATTGTCGGACCTTGTCCATTTCTTAACATTTCTTAAAAATAAAATAAAATAAAGAAAACAAACTGTAAATATGACATTATAAAGTTGATTAATATGCTTTTTTTAGTCAATCATAATGTAGCTTCCGTTATTTTCTATAAATACTTTTATGGTAATTGTTTAGATCAGCTATATACTATGGTACCTAGACTGTATGAATTTAAGCACAGTACTAGACTAGCATCAAGGTCTCATCAATTCACAGTTGAATTGGCTAGATGTAGTAGCATGCAGAAGTGGGGAGAAGAAAGCACAATGGCCCCCAAGCATCCATATCAGGAGGGCATCCAATCAAAGAGTGAAATAAAAATTTAGTTTATATTTAATTTAAAGAAAGTGGCTATTTCAAATTTCATCTGTTTTACATATTTAAAATGTCTTCTATTCTCACATTTCTCAGTACTAGGCTCTATAGCCCCCCCCCCCCCAACGAATCTTAAGGGGCATACAATTAAGGAGTTGGCCCTGGGCATCACCAAACCTCTGCATGTCACTGGGTAGAAGTACTAGGCTGGCAACAAGGTTTCATCAATTTATAGTTAAATTGGCTTGATGTAACCTTAAGTTCTATGCTAACAGTTTCTTTTCTCACACTTCTTGCATGTGGAACTCTCTTCTAGCTCCACATTTTTGTATAATAAATATTACTCATTGCGATGGTACCAAGACTTTTTGAATTTAAGTGCAGTAGTAGACTGGTGTCGAGATCCCATCAATTTACTGTTGAGTTGGCTAGATGTAATCATAACTTCTATGCTAACAGTTTCTTTTCTCACACGTCTCGCTTGTGGAACTTCATTCCAACTATGCTTTCCAGCCTACTTTAACCTTCAAAAAAATGTAAATGCAATGTCAATCGCTATCTACTGTCCTCTTGATTATTCTTCTATTGTTCTAGCTCCTTAATAATATTTCTTTTTTGTTTTTTTTTTTCTTATTCTTTCACACTCAGAAACCCCTTGTGTCTTAGTGGCTTTACAGCCTTGCATGGGGTGATAGGATTAACAAAAAAAAAAAAAAAAAAAATTGTCCTGGGTAAGACGATAAACTACATCCAGCAGCAAGGCCTCTGATCAGCAGGTTTTGAGGAGTGTGGAACCACCTCTTAATTGCTGGTATTCCCAGGTCTGCCCTGACCTGGGGTGGTAGCATCTGTTAGGGTCCCAGCTATGGGCAAATAGTTAACTATTACCAGCAATACTTTTTTGAAAAAAATTATTACCAGCAATACAACGAAAAATATTACCAAAAATAGTTTTTTGACAAAACAAAATATTACCAGCAATAAAAAATGTTATTGGCATTAAATAACCCATTGAGGTTGATATGCCATAAAACAAAATAAACTAAAGCCAAAGAAAAAAAAAAAAAAACATCCAGTCAAATGTAATCCTACCCTGGCTGACTTGATTTCAGCTTTTCAATAAACAGAGAAAACAAGAGCTTTCTAAGATGGTTCAATGCATATTAAAGCTGTTCTGAGAGTTATCAGTTCTTGCACCTTGTGACCATTGCAGAATTATCACGTGCTACTATTAATCTGTACTGTCACCTCATTACAGACAATACCAAGCAGGTCAACAAAGATAAAAGAAAAAAAAAAGATAACCCATCAAAAATTAGTAATAAAATATTGAGTTAGCCAAAAAGTATTCAGTTTATTAACTTGGTTCGTTTTACAGCATATCAACCTCAATAGGTACTTTAATGCCGACAAGATTTTTTATTGCTGGTAATATTTTTTTCCAAAATATATTGCTGGTATTAAAACCTATTTTTACACTTATTTTGACCCCATTTTTGCGGGGGTGTAACTATTTGTCCATAGCTGGGACCCTAACAGGTGCTACCACCCTGGGTCAGGCTGGACCTGGAAACACCAGCAATTAAGAGGTGTTTCCACGCTCCTCAAAACCTCCTGATCAGAGGCCTTGCTGCTGGATGTACTTTATTGTCATATCCAAGACGCAGATGTAGTTTATCGGACAATCCAGGATGCAGTTTATTAAGTAAAAATAAAAGACATTTTTAATATTTTGGCATTAAGCTTATTTAACTACATATATGTTCAAGAAAGGAAATATTTAAAAAAAAAAAAAAAAAAAAAAAAAAACATTTTTTCACTTATTAAATCAACCAAACTTTTTGACCTATCCAAGAAGTTAGTATTGAAAAAAAAAAAGAAAAAAAAAAGAAAAAGAAAGTGTACTTACACAATTCCCAAGTTTCTATGGAAACTACATTATAGACAAGAGTTATATGAGGATTTGTTATCAATCTATCTATCCATCTATATATAAAATTCCATGACTTCTGTTAGTCTGTCTGTTACACCCTCTAAAATAGCCATACCAATCGAAACCAGATTTTGGGGAGAAGTACAAACAGGTCATGGGTACAAAGTACAATTGGTTTTAGTAGTTGGTTTTTTGCACAGCTTAGTACAATAAATGTTCATTAATTTTGGGGGGAAAAATTAAGTTTTATTATTTAGCATACAAAATACTCCCACTATTTTAAAAACAATTTAATGATTAAAATAACAAATACTTATTTAACAAAAAGACAATATTGTTTTTGCATATCTTTTAAGTTTTTATATACACAAGAATTCAGTTTATCCTGCATTTGTGAGAACTATAAACAAATCACAAGGCCAAACATTTCAAAAGGTTGGAATTTGGTCCCGAAGGAAACATTTACATATGGCTAGTTGTATGTCACATGCTTAAGAAATCCTAAGAATTTATTCTTTACTGTTAAAAAAGCAAAAAAGAAACTCTTAAAAAATATTGTTTACCATAAAGTCTTATAAAATTAAATTACATAAATTATTAAACCGCGAAACAGGTTTTTTGCCAAAGTATTTTTCCAAACAAAGCAGCTTATTTAAATTTCATTGATTGGTTTGTGAAATTGAATGAAAATGAAATGAGTTTGTAAATCTCAATAAAAAAAATGTTAGAAATAATTTCAACAGTCTATATAATATAGAGGATGCCTGTGTCTGTGTGATACCTTTTCACTCAAGATCCATCCAACTGATTTTGGCCAAACTTGTAAAATGTAAGAGATAGATTCTTAGTGTAAAAAAAAAAAAAAAAAAAATGATAATTTCTTTAAAAATTAATAAAGCCAATCAAAAATAGATAAGTTCAACTTTTTCCTCCCATTTTATTCAAACTTGGTAAGTAGGTTACTTATATCATGGCGAGTTCAATTATACCTTATTTTTATTTCTACACCGCTGTTTAGTGAAAAACCACGAAAAATGAAAACTCGATTTCAACACAAATTTTCAACTAAAATCTCTCTCCTTTTTCAAGCAATCTAATAAAAACTTCACTTAACTGAAGCCAATGATAAGTTGATTGTTTAACAGTCATTTAACTTGAAAACTGAGTCCACCCATATAGAGAAAACCCACATAAATAGTGAAAAATGGCGATTTTTACTGGTTTATTTCTTTTTTGTTGATCTTTCAACCAATTTTCATCAAATTTAACAATTGTTTTATAAATGAAAGTACATTAAATTAATTAAAGAAAATAGACTATGTTAGATCTGAACATGATGCTGTTTTTGCTCCGTTCTAATTGAACGCTTTTTGTGATCGACCAGCTGGGCATGGCTCTTAGTGATAAATACTTTAAGGATTTCAAAACACATCAGCATGTTGTGCAAAAAATTCTAGCGTATGGTATATTATTTTTATTAGAATTCTCCCCGCCACGTGTTTTAGAATTGTGTCTTCTTCAAACCATCCATAATTTAGTTAATGGTTTCAAATCCAAATACTTTGTTTTTCTTTGATATTGAGTCTGTACAAATGAATTGGAGTAATTTTTTTTTTTTTTTTGTTAGAAACATTTATTGAATTCTAGATGGTTTTAAAAAGATGCAAATCTGAGTGTTTCCAGCATTGGCGTGAAAGATCAGGACGAGAGAAGAAACGAAGAAGAACTGAGTGATGTGAATTAACCTCCCAACAGGTGACAATGGAATGAGAAAATGAAAGAAACAGTATAGAGGAGGAGGGGGAATTTATTAGGTGAAATGAAAAAACATTGTGAGAAAATGGTAAGAGGGATAAGAGATGCAGGAGGCAGGAAGCACAAGATTCTAATTGTTAGTCACAAGAATGAGAAAGACAGGAATAGAGATGAGTATGAGGGAAGGAAATAGAATTGTGCAAGAGGAATTGGGTTTATTTTGAGTTCTAATGATGCCAGAAAAATGAAAGAAAAATCGGAGTGAAATATATATATATAGAAACAGAACAGACTTGAACAAAACAGATGTCATTATTGTACCTTTAGGATTCTTTCGACCTACACTATTTCAAAAGGTATTCATTGGCGATATACAAACACAATCAAGACACATTAACAATTATAACGAGTGAGGAGTGAAAGTTGGAATGTGATTAAAATAAATTTTAATTGTAAATAAATTCAGGAATAAAAAAAAAAAAAAAAAAAAAAATTGTGAAGTTCCAATAGAGTATAAAATAGGAAAAGACACTCACAGTCCCTCAATCAACCATAAGGAACACATGAAATGCTCCTTTTGTTTGCAAAGGCTTGGCTGGTAGAATTTGATATACACAGCCTCGAGAACTCTGAGATGGTAAACTGAGCAAGCACTATGTAGCTATAATTATATACATATAAGACAATAGGAAAACTGTAATAGTTGCTGACGTGTTTCGTCCAATGTGGACTTTCTCAAGGGCAAAAAACACATCGGCTACTATTACAGTTTTTCTATTGTCTTTTACACTTATAAATAGTCTCATTCTACAGGTTAACTCTGAGAAATTTTTCATATATGATGACTTTCCCATCGATTTCAATGTATGAGGATCCGATAATCTCATTAAGTTTTTATCCGTGTCATATGTGAAACTTCAGTCCAACTAGTGACCTGCATACAAGCCCACATATTGTGCAACAGCAAGGATCACATGACACAGCCACAGGAATATTTGCTGATGCTTTTCACCATTGTTTTTAGTCTCTTAGCCAGTGAATAAGACTGATTTCAAAATTTCTGATATCAGTAGTTATTTCTATCCAGGGTAACTCGCTCAAAGTTAGTATAAGAACAACTGAGAGGTTACTCTAGCTTGTCTTTATACCTGAGCCATGGCCATCCAAAATGTCCTTCATCCAGTCAAGCTGACTATACATGAAGACTTTAGGTTGGTTGTTTGGAGTTTTATGGCATATCAACCACTATGGGTCATTTAATGCCAAATCCAGTTTGCACATATATTAAATATATATACTTTGTAAACAGGACTCAATGTGCAAGATTGCATATATATATATATATATATATATATATATATATATATATATATATATATATATATACACACACACACACACACAACAATGCGATGGGTAAATTGTTTCCATTTTATATTTTTAATTTCATGCATGTGTATCGTTTGTTTTTGATTTTGTCAACTGCCCAGTACCAGCAGGTTGGGCACCATGATGCAATTCACTCTGCCAGAAATTAGAATGCTGTAATGCTTGGCATTCATGTCAGGAGCTCCAATATGAACATTTCAGAGCATTTATGTGTCAATTTAAGTACTGTGCAGAGGATTCAGAAAGAGTTGGATGAATCTAATGGTGATTACGAAGGTATGGTAGCTCAAAAAACTCACTTTGATTGTTCTGATAAGAAAAGAACACCCAAATTTGTTGGTGAGGGCCTCAGACTCAACATGGAGGCCTATATCAAGTGCCTTGAGGAGGTAGTGCAGCCTTGGGTCAAGAGGGTGGCTGCTGAAAGAACCTATAGCTGGCAACAGTACTCTGCACCATGTCACACAACCAAGAGAGCCAAGTCCTGTTTGATTATTATGTGTGGGGTGCAGTTAAGCAAAAGACCAACAAAACTCCTTGTAACACCAAATATGAAATCAAGGTAAGGATTATGGCAGTATTGATCACCTTAAAGGAGATGGTCAAGAGATGCAGGAGATTCTGAAGTCACCTGGAGGTCATGGTTTAAGACAATGGTGATTTTATTGAATAAATTTACTCTTAAGTATTTCAAGATATTTTTGTGCAATTTTGGTAAATATATCTGTTTAAATAAGATGTCAGTGTCATTTTCATTTTTGCGTCATTTAGACAACAATTTTTCCATCGCACTCTGTTTGTATATATATATTTTTTCCCTTTCTATTCCTGCCATATCATTTTTTTAATCCCTTTTTCCTGTCTGAAAAGAAGGGTGGGACTTTGTTATGTCCCCGGGGGATGAAATGTAGTTATGTGAAGAATGATAAAAAGATGAAACGAGAGGATAAACTATTAACAAAATTTTATCAATTGAAATACAATTTGGATGGTGAGAGGAGCCACTGGATGTATTAATGATTACATGTGGTCTGGGAGATCTGTCTAGCTCACCTTTGTGTCATGGCCCAAAACTCCCCCTACTCAAAATTCCCTCTCCTTCCAAGGAATGGATGTGACAGAAAGCCTTATTTTTCATCCCTCTGGTCAAAGTGGGATAACTTTTCTTAAATATTTTTGTTAGAGCCAACTGTGTTCTAACACAGGGGTCGACAACCTACAGCACACATGCCACACCATGCAATTTCCAATGGCTCAAAGCCGCAAATGACATCACGAAGTTCAAACCAATAACTACTACAAAACAAAGAAGATATTTAGTTGTTTCAATTTTAATATATACTAAAGTATATATACTATATATTACTATAGTAATAGTAATACTCAGTTGGTAAAAAAACCTCAGATAGCACAACTTGCAAGTATATCAAAAAAAAAATTGGTACCCGAGGAAAAAAATTGGAAAAAAAAGAACTAGAAACATCTGAAGAGGGCGAAATAAATCGTCTAGTGCCTTAAGTTTTTAAGTCCAAAGAAAAAACCCAAGCAAGTAATAAAGCTAAAACAGAGTGCTCAATATGCTAAGTAGAGCTGGGATAAATAAAATAAATCTTAAAGAGCCAAGAACAACCTACCTAGGTTTCACCTAAATGGATCTTCAGGATAATTTTATTTTATTTATACTATATATTACTATATAAAATATGTTGTAGAACAGGTATATTGACATTGACGTGTATAAAAATACGTATGCTGTTGGCAAACTGAATGATTTTAAAACCCTAAGTCGGCACATAGTTAGCAAATGGTTGCCGAACCCTGCCTATGCAAGACTTCGAGATTACAGGAATATATATGTGAGCTGATAATTTTTTTTTCTCATTCAAATCACTTTTCAAAACATACTTTTTTAGCCATACAAGTTGAAATCAAGTACTTTATATTTTACACTTGAACATTTTTTGACCCAACAAATATGGATTGGCAACACATACTGTCAAAAAATACGATAAAATTATGTATATAAAAATTTTAATTCTCTAAAGTGTTTTCTAGGCTTGGCATATTTCCTCGTCAATTCTACTTGACTAGGTCATTTTTTTTTCTCCATTTTACAAACCACAAACAGAAATCCTTATAATTTAGATGTTCTTAACTCTTCACAACATTTCTTTTTAAATTTAGAGTTGCCACTGCACAAAGAGAACAAGCCATTAAGACTGTTCCATTCTTAATGGAGTTAAGAACTATTTTAACGCACATTTAGTACGAATAGGAAGGTAAAAATATTTAAGAAAGTAAGGCTTATGTCTATATCATGTGGAAACACCAGTTCTCATACAATCACCAAAGCTAAGCAACATAGAGCCTGGCCAATAACTAGATGGGCGACAGCTTGGGAATATCAGGTGCTGTAAGCTTGGTGTGTGGGTGGTGTAACACATAACTTGGAACTGAAAGTCTGAGAGCCAAGTTCCAATTACAGTCAGATACATTATATTTACTTACAAGTAATTCATACCTTGGGAAAGGTATGAATCAACCTCTTCACCCCCCCCCAGCTATGGGTTAATTAGTAGGACTCGTATCAGTAAATCATTTTTATCTCCCTAAAATTCTTGCAATGTAAAAATAACATCTGGCTTTAAATAACCTGCAAAAGGTTGATAAGCCATAAAAAATATTTATTAAGGGATAATAGAAAAAAAAAAAAAAAAAAAATGACTCACGAGACATCCAGCCTTTTGATGGTGATCTTTTCTTCTTCTTTCCGCCAGAAGAGATAATACACTGCAAGTCCCAGCAACGTACTGATGATGAAGATGTCAAGAAAAGATATCATGCTGACTTCTTCCACATTTGCAGATGCTTGCTCAGTGGCTTCTGTTATGATGGACATCATCTTGCTTGGTCAGATATGGTGTGGTAGAGAAGAGAGAAGAAAATCCTTGTATCTTAAGGTCAGTTGGCTTTTTGCTGTGAATGTCCACAAGTAATCTGAAAAGAGAAACATTTTTTTTTAAATAAATATTAATATTTAACATGTGTAGAACATCTGAGCAAAATTTCTAAAGGCCAAAATTTAAAAAAAAACAAAAAAAACTACAAACAAAAAAGACAGAAAACCAGAAAAGAAACAACACTACAGTAACAACAAAAAACAACACTACAGTAACAACAAAAAACAACACTACAGTAACAACAAAAAACAACACTACAGTAACAACAAAAAACAACACTACAGTAATGAAATTTTCATATCTCCCAATATGGTACAATCATTTATCTTTAGAAAGCACTTTGAATACTGTTTAATATTCACACAAGTACTATGATCATAAAACAAACAGAACTGGTATTATCTGTGGTTAAATGTTGAACCATGTCAGTGATGGTCTGACTCTTGTTGATTTGACACAGAATGAAAATGTTAGCATAGTGGCAAATACCAAAATCCACCATTTTGAATTTAGTCCAACTTGGTAAAACCCTTGTAACTCAGGCCACAGTCAAATTTTGTACATATCTTGCCATAAAGCAGACAAATTTATTAATTTTTTTAAAAAAAGGTTAAAGATATGTTTTTTTGAGAAATTAAAAAGGTCAAATTACCTTTAAACAAAAAAATAAATAGATCATTTTTTAGATCTATCCAAATACTTTAAAATGGTATATAATTCAGTTTTGCAGATGAAAAAAAACCTGAGATATTGATATTTAAGCTTTATGACTATTTTCCAAAATTAACCTTTTTGGAAAGAGTCAAAAAGGTCATATCTCAGGAAACCGTTAACCTAGAGATTTAAAATTGGTACCATTCCATTTCTATCATGAAGCTCTATAAGTGTACCAAATTTGAAAAAAAAAAATCTGTGTTGGTGATGGTCAGACCCTTGTTGATTTGACACAAAATGACTATTGCAGCCTTCAGCAGGTGCATATTGATCTATGGAATCTACAGGGAATTCCAAACCGATTGATTGTATTTAACAGCCCCTCAACGTCTTGTGGGTCATTTAGTGCCAAATTGATTGTGTCAAACATATTTTATAGTTGGTCAAGTATGGACAAGAGTAAGTTTTATAGTTCTTCAGATAGGATTGAAGAAAAATTTTATAGTTTGTTATGTACGGTTGAAGGAAAATGTATGCTAGAGAAGTTTTATTGTTCATCAGGTATGGTTGAAAACAAGTTTGATTTTTTGTGAAGAATGATTGAAGTTTTTTGTTTATAAAGATTTTTTTAATTATTTTGATTTTTTTAAATTTTTTTTTATAATTTAATATAAAGTCAGTTCTTTTTGAATTCCAAACTGGACCCTTGCTCTATAAGGGTAGACTCTTCTCGTTCCACTTTCCATGTCTAGGGATATCTTGTCTAGTTCTTATTTTCAGTACTGCTCAGTTATTGCTTAACCCCTGTACATTACCTAGATCAGTACATACCTGACAACAGCTGGAGGGTACAACAGCCAATAGGTTGTGATAACAACAAAGATAAGGACAATAGTCCAAATGTAAATAGTGTATATAATACAGACTTCACATTTCATCTAATTTCTTTCATTCTTGTAAATGACTGAATCTAATAAAAAATTTAGAAACTCAAGAATTCACATGGACTGCATATACAAAAGAGCTCATTATTAAAAGGTAAATGTGTGGGTGGGGTAAATGATATTGACTTAAAATGAGAAATTCAAGAGCAGAGTTCAAATTCCAGTCAAGTTTGTTACATTCACTTATATACAAATAACCTTGGGAAAGGTATGAATCCACATCCCACAGTTATGGGTTAAATAGTAGAGCAAATTGTGCTAACTAGCTATGGTGGGAAATCAGTCAGAAGAGAAAAGAAAGAGAAAAATTGAAAAGAAAGAGAAAAATTGAAAAGAAAGAGAAAAATTGAAAAGAAAGAGAAAAATTGAAAAGAAAGAGAAAAATTGAAAAGAAAGAGAAAAATTGAAAAGAAAGAGAAAATTGAAAAAAAAAAAAATTGAAAAGAAAGAAAAAAATTGAAAAAAAGAAAAAAATTGAAAAGAAAGAAAAAATTGAAAAGAAAGAGAAAAATTGAAAAGAAAGAGAAAAATTGAAAAGAAAGAGAAAAATTGAAAAGAAAGAGAAAAATTGAAAAGAAAGAGAAAAATTGAAAAAGAAAAAAAATTGAAAAGAAAGAGAAAATTGAAAAGAAAAGAAAATTGAAAAGAAAGAGAAAATTGAAAAAGAAAGAAAAATTGAAAAGAAAGAGAAAAATTGAAAAGAAAGAAAAATTGAAAAGAAAGAAAAAATTGAAAAGAAAGAGAAAATTGAAAAGAAAGAGAAAAATTGAAAAGAAAGAGAAAATTGAAAAGAAAGAGAAAAAATTGAAAAAAAGAAAAAATTGAAAAGAAAAAAAAATTGAAAAGAAAGAGAAAAATTGAAAAGAAAGAGAAAATTGAAAAAGAAAGAAAAAATTGAAAGAAAGAGAAAAATTGAAAAGAAAGAAAAAATTGAAAAGAAAGAGAAAAATTGAAAAGAAAGAGAAAAATTGAAAAGAAAGAGAAAAATTGAAAAGAAAGAGAAAAATTGAAAAGAAAGAGAAAAATTGAAAAGAAAGAGAAAAATTGAAAAGAAAGAGAAAAATTGAAAAGAAAGAGAAAAATTGAAAAGAAAGAGAAAAATTGAAAAGAAAGAGAAAAATTGAAAAGAAAGAGAAAAATTGAAAAGAAAGAGAAAAATTGAAAAGAAAGAGAAAAATTGAAAAGAAAGAGAAAAAAGAAAAATTGAAAAGAACCTTCATATTGGACAGAAACTGCAGGAACACAAAATAGTGCCTTCTGTCTCCTAATATATGCACAACCAAAACTCCTATGATGACACACTGGGGTGTGTCAAAAGACGAACTAGTTAATAGTTATTCAGGGGTTTGCTTGCTTGGCCTCGTTTGGTAGGTAGGTAGGGCAACTTCTACATCAAACTAATAGATCGGCTCTTCTCTTTAACTCTTCTTTCTACCAATTCTCTGCCCATCTCAACACTTTGCTGGCAACACTAACAGTTGATATTGGAACTATCCTGTACGCAGCCAAGTGTAGACTAGAACCAACTTCCTCAATCCCAACTGTGACTTTTAATATACACCTGTGACTAGAAATTCCCAATGTCCAGCTATGTCACTTGAACCAAAAGCTTTCTTTTATTTATATATTTGTTCCCTTTTAGTCAACTGGATGTTACTTAGGAGATCCAACTTAAAATCTGCTGGCCATAAAACACAAAATACTTGAGAGGGGGAGGAGGAGGAAATAATAATAATAACAAAGTTGCATTTGAACTCGTATACCAAATACAAGCTTAAGTCTCTCCCTGTTTCTGGCACGTTACTTATTTGGTATGACACGCTCATTATTTGATATGATGCCATATCACAAAACATACACTCTTATATTTATTGGAACTGAAATCCTTATTTTAGAAGTTTAAAAATTCCCACAAGGAAAAGTATTCCAGATGACATTTGCACTGGTACAAAAAAAAAAAAAAAAAAAAAAAAGTAAAAAAAACACAGTTTCAGTTTTTATAAGAACCATTATTCCACTATTTCCTTGCTTAGTGAACAAAGGAATAATTACTGAACTGTTATATAGGGTGCTTGAAAAATAACTCCCTATTCTATATTTGATGAACTCTCCCATCTAACTATAATTTTTACAAGACAGGAGAGTCCGTCATACATAAAACAGGGAGTTACTTTTCAATCACCCTGTATATGGCTAGGATGGGTCTCACAGATGAAGAAGAGACTTGAAGCAAGAGAAATGTAGTTCTACAGAAGGATGCTGAGAATACCATGGACTGAACACGCGAGCAACAACAAAATTTTAGAGAAAATCAAAATGAAAAAGATACACTTAACATCAGGAAGGGATGGGTGAAATTTCTAGTGCACACAATGAGGATAGGGGGTCTTGAAAAATTCGATACCCACAGGACAGATTGAAGAGGGACAAAGGAAATAACACAATTTACCTAGCAAGCTTGAGTAAACAAGGTTTAGAAGAGATAATAAAACGACAAAATGTATTAAGAGCTACAAAGGATAGGAAATTATGGAGAGCCACGCTCAACAACATCCTGAAGGGACATGACATATAGAAGAAGTAAAGGAAAATTAATAAAGACTTAAAAAGAATTTCTAGCAGTAAGAAAAGGAAATTAATTCTGTACCAAATTCTAACAGCTGACATTGTGCACTTTGTACTGAAAATAAGCAAAAGGATTGTCAATGGTCAGGAATCAAAGAAAATTACTGATAAAAATGGAATTGTACTGTTTGGAAAGAAAAATTTTAAAAATCTATAAGACAAAGAAAAATCTGCAATGTTAATGATCCTGACCTGGCATCTCAGCTTTAGTCCCTTTCCCACCGCCTTAATGTAGTTTCCCTGTGCCTTTTCTATAAATACTTTCATGGTAATTGTTCTGGTGAACTTTCCTCTATGATACATAGAGTTTTAGGAATTTAAGCATGGCACTAGAATGGTGACAAGATCTCATTTTACAGTTAAAATTACCAGGATGTAACCATACTGTTATATAGAAATAAAGTATCACTGCTGAAACTTGAGCAAACACAGGCAATCCCATTATTGAATTAAGTGGATCACGTGACCATAGAGGAAATGCATATATAGGAAGTCGTGTGATGTCTAAAGGATCATTATTACTATTCAGATCTGCATTTCTAGTCTATTACTATATGGAGCGCTATTCTCTACTCTATTCACTGTACTATTTCTCTATTCAGATAACTATACAGATTACTGTTCGAGCGAGTATTATCGAGCAAGTACTATTAGTGTGAGACTTATTCAAAGGCGTCTGACACCAGTATTATTCAATGGCGTGCTATAGTTGTATCTGCAATTACAAAGTCTCTACTACAACAAGCATTATGAAATTGACAGTGAGTATTCACTGACATCACAAAACATAGGTTCTATGCTAACAGTTTCTTCTCTTGTACTTCTTGCTTGTGAAACTCTCTTCCAGCTTCTTGCCCCCAATCGGGTTTGATCTTCTAAAATTAAAATGCAATGTCAATCGTTATCTTGTCTTTTTAATTCTTGTGTTTTTATTGTTCTCTCTACTTAATAGTGTTATTTTTCACATATTCTCTAACACTCAGTAACCCATCGTGCCTTAGTGGCTTTATTACCTTGCTTGCTTCAAATGAGTTAAAAAAATTAAGATTTGAGAAAATTAACAAATTAGATTTAAATTACAGCAGACATTAGAAAATATTCTATTAATTAATCAAATGCAGATAATATATTGGTTGGTTGGTTAGCGGCATACCAACACCTCTATGGGTTATTTAATGCTGAAATATAAATATTTTCAATACAATTATATGCCTTCAAATAAAGATAAAATGTACTGCTGGTAATTTTACTGTAAAAATGCATTTTGTTTGACGGTACCCTATTTTCCATAGCTGGGACCTAACAGGTGCTACCACCTTAGGTAGGAGTGAACTTGGGAACAGTAATTAGGAGTTAGTTCCATGTTGCTCAAGGCTTCCGATCCAGGGATCAGAAGCCTACAGGCAAAATAATAACTGGCCACTTATATTTGAGGATATAAGTCAACTAGGGCAGGTAGCCAATCCCTATTGCAGATGCTTGTTCAGGCACATTTGTGTTTGTTCAATACCCACAGAGCCAACCTGTGGTTTATACTGCAACTATGCTGAGCAGACCTTAGAGTTTCTGGGAGAGAGCGTGTTATCTAGTGTGATCAATAATCTGAACAAGGCCAGCACACTCAAACCCTTGGTCACGATGACTTGTGACTTTGTGCTAGCACAGCTATCAACAGCCTCCAAGTGTTCCATCTACCCAATTTTGCTCACAAGGCTTGGGTCAACCCATTGTTGGGTTTGTCAGGCACTTTCCCAAAGGTGTTGCACATTGGAATCATCCCTTTCCAGATAGCATCAGAAGGTCTCCTTTCTGACAAATCAAACATGGTTGAGATTGTAACCAGTGTCTTACAGTCAGAATTTTCTAACCACTCAGCCACACACCCATATATATATATATAAGTGAACAGAGAAGTCAATACTTAGAGGCTCTAAGTGTTGACTTCTATGTTCACTTTTATATTTACACATGCTCTATCTCTGATATTGAGCACTTTATCCCATAAATATAGCACATCTTAAGACTATATTTCTTATATATATATATATATATATATATATATATATATATATATATATATATATCTTTTTATTGAATATTGTGAAGATACCAATTTAAAATAATATTTAGTTAACTTTAATTTATGGAGAAAGATAAAGATTTAAACAGCATTTAAAATGTATCAAATTATTAATCTGCAAATGAAGAAATCTGTCTGTTGTCTTATATGAAAACTGTCTTCATAAGAACCTGGACACCATCATTATAGCCAGGTCTTTTTTTATTATTATTATTATTATTATTGAGGCAAGTGGGTCTCAATCTACTTCTCTATACATGCCCGTCATCATCAGCAACCCCCCCCCCCACCATACTTCAGAGTCTGCCCATCCGGAGTCACTATATCTATATAGATATAGATCTAGATCTATACAGACACACAAGTTTCATTAAAGACAACTGACATGGTACTGCGACTGAACTTTTTATTTAATTTTTCTGATGTTTGTGTAAATGTTTTCTTTTCTGGGCAGGAAGTGTGAAAAAAGCCGACACTCAATAACAGCAAGTATGAATATGGCTATAATGTGCTGACCATGTTTGGAAAATAAAAATAAATCCATACAAAAATAAAAATCGTCCTTGATAATGGCTTAAGGAATAACCAAAAGCATGTGGTACACACTTTATTTCCAGAAAAGAAGACATACAAACTAAAGAAAAATTAAATAAAAAGCTTAATCACAGTATTTTGTAAGTGGTTTATAATGAACCTTGTATAAAAGAGATTGCTGCCCAAATACACAATTATATATATATATATATATATATATATATATATATATATATATATATATATATTTTTGAAAAACAATCAAAAAATTTAGGATTTACAATTTATTTGCTTTCTCTTTTTCTTTGCGCCAATTTTTTTTTTTTTAAATCAAATTTTCAGACCCTCAAATTTGTAACTAGGAAACATTAGCTGAAACTAATACTGGAAGAACATTATTATTACTAGTATCATCAACATTATCATCATTAACAATACAAATGGTCAAAGGTAAAGAATTTTCCTGGTGATAAAATGAAAAGGAATGAGCGAGTGATTAAACAATAATGAATGTCAGGAGTGGGCATTTCCAACAATGAATCAGTCATGATAATAAAAAAAAGCTTTGTGTTTTATTATCAAATAAAAGGATGACACCAGAAACATATTTACAGTTTCATTGTGTGGATGCTTATAAAAATGTGTTTTAGCAATGAAAAATGTTCATTAAAGAAATGATTATAGTGTGATTTCAAATCAGACAGAGAGAGGAGAGAAAGAAGAGAGGAGAGAAAGAAGAGAGGAGAGAGAGAAGCGAGGAGAGAGAGAAGCGAGGAGAGAGAGAAGCGAGAGAAGCGAGGAGAGAGAGGAGAGAGAGAAGCGAGGAGAGAGAGGAGAGAAAGAAGCGAGGAGAGAAAGAAGCGAGGAGAGAAAGAAGCGAGGAGAGAAAGAAGCGAGGAGAGAGATGAAAGGGGAAAGGGAAGAGGAGAGAGATGAAAGGGGAAAGGGAAGAGGAGAGAGATGAAAGGGGAAAGGGAAGAGGAGAGAGATGAAAGGGGAAAGGGAAGAGGAGAGAGATGAAAGGGGAAAGGGAAGAGGAGAGAGATGAAAGGGGAAAGGGAAGAGGAGAGAGATGAAAGGGGAAGAAGAAAAAAAAGTAAGAAGAACCTGGCTCATTTTAAGCAAATGATTACAGCTATTGCTCAGATCACACTCCCCGCCACCAGCTGGCAGTGCCATGTTGCATACGAGTAGGTGCCCCTGACAGCACTTCCAATGGGCAATCCTGGGAACACACTGTAGTTCTGGCCAGTTTGTATTGACATAGACCAGCAGTTTCCAAACATTTTCTTTCTTTGAGCTGCATTTTCGGAATTAAAATTTGCTTACACTTCACCAAAATTTTATGTTATAAAATGTACATTTAAAAATAAAAACTAAATGAGTATCAAAGGGAGATAACCGCAGATTTGAAGTCAGAACATTATCTTTGATAACTCTCTCCTCCAATTTGCAAACCTTAGTTCAGTTAGTTATGTACCATGTGTGATACATGGTTAGGCGATCACGTATCTTTCAATACATTACTGACGAGGCAGATGTTTTCTTGCAGTAGGTTGCCATTTCTTTCTGCGGTGGACCAGTTGTCTTCCAAGGCTATAAAACCCGGTCTGTCCTGCTATTTGCCCATAGCAGGGTGGGGGGAGAAGAGGATTTATACCTTTCCCAAGTGTATTAGCATGTAAGTTAATGTAATGGATTTGACTGGAATTTGAACTCTGCTCTGATTCCTCAATCCAAACCACTATCCATTACTCTACCATCCTAGTTACTATATTCTTAATACAATTCAAAAATATCACAATGATAAAATCAATCCGTAATTATTATAACTATTTTGAAATTATATTTATGTTTGGCATATGAATTTTTTTGAAACTGTTTCTAGATCTTTAAGTCTTCTTCAGGAGTATCATTACCAGATTTTCCACTTAGAACAGAATCTCTGCACATAACTCTCTCCATGTTTTCTGCTAGGGTCTCTAAACTAGATCCACAAAAGGCGTGTGAACTTGACAGCATCTCTTAAGAAAGGTCCTCCTGAACTGACTCCCATTCTCTCCAATAAATGCCTTCCTGCTTCTTTCCAACTTGTTGGAAATCCTCTTCTGTAGTTCCTATCTTTAAGAACTCTGGTGAACCTTATGATCCCTCGAATTATCATCCTGTTAGTCTTTTACCGCTTTTTGGCAAAGTACTAGAGGCTCTAATTGCCTCTGAAATGGTTAAGCATCTCCCTTCATATGGCTTTATTTCAGATAAACAATATGGCTTTTGTTTCTCTAGGTCAACCACTGATGTTGGGTCAGAAAAGGTTCTCTATGGTGTGTAAATGATAGCAGTCTTATTTTGGGACGGAAAAGGTTTGGGGTTTTACTTTTTTCTTATTTTTAACAGTATGATTCCCCTTGTACAAGTTACATTAATTTTATCTATTGCAATGTTAAAAGCAACATATGGTTGCAAATGAAAGAACAAACAAGGCCTAACGTTTCAATAGCATGTATTTTTGTAATAAATACATGGTTGTGTGAAAAGGTGACAAAATTGTTGATATGTGGTTCTTTAGTTGCTGTTGATAATGTAAGCAATTAGGTATAAAAGGTGTTGTTGGTAAAGCCAGGAGTTAATGAATTTTTGGGTTATTTGACCGAAGGTTACAGTGGTGACGACAAGAGAGACCTGGAGTGGATTAGTGAATGGGATGTTGTTGGCAAGGCTGATTCGTTTATCTTTAGGGTTGTAATCAACACTACTGATGTGTGTGTGTATGGGCCAGCTGCAGTGTGATGAGGTTGAAGAGCTGAGCCAAACTGTTTATTGTTGGTAAGGAGTGCTGTTTCTATACCTGCGTTTAACAGGTGCTGGATAACCAGGTTTATCATAGTTTTATTTTTTTTATTTTGGTGGCAGTGTTCGTGATTGGCTATTAATGTATTTTACATTTTTGTGGGGAATATGTCTTGTGGACCAGACATGATGCTTTGAGCCCCTGCACAGAAGACAATTTTTTTTCTTTTTATTTTGAGATTGCTTTCTTAGTGCTCACATCCGTCTGACATCTCGAGTGAAATGTATTTGTGAATCAGAAAGGAAAAGAAAAAAAAAAAGGAAAAGAAAAAAAAAGAAAAAAAAAAAAAGGAAAAGAAAAAAAAGGAAAAGAAAAAAAAAGGAAAAGAAAAAAAGGAAAAGAAAAAAAAAGGAAAAGAAAAAAAAGGGAAAAGAAAAAAAAGGAAAAGAAAAAAAAGGAAAAGAAAAAAAAAGGAAAAGAAAAAAAAGAAAAAAGAAAAAAAAAGTAGCACAAGAGCAATATGAGAAAAGAAAAAAAATTTATTTCTTATCACAGTGCCTAATGTACATCTCCACCAGTATGACATAGAAAAGATTTTATTCAATCTTCAGAGATGTGCTTCAAGATATTGATGACCATGGCTCTCTACAGCTTCCTATCCCTTGTATCTCTAAGTAATGTTTGACTCTTTACTATCTATCATCCGGTTCACACCCCTCCCTGGACTTTTGAACAGGAGTAGAGGTTTATCCCTTGTTTCCAGTTTAGGATTGGGTTTCCGGTTCTTTCTAAAGTCTACTTCCACACTATACTTCTAATGTCTCTAAACTCTAAAATTTTATTCACTAAGTAAACATTGACCTCTTCAAGTCTACAGTTAGCTGTTATCTTTGCTGCCTAACCCAAAGATATTCACTTTCTTACACTCATACGACATAACACAGTAACCTTTTAACTTGAGTGACTCTTGGGCCTTGTATTGGGTGAACATTAGTCAGAGGGGAAAAAAATACCCTCTTTGTTTTTGCTCTACCATCCATACAAATTAGTTAGGGAGGTTACTGTTTCCCCTCTGACTCCCAGTATGTCCCTGTGAGTGTTAAATTTTCCAAACTTTCTCATGTGCCCCAGAAAGATTAACTGTTTCTTTCTGATTTTAAATGTAAGTGTCCTAATTCCCTTTTCTTTTCTTTTTTAAACTTCCTCATTGCTCACATGTTCAGTCCCTTGTATTCTCAGCATCCTTCTGTAGAACAACAACAACAACTCACTCGCTTTGGGTCTTCTTATGTGAAGAAATTGTCCAGCATTCACTTTTGTAAAGGAGAGATGCAAAACAGCAGTTCACCACTTCTTTACTTATGACATGGTAGTCGGAGTATATGATGATTAAATGATAGCAATTTCATTTTGGAACAGAAATTGTTCTCTAATTAGAAAAAGAACTAACACCAGTCACAATTTCACTGTTTTCATATTTGAAGTTATCGCTCTAGTCATAATTCTTAAATAAATGATCACTAAATCTGCTTGCAAGTTTCACAATTATAAAATTCCCACAGAAATTCCCATATTACATTATTAAATATTAGAGCTTATCAACTTTAACGAAATAACAATCACAAGTATGAATAAGGGTAATTATTTAAAAGAGGGTACAAATGAAGCAATCCAGAAATGACAAGATTTTCCATTTCACTGAAGCAGACGTTAAATGCATGAGAGCATTATTGCCTGCACTATCTTAACCTTTTTTTATTTACATTTCCTTTTTCTCACTAAAAATCAAACAGCATCTCTGATGTATTCTTTTCTTCCATTTTTCCTCACTATCAAAACAGAATAGTCCATTATTTATCTGAGGCAATGGCAGCACAAAACACACACACACTAATGGAATAACAAGCAGAATTATATGATACCAAGAAGGCTTTTATGCAAAATTATATATTTAGAAAAAAGAAAAAAAAAAAAGCATGAAATCAACAGGCAATTATAGTATAAAATAAATAATCAATTTTCTCTTCTATTTTGTTAGCCTTGGAAAAAAAAAAAAAAAAAAAAAAAAAAAAGAAAGAAAAAGTAAAGTGCCTGGAAGTCTGGAATGACAATTACACAGTAGAATCCTGCATATCCGGAGTAACTCATATCCGGAATCCCAGATATCCGAACATGATTTTAATGTGTATGTTTAAACAATTCGGATGATATGCAACCGATTTGAAATTTCTATTTTTCAGGAAATTTGGTTTGGATAATTGCTTATGCTTATTTCACCCTAATGGCTTGTATTGGTGCAAAACATGATGGGAATAAGAGGAAAAGAACAACTTTGGATTTATCGCAAAAAGTGGAAATTTTAAACAGACTACACGCAGGTGAAAGTTCATTGTAACTAATGGCCGAGTTCAACATAGGAAAGTTAACATTGTAGGTTATAAAATCTTCCAAAGAAACTATTCTCCGGCATTCACACTGTCACAATGAACAAACAAAACATGATTGTGATGAAACCAGGAATGAAATGGAAAAAGCTATTGAAAAGGCTGTCAGTTTTATGGAAAGAAAGCCAACATTCAGCTATGATGATTGCAATAACACATGCAGAGTTAAAGTGTCTTTTGTTTAAAAAAATTTCAAGAACAAAAGCAAAATGAAATGTGGAAAGAGTCGAGAATTACATTAGAAAAAAGAATCTTTATGCAACAGCAATTAAAAATCCTTAGTACATTATATTTTGCATATGTGGCATACTTAATGAATTTTCATTAACATTATATAATTTCTTTCTTTTTCCTTAAAATAAATTCCATTATATTTCACTCACCATTAGATTATTTTGTTTACTATAAAACATTGAAAATAAATGTTCAACCTGATTTCAGTTCTTTTATTTTAATCTAAATTTAAACCCATATATCTGGACTTTGTAACCAATTCTTCATATTCGGAAGGCTTTCTTAGTCCAGTTGTCAGGAAACCTACCGTATTGATAAAAACTTACAGAAATTAAAATAACCGGTAGAATTTTCATGTGCACTGCTAGCAATTTAAGCATTTATATTCAACAATATTGTAATAAAGTGAATTCTCTTATATCCGGAATTCCTCATATACTCCAAAATATTGAAAAATAAATGTTCAACCTGATTTTGGTTATTTTATTTTAATCTAAATATAATTCCTCCTATCCAGACATTTTCATAATTCAAAGTTGATATAGCCAAAACAAGAAACTGATAAGAGGGGGAGATGTAACAGATTGTTGAGGTTAAGTCAAAGTCTGGTATGTCTGCTTATTCTTTCAGAATCTTCTTGCAGTATACATGGAACAACTCCAATGATAAAAGAAATCCTTGCAAAACACTTTTCTCATTAAAAAGGTATTTATTCAATTTATTGTCTATTTACATATTGCTGCAAACAGATGCCCATTACTAAAAACTATACAAAAAAAAAATGTAAAAACAACCTTTATTGACCTTCTGTCCATCATTAAACAACACAAAATCACTTTCTCATTCCACACCCAACAAACAAATATAGCCAAAGTTAGTCTCAAGAATTTCAGTGATTGAGCCATCAGCGTCACAGTTGGAAGTGACATAAACAAAATTTTTTGCAAGCTCATATTTTTTTTTTAAAAACGAAATTGTTAATAATAATAATAATAAAATTTATCAGCAAAAACATGTCAGAAACAGAAATTCCAATCAAAAGTTAAAAATTTTGACAGCATTGAGAGGGAAAGCGGGAAGAGGAAAGAGAGGATGAAACAGGAACAGGAGAGGGGTAAAAATGAGATCAAGAGAGGAAGTGGGGACGACAGAGAAGATGGGGGAGAAAGAAAAAACAACAGAGAGAGAGAAAAAATGACAGAGAGAGAGAGACATACAGAAAGAGACTAACATAGCAAACTACATGATAAAGAGAGAGAGGGGGGGCATAAGATTTAGTTCAGTAAACAAAATCTGGCAAAGATTCTCCTCTTCATCATATATTAGTATAAACTTAATTGGCAATGCCAGCGTGCCTCCAACTATCTTTTGCCAACTGATCAACATCTGCCTCAGGCTATGGTTAAATTCTTGTTTACATGGGTATGAACATAATTGGAGAGGGTATGGTGTAGACAGAACTCCTGGCAAAAACCACAGAATGGCACCAATATTCACAGAACTTAAAACGATTATTTGGTTACTTATTTTAGTGCTTCATTTTACTTACAATCAATTACTGCCATGTGATGCAAACAGTAACTAATGCTTTATTTAAACACATTAACTATAATCAACAGTGTCTTAATAGCCATCTGTCACTTATATTATTGCTTTGTTTTTACATAAGTTAATAAAAAATGCTGCGTAATTTGTTGCCTCATGGAATTAGAAAACTTGACAAGGAAGTTCACTGCTTATTTACTACCACATAAAAAATAAATGAATAACAGGTTTTTTTAATCATTTCACCCCAAGCAAGGCAATAAAGCCACTAGGATGCAAGAAGCTACCAAGTTTTAGAGAATGAGTGAAAAACTACTATTAAAGAGCAAAGACAACAAAAGAACAAGAATTAAGGGGACAGAAGATAATGATTGACATTGCATTTAAACTTTTGAAGATCAAAGTTGAATGGGAAGCAAGAAACCAGAAGAGAGTTCCACAAGCGAGAAGTGCGATAGAAAAAACTCTTAGCATAGAACTTACAATTACATCTAGCAGCCATTTCAACTGTAAGGGAACTTGTCGCAAATCTAGTACTGTACATAAATTCATAAAAGATTAGGTACCATAGAGGAAAGGTCATCAGAACAATTACCATGAAAGTATTTATAGAAAAGGCACAGGGAAGCTATGTTATGGCAGTGGGAAAGTGACCGAGATACCAGGTCATGACCAATAACATTGCAGATTCTTTGGATTTATCAAGAATCTCTAAATATATAACAGAAGCACCAGACCAGATTAAGGAGTTGTAGTCAAAGCAAGGATGAAGGGTTGACTTATAAATATGTAAAAAATAGATTATGACAAGGAAGATTGTCTAGCACAATATAGTGAATCAAATTTCTTAACTGCAAACTTAGCAACTGATTCAATATAATCTTTCCACTTCATGTCAGCTGAAAACATTAGTCTGAGAAGGTGCAATGCATCACACTCCTGGAGGTTAGCATCAGCCATACTGATGTAAGGTAAAAGGGGTTCTTTCAGATGATTAAATGAGAGCAGTTTTGTTTTTGAGGCATTAAAATTAACAAGCCATTTCTTGCCCCAGTTAACAGACTGTAGGTCATTTTTTTAAGTCAGCAGCCAATTTCCAATCAGGAAGCTCATTTATAAATCTTAGAAACAACAGAGGCCCAAGGATAAAGTCTTTTGGGCATGCCTAATTGAAAAGAAACATGGTTCCAACAAGAGAACTGTCACTATTTACATTATTCGGGCTATTGTCCTCATCTTTGTTGCCATGTTTATCACAACGTTTCAGCCATTGTATGCTCCAACCCTCTTCTGGTGGTTGGAATGTTGAACTGAAACCTTTATTTCGCTCCCTGGGGTAGACTGTTCTAGTTCCACACGCCATGGCTTCCATATCTGCCTATATCTCTGAAATGAGGTATTAGGATTGCATGCATTATTTACATTATTCGGACTGTTACTCTCATCTTTATTACTATATTCACAACGTTTCAACCGTTGTACGCTCCGGCCTTCTTCAGATGATTGGAATGTTGAACTAAACCCTTTATTTCGCTCATTGGGGTAGACACTTCTAGTTCCATGCGCCGTGCCTTCCATATCTGTCTATATCTCTGAAATGAGGTATTATGATTACTTGCAGTATCTGTCTATATTTCTGAGATGAGGTATATTATTTACATTATTCAGACTATTATCCTCATCTTTGTCGCCATGTTTATCACAACATTTCAGCCATTGTACGCTCCGGCCTCCATCAGGTGGTTGGAATGTCGAACTGAACCCTTTATTCCACTCGCTGGGGTAGACAGTTCTAGTTCCACGTGCCATGTCTAATGGATATCAGTTATCTCCTGTTAATTCCCCTCCACTGCCTTAACCAGGTATTGAACTCACACTTTTTGGGTCCTGTCACTGGATCTAACTAACGCCTTTATCCACTGTGTCCTTGAGGAAATAAAGGCTTCAGTTCAACATATGTATATAAAGGTAAAAGACAATAGGAAAGCTGTATTATTAACAGAAATGCATACAGTTTTCTTTTGGTCTTTTTCTACAGGTGAACTCGGAGAAATTTTTCAGAACTATATATATATATATATATATATAAAAATCTTACATTATCGAATTTTATTTTTACAGCCTGTAAAAGATTATATTTCAACTTCTGATATAAAGTGGTTTTATTTTTGTTCTGTACTTGTTTCTTATTTGCAAAGATATATATATATATATATATATATATATATATATATATATATGTGTGTGTGTGTATATATATATATATATATATATATATATATATATATATATATATATATATGTGTGTGTGTGTGTGTGTGTGTAAAAGGTCTTACATTATAGCATTTTTATCTTTTACTGTTATTTCTTGTATATCTTTTTAAAGATTTTGTCTCTAATTCTGTTAGAAAATATTGAAGAATAAATAGGTATGATATAAAAAGTCACAATATCTTTATTCTTTGTAATAAATCAGTTATGATATAGGTCTACTCATTTATAGGTTTTATCAGTTTTGTAGGCCATAATAAACTTAATTACATAAATAGGAGTTGGAGGTGCCAAAAATAAAAAAGTTGGGGGTTGAAGGTTTTATGTTCTGACTCCATATCCCTGGTTTTAATAGAGGAAGGAAAGTGTGTCACCAAAATCTGATGGTGCATTGGGATATCAAAGATGCCTTCTAAAAGCTAAGCATACTATTAAGAAACAGAAAAATTTCATTAGCAACAACGAAAAGTGCTGAACTCTTATGTAATATCAGTTCTCTTGTATGGCAGTGGATGCTGGACAACCTTCTCACAGATGTAGAAGAGACTTGAAGCAACAGAAATGTGGCTCGACTGACGGATGATGAGAATACCATGAACTGAACATGGGAGCAACAACAAAGTTTTAGAGAAAATGGAAACAAAGAGGACATTGATACTTAGAATGTGATAAGAAATAATAAAAATTCTATAATAATTTACATAAAATGTAAATTCAACTGGAGCCAGAGTCGGTATAGTTTTACCAACTCCCGGTTAAAACATTCCCCAGATATTTGAATTTTTGCACTTGTTTGATTTTGGTATTTCCAATTTGTAATTTGCATGTTGTGCTGTTCCTTTTGCTAACAACCATGGATTCCATTGTCTTGCAATTGATGTTTAATTCTTTCTTCTCACATTCCATCACTAGCTTCTGTAATTCTTATAGTTTCCTTTCTGTGTCTACAATCAACACTGTGTCATCTGCATATCTTATATCATTAAGATTGTGGCTGCCAATAATGAATCCTGGTAGGACTTCTAATTCTCTAAGAATCACTGCATAGGTTGAATAAGTCTTGTGAGAAGACACATCCTTGTCTTACACCTTTTCATTTTTGTATATTTATAGAATTCATTTTCTATCCATACGGAGGTGGTTTGTTGGTCGTATAAGTTCTGGATAATTCTAATATCCTTCCCAGGTGTGTCAAGGTTACCTAGCAGTTCTAACAGTTCCTTGTGATGTATGTTATCAAACACTTTTGCCTAATCTATAAAACATAAGTATACATCCTTTTACGTTTTTATTGCTCTTTTTGATATCATTATAAGCATAAATACTGCATCACTTGTTTCGGTGTTTTTAATGAAATCACACTCTTCTTGCCCTATCTCCAGTCTAATTTTGCTGCATGTTCTATTCATCAGAATTCGGATGATAAGTTTTGTTATATGGCTCATTAGGCTGTGACCAATGGAGTTCACTTTCATTTGAACTTGGCTTCTTAAGCAGTGCTATGAAAATAGATCTACTTAGGTCTTCCAGTATATCACCACTGTTAGATATTACATTTATTATGTCTAATCTTATCAATGCTGAAATCATCTAAGGTTGCCAGTATATCTATTAGAATTCAGTCTGGTCCTGCCACTTTCTTTCTGTTCAATTTAACTAGTGCTTATTACACTTTAGATTGTCTTTCAGTTGTCCTCTTTCGTTGTGGAAGAGGACTTCGATGTATTTGTTTTTTTCTCTAAGTGTAATTACCTTTACCTAAAGGGTGCATTGTTTGTTTTGATTTTGTCAACTGCACAGTATATTAGGGTCAGTTGGGAACTATCTCTGAGCAAAAGAGCACCATGATGCAATTCATTCTGCCAGAAATTTGGAAATGGCATGCTTTGGGTGTCAATCTGAGAACAGCGCAGAGTATTCAGAAACAGCTGAACGAGTCTAATGGTGATTACAAAGGTACACAAGATGGAGGCCTCAGACTCAACACAGTGGGTTACATCAAGTTCCTTGAGAAGGTAGTGCTGTCTTGGGTCAAGAGGGTGGCTGCTGGAAGACCCTATATCTAGCAAGAAGGCTCTGCGCCATCTCACACAAGCAGGAGAACCCAGTTATGGCTGTCAGACAATTTCTGCAACCACATCACCCCTTATATCTGGCCACTTAACTCCCCACACAGTTGAGTAAAAGACCAACAAAACTCCTTGTAACAGCAAAGAACCCAAAGGCAAAGATTATGGCAGCATTCACAAACTTAAACAAGGAGACTGTCCAGTAGAATTGCAGGAAAAATGCGATGTCATTTGGAGGCCGGGGTTGAAGCCAATAGCAATTTTAATGAATAAATTTACTCTAGTATTTCAAGATATTTTTGCGTAATTTTGCTAAATATATCTGTTAAAATGGGATGTTAGCGTTATTTTCATTTTTGCATAACTTAGACAATTTATTCATCACACACTGTAGAATACTGCCTGTCTATACAAGCCCATGAGCAGGATTCCCTAACTTCCAGTCAAGTGTCACTTGATCTCAAAAGTTTGTTTACTTATCTACTTTTCCCTAATCATGGACAATGCACAGTTACTTTGAAACTCTCACATCTTGATTTTACTATTGGCTATCATAAAATTGCTAGTCATTCTAGGCCTAGATAAAAGCATTTACAGTCCATTTGATTATGTGAGAGTCCTAATCAGTTGAGTCAGAGACTTGTTGTGTCACAGTGAAATGTGTTTATTTTCCCTTCAAGTGTATTTGAAGTAAATATTGCATAATCCAAACTCACTGTTATATATATATATACACACATGTAACATGACTGATAAAACAGATATGATAAAAACTGAAGTTATCTACTGGGAACTATAAAATGTAGGGCAGGGGTGGGGGAGGGAATATAAATCTTGTTTCATGGTACAGATTACTATATCTATTATAGTAAGCTCAAAGTTTGTTTGCTCAAAACCCTGAAAGTTAAAAAATATATATAAAGTTGTGTGTGCATCTGCAAATGTTACTTATGATGGTGACATCAAGTAATTTTATCAGTAATCATATCTTGGTTGACTTGGTGCCATTAAGTAAAAACAGATTATTAATTTGCATATTTTGCTGATAGCTTTTACAAGGCAGTGTTAAAACATTCTCAGCCCAACTAAGAGAGAAACAAAAATTTCTTGTTTTGAATTTGGTAAGTGTGCCAGGCTGAGAACTTTTTAGATACCACTCAGAGAAAAAAGAAAATGTAGTAAAATTTCCAAAACAATTCGGTGGATAAAACAAATTGGCATAAAAATGACAATAGGAAAAAAAAAATCTTAGTTTTTACTGAAGTGTTTCATCTTCAGACTTTATCAAGGCAAAATTGAAGCAAAAGGTTTTTTTTTTCATAGTTACATTAAATGTAAAGTATATATACATTAGTATTAAGAAGTTAACATTAGCCAGAAAGAGGCTTATGCAAAAGCATCTTTTTAAATTTTGAATTTAATGTAACTATGAAAATAAAAACATTTCTCTTCAATTTTGGAAGACGAAATGCGTCAGCAAAAAATTAAGATTTTTTTTTTTTTCTAAAGTCATTCTTATACCAAAAACCAAAATGTATAAAATCCAATTCCATAAGTGAGTTTCATTAAAATTCGTAAAATTTTAACTTTTTAAAACAATAAAAATTGTCAAAGGTGAATACAGTAATAGCAGTCTCAAGAAAAAAATAAAAAATAAAAAATAAACTTCCTTTTTTTTTTTTAACCCCTTCCCTGGCATAGACGTCTATATAAGTTTTTACCGAAAATGTCTTTTCAGACACAGACAAATAAACACATCCAAAACATAACATTCAAAAACCAGCTACAGATGTGTTTATAAGTCAATCTCAGTTCTTTTTATGCCCTTTTGCTCTTGAAACATGTTTAATTGTCGACTCATATGTCTGATAGAGGTGTTAGCCACTACTCGGGTACTTTATCACCATCTTGTCTTTCTGAAACCTGTTCTTTTATTGTCCTTTCTCCTCACTAAAGTCTTCCCATTCTTTCACTTTTTCTTAAATACAAATCAAAAAATTTGTCTGAAACGCTTTTCCCAAAATAATTGGAGGGGAAAGGTTTAAGGTACAATTGTTAAAATTTACTCATTCAGTATTGTATTCTTATTGAAACATGGGTTTAACAGCAATATCACATTGAAACACCGGTACTCAGACAATCATTGAAGTTAAGCAATGTCGAGCCTGGTCAGTAATGTGGGTGGTGTAATGGATAACGGCTGAGAATTGGAGAGCGGAATCACAATTCCAGTTGAATTAGTGATATTCATTCGTGCAGAAATACCCTTTGGAAAAATATGAACCCATCTCTTCTTCACCACCTATGGGTTGATTACTAGGACTTGTATTGGTAAAATTATATAAAAATAAAAAAGATTTCTTACAATCTAAAAATGATTTCTGGCTTTAAATAGGTTAAGCCATAAAAAAAAAAAAAAAAAAAAAATTGTCTTAAGTTGTTTTTTTTTTCAGATGTTTCATAAAAAAATATATATGAAAAAGAAATAACTGATAATTTTCAGACAAAATGGCTGTCAAATCCTTTCTTTTAAAGTTACAGTTTAACAATTCATGTCTTGCGTGTGTGAATGGCACAAGAGATTCATGGTCAAGCAAATGCTGTAGATTGATTTAAACACACAACAGCATTATCACTTTCTATCTTCCATTTCTTTCTAAAAACACGCCATATATTTCTGCATATAAGGCGACCTTTAGATCAGACAAGATAAAAAATATAGCAAATTTTAATGAATTTACCCTATACCCATAGAATAAGACAACTGCTTATTATTGATTATATAAAGATGTTATTGGAAATGTTACTTACTGTATCCTTAGAAATTCACAATAAACAAAATAACAAAACTGATTCTATATCATGTTTTTTTTCTATACACATCCCCTAAAAGGGAAACCATTGTTCTGTATACATTTCATCCCATGATAGCTTGTGAATATTGATTCTTCTTTTCCAAAAGTTACAAACAGCCTGGTATACTGATGGCCATTTACTTATACTTCAACAATCACAAAATACTGCTGATAATGTATGATAATTGTACATTCCATTGCTATAAACATAATCATAACTCAATGTTTACATTTTCTCAGCTGAGCTTGCATGGATACAAGTAGATTTCATTGATATGGCATTATTCTTTGAATACGCAATTTATTATGATGTTATGCCAGTAATATACAAGGTGGAAATGGTTTTATTACTTTTATTATCAGTTTATTTGACATCCTGGGTAAGACGATAAACTATGTCCAGCAGCAAGGCCTCTGATCAGGAGGTTTTGAGGAGTGTGGAACCACCTCTTAATTGCTGGTGTTCGCAGGTCCACCCTGACCTGGGGTGGTAGCACCTGTTAGGATCCCAGCTATGGGCAAATAGTTAACTATTACCAGCAATACATTTTTGAAAAAAAATTATTACCAGTAATAGCATTTTGGAGGAAAAATATTACCAGAAACAGATTTTTGACAAAACAAAATATTACCAGCAATAAAAAATTTTGTCAGCATTAAATAACCCATTGTGGTTGATATGCCATAAAACAAAATAAACCAAGGCAATCTAAACCAAAGAACACATGTTCTATTCATATGAACCTATCCTAAAAAAAATTGTCGGCATTAAATAACCTATTGAGGTTGATATACCATTAAACAAAATAAATCAAACCAAACCAGTTTATTTGATAATGTAAATCTTTTCATATATGTTATTGGTTATCGCACAGAGGCCGGGATTAGGTTTCTTTTTTAGAATTGTAGTAGAAGACAACCCCCAATTTTTAAGGCTGATATTTTGGTATTTAGAGACTTCTATGCGGAAATATACAGTATATACAGCTGCAAGTACCCCCAGAATGAGGTTCACCTGATATAAAAAAAAAAAAAAAAATGGACGTGGGGTAGAGATTTATTGTCAGCTGCTGGTATACTAAGAATTTGTGAACTGGAACCAGGTTAGATATTATAGAGCCTAACTAAGGAACAAGCAAAATTATAAAATGGTTATTGCAGACTTCAGAAGACATCACCTTTACCTTAGGAATAATCTGCAGAACTGATCAGTATCTTCTGGAATGATGGGGTTTTTTGTGGGGTTTTTTATTCATCAATTTGTTTTTTTTTTTATTACTTAATCTTTTGCAAGTTATTTAAAGCCAGAAAAAACTTTGGGATTATCAGAATATTTTTGGAGATAATATCAATTTTCTAATACAATTTTAAATTTTTAACCATCATCATCATCGTGCGGCCTCAGCCGAGATTGAACTCACCAATACTTTAATTGGTATAGTTCATAATCTTGTCAAATAGCTGAATTCTTGATGCTTCACTAGGGCTATCAAGGGTGTTTTTATCATGACACCAACACTAAATAGATTGTTTAAATGGGTAGAGGACAAGTGGATTTATAACTCTCCCTAGGGTATTTGTACATAAGTGCATATAACAAACCTGACTGGAATCAGCTCTTTGATTTCCAATTCTGAGCCATTATCCATTACACCACCCACACACCCAAGCTTACAGTACATGTTATTCTCAATATTCACCCATCTAAGTACTGACCAGGCTTGATGTTGCTTTACTTCAGTGACCAGGTGGGAACCAATGTTTCAGCATGATATGGCTGTAAGCTGGATGCTGTGGATACCCAGACACATGAAGAATATGTGAGAAATAATAATTTCTTTAAAAAAATAAATAAATAAAAAAAAATAATTAAAAAAATTTTTTTTAAAAATAAAAAAAATAAAAAGTAAAAATAAATAAATATATCCTGAAGTCATTTGAAATGATCAAAGATTCATCAAAATGATTACAAAAGTTTTTTCAATCATAGGCAGAAAGCCTTGATAAGAACAATGTAATTAACGTTCATCTTAGACATCATTTCTACCATCAAAATATCCCATGCTACTTAAACATACACACACACAAAAAACATGCGACATATTTAGCCAGCCAACAGACCTTTTTAAGGGCCCAAGAGCCACTCAATGTAGAGGATTACAGAGTAAGAGGCACCAACCCCCAAGCAAATTGATAATGCTACCCAGATACAAAGGAGTACACCTTAGAAGGAACAGGAAACAATCCTAAACAGAAAACACAAGATAAACCTCTACTCCTGTTCAAAAGACTGGGAAGGAGTGTTAACCGGACAATAGACAAACCTATTTACCCCTATTAAGGAAAGGGAGGGGGAATAATTAGCAAATAAAATGTCAGAGTTTTAGGCGGAGACGTTAGAAGTGGAGAATTAAAGCAGACTTTAGAAGGAACTGGAAACACAACGGCTAAATCTCTATTCCTGTTCAAAAGACAGTGAGGGAGAGGAGTATGAATCGGATGACAGGCGACCCTATCTACTTCTATTGAAGAAAAAAATAAACAAATGCATAAAAATAAATAAATAGCCTAAAGAAAGATTCAGCAGCCATTTTATTCAATTTCTAACTGAAGCTTGATACTTTTTTAAACTAAACATTTTTATGGCACATCAGAAAGACATGACTTCTTCAAGTGATGCATAAGAAAAACTGAATATACAAGCTGATTGAAACTTTCAGAGACTGTTTATGCTTTCTAATTGGTCAATATATATCACATGACCCAGATACACTGGGTGGACTTACATAAGCTCAGTTCTTGTTATTTAATAGCCATACCTTATATACGAGTCTTACATAACAGGTTATATTTTAAAAAGGTCACATTTTAAAACAATTGCTCCAAAATTGTATACTACAATATTAAACTAAACTAGTTGGACCCACAGAAGTTCTACAGTCGATACATTGTCTTTACATTTTAAGAGGATGTAATTATAAGTGTTCAGTAAAAATCTATATAGTCATATATTGAAAATCAGGTTATAATAGTTTTTCAAATAGGTTTTTATGATATCTGTTTCCTTTAATAATGTAGATTCCATGGTTGTTGCTAATTTTTATTACTTAAACTAATCATTTTAGACTGGCATATTTCATAGCATTTCTCTAAAGCAGAATTAAATGCAGGAGGGCGTTATTGTTTCCTCTGTCTTCCCTTTCTTTCTAGAAGCACATATATAATAGCCAATCCCTATTGCAAAGCTCGCTCAGGTACATTTTGTGTTTGTTCAACACCTACAGAGCCAACCTGTAGTTTATACTGCTGAGCAGACCTTAGTTACAGTTTCTGGGAAAGTGTGTTATCTACTATGATCAACAATCTGAATAAGGCCAGCACGCACAAACCCTCAGTCACAATGACTTGTGATTTTGTGCTAGTACAGCTATCAATGGCCACCAAGGGTTATGTCTGCCTAATTTCACTCGCAAGGCTTTGGTCAACCAGTCGTATGATTTTCAGGCACTTTCCAAAGGTGTCACATGCTGGGATCACCCCCTCTAAATCGATAATATCAGGAAGTCTACTTCCTAACAAATCAACCATAGTGAGATTCGAACCTGGGTCTCATGGTCAGAAAGTGAATGTTCTAACCACTCAGCCATATATATATATATATATATGGCTGCAACTACGCACAGAATGAGGTTGGCTTGAATGTATATAAAAAAAGGGGGGGTTGGAAGGGATAAAGATCTGATAAACAGAGAATTTGTGGGCAGGGGACTGGTAATATATTATAGAACATAACATATTTGCTAAGGAACAAGCAAAATTATAAAACAATTATTGAAGACTTCACAAGAGGCCGTCATCTTTATCTTTAAGCTGTAGAACTGATCAGAATATTCTAGAATAAGGTTTGTTATTTTTTTTAGTCAACAATTTGTTTTTTTATGGCTCAACCATTTACAGATTATTTAAAGCCAGAAAATATTTTTAAGATTGTAAGAATTTTGTCAAGGGAGATAATGATTTACTGATAAAAATCCTACTAATTAACTCTCAGCCGGGTGGAGAAGATGCGGATTCATACATTTCCCTAAGGCATTTGTGCATAAGTGAATATAACAAGCACAACTGAGATTAGAACCCAGATTTCTTATCCATTATGCCACCCGCACATCCAAGCATACAGCATGTGATATCCTCAAGTGGTCACCCATCTAGGTACTGACTAGGCTCGACATTGAAACATCAGTTCTCATACAAAGTTAAGCAATGTGATATAGCCATAAACTTCTGGAATAGGGAAAGAAAGTTAGGTTAACAGTGTTTAAAACTTATACCTACTGTATGACAATTACCAAACTAGCCTTACTAACTTGCTAGTAAGACCTATCCTCAGAGGGTGGCCTACAACTTTGTGACAAAGTTAGGCTTAGTAAGCAAATATATACGGGTGTATCAAGAAGTCTGTACCCTAATATTAGCTGAATGTTGATCTGAAATCTTTACAATTATTTTTTTAATCATTTCACCACAAACAAGGTGAGAATGCGTCATATAAGACATAAATGAATAGAATCATCCATTTAGATATACAAACGTAGTTGAGCAGAGTTAGCATTAGGTCAATTGCTAATTGTACCTTCGTGTAGTAAACCTATTTCATTGCTTGCCTACAACTTTATCTTCCTTATTTATTTTCCTCTGTTATCTTGAATACACAAGATACAAAAAAAATGCCACTAAGATGCAAAGCGCTACCAAGAACAAAAGAGAATGAGATTTTAGTGACAATAAAAGAAAAGGATTCAGGAAGACAGAAAATGGCAATTGGCATTGTGTTTAAATTTTTGAAGATTTGAGACTTCAGGAAAACAAGAAACCAGAAGTGGGTTCTACATGAGAGAAAAGAAAAGATTAAAACAGAACATATGGTTACATCTAGTTACTTTAACATTAAAACAGTGAGACGTACTTGCCAATCTAGTGGCACGCATAAATTCATGAAGTTGAGGCACCAAACAGGAAAGCTCATCTCAACAAATTATGATGTGAAAATGTTTAACAAAATCTTGAATTTAGTTTTCAATGAAGGAAGTTTTCACCATCAAAGCGCTTTGTAGTGGTCAAACGTAGCAACCGGGGGAATCACCTACCTCAGAGTTTGTGTTTGGTGCACAGTTTGCCAGAGAAAAAAAAAAAAAAAAATTAATATGAATCCTAGATAATTACATACCTCGCATATGGTAATTTTTCTTTTAAATTCACCCCAAATATTGCTACCAATCACCAAATTTAACTCCTCAATAAAAGCTGTTGCTTTCCTTGGCAAGGAGAGATTTTTTTTTTTTGTTTATGAGCAAGAGTTTACTATATAGATATTTTGGCCCGATAATTTTTTTTTTTTTTATCTTCGACTTGTGATTCTGATTTTTCAGCGATATTAATCAGATTTCTTGCCTTTTTGATTTGACTGGATTTGTGGTAGGGACTTTTTTTCCTCTCTCATTGCTCTTGATTTATATGTTTGTTAACAGACGCAAAAAAAAAAAAAAGGTAATAATTGGTTGGCACAAGGTCAGATGAATGGTGGTCCCAAAAGGTTTCCCCAGTGTTATTCTTGCAGTATGTGGCCTTGTGTTGTTATGGAAGGGAACAACATTTTCCTTTTAAGTTTTAATTCATTGTCTATGCTGCCACTGCTGTGTTAAAAAAAAAACAAAAAAAAAAAAACTAAGTGTTAATGTACACTTTCATCATTACAGATGATTCCCCAAAACAGAAACTACCTTAACTCAAACTAAATACAAAGGAATAAAAAAAAAAATACTATTAATAAAAATCGGCAAAGTTTGAACCTTCATGCCTGAAATAAAACAGTGTAGCAACAAAAGGACAGTTTTTCCCTTGACACCGCTATTATTTTGTACTACTCTCTTGGCAATATGGTTTTAAAATGCGATAAGAATTTTAATAAAATTCAAATATATGAAAATGAATTTATAAATTTTCTTTGAGAATTTACAACAAAAATATTAAACTTAAAAACACACACTCACACTTAACTGCTATTGAGCCCAGATTTTTTTGTTCGTCGTTCAGTCTTCATACACGCGAGTTTGTATTTTTGAATTTGGAAATATAATAACCTCGAAGACGTAATGGTTGGCGGGGTTAAGCTTTTCGTAACGCCAAGAATTGAATTCATCGTTGTAGATGATGAAAAAAAATATTTCATAAAAAAATCTTTTCAGTACTTTACTTTCATACTTTTTTTTAGAATTGGGACATTATGAATAGGATCAAAAACGAGAAGAAATAACTTACATCGTAAATTTGTAAAGTGAATTCCTTACTGACGAAAAGGATTTAAGTTAATTTCCAACAAAATTTTAAATTAAAAAAAAAAACATTCGTTTAAAGCAGATAGAAAAAATACTTAAAAAGTAGATATATTTCCTACAAAAATACACATTTTCATTTTTAGTAATTGAACTGTATCTTAGACGTCAATCATTTTTTAAAAATGAAAATTAAAAATTACTAAATAAATACCAATTCCGTTCATCTTATTTCAAAAATTAACAACGGCGTCTTTCAGAATTGTTTTGAAATCCAGTCACAAAAAAAGGAAATACAAAAATCGCTTTTATAGTACGGGACTGACCTTAAAAAGTTTTTAAACTTTAAATAAAAGTAAAACACTGAAAATTGGAAGACTAGTATAAATATAAAATAAAATGTAGTTGAAACCGATTGAAATAAAAATCAAGCACGTTGCTTGGTTTCTAATACCAGATTGTATTTAAAAAAAAAAAAAAAAAAAACTTTTATCGATCACTGATCACCCAACTTAGTTTAATCCTGTTTTTAGTTTAAAGATGTTTTCATTTTTTCAACTTTTGTGGGTACTGGGTGAGAATAATAAAAAATTTTTTTTTAAAAATGCAAAAACTTCAGTGCAGTGGTCCCCACCTCATCGTCGATAATTTGATTTTTTTTTTTTTTTTTTTCGATTTTAGACCAAAAATAAAATGAACTTGAAATAAACCTGAAAATAAACTCTTTAAAAAATAGGACTAAAGAAGTAAGTGTGTGGGAAGCAGTTTCAAAATATTTCATTTTGATTTTTGAAACAATTTTTTAAAAAATACATAAAAATTTACACAAGTTAAAAAAATATTAAGCTTAGCTTTGGCACAAGTATGAATTACCCAGTGAGGATAGAACTCGCTACTCAGTAGACAAATTTGCTATAAAAAGAAAAAAAAAAAAAGAAAAGAACTCAAGATGTCTAACTTTTTGAGTTTTACACAAGTAAGTTGTAGAGCAAGTAACAAGAAGACAGTATGGGAGAAAACCTGAAAAACTTTCACCGAAATGTTTCAAACAGAGGAAAAAAAAAAAAAAGAAAGGAAAACTAAACTATTCTGTAAATAAGTCTTATTTTTGCTGAGTTCTAATGACATTTCGTCTCTGAAGAATTTATGTATTTATTTTCCAGGAACTAAATAAGTTATTTTTTTTTTTTTTTTTAAGTTAAATTTTCGCGTCAGAATTAAAGACAAAGGGAGATCACTCAAGGAGAAGAGATCTAAAAATCCCGGGCGGGCACAGGAGTTAGGAATTTGTATTTATTACAAATTTTATGAGTATACAATTAAAACAGGCCATCATGGAAAATAAGTATGTGTTGTCAAAATTTCCTCCCAGATTATGAATAAATAAAAAATAAACCGACTAATAATCAGTATTTATTTTCCGAGCAATGACACACTGCTGCTACAAAATTTTCCCCAGAAAAAAAAAAGAAAAAACATTTAAAAAATAAAACTAGAACAAGATTCTAGTATTTGGCCACAATTTAACAAAAAAAATTGTATTTACAAAAAAAATTAAGAGCTTTTTCTTAGTTTAATCAGTTGAAATATCTGCGGTTTTATATATTTATAAAAGAATATTTATTAATTTTTTTTTTTCAGCTACTTTGTCTACTTTTTTAATTTTAAAGATCTTAGTTATTACATAACTAAGCTAGATGTCACACGAGTCTAAGCTTATCAACAAGAGACTGATTAAAAAGAAAAAAAAATACGTCGACAAAAGAATTTTTAACTAGTTTAAGATAAAAAAAAAAAAAAAAAGTACCACTGACAAAACGGCAAATGGAAATATTTAAATTGGATGGTTACTTCGTGGTTTTTATTTTCAAGTTTATTTTTCCCTAATTTTGGAAAAAAAACAACTTTTTAAATTAAAAAAAAAAAAAAATAGATGCTCAAGTTTCTCAAATATAGCTATATAAATTTGCGATTTTTTTTTTCAAATAAATAGACATAAAAAAAGAAAAAATGTAAAAGAAAAAAAAAAACAGGACGATGACAAATTGTTTTTCGTTACACTACACACAAATTCGGAAAATGGGTTTTAAAAAATGAGATAGGAACTATGATACACCTTCTCAAATAAAAAAAAAATATTTAAGTTTAAAAAAAACTTGGATTACGTAATGTAAGAAAAAAAAATAAAATGAATTTTTACAAAACTACTTAGGATGAAAATAAAATTTAGAAAGTATTTATTCTAAACATCAATACTTGAATAAAAATAATTAAAAAAATAAATAAATCAACAGAAGTCTCGAAAATTAAGATAAACTTAAAATAAAACATATTTTTAATTTTTTATGAATGAAGGAGAGAAAAAGGCCGAATCAGAATACCATACACAAACTAGTGACTAAAAAAAAAAAAATACTAAGTGAGCGAGATAGCAGAGAGACTAGTAGACATGACGTGTGGTTCGAGCCGATCATTGAAATGAAAAGTAAAACCTTATTTTTAAAATTAAATAAATCTACTTACAACTGCTTAGATATTGTTTCTTTTAAAAAGAATTCTTGTTACGACGGGAACCTGTCATCTTGCACGTAAACTTAAAGTAGTAGTACCAATAGAGAGAATGTGACCACCCTCTTTTTTTTTCTTCTTCTTTCCTCTTTCCTTTTCCTTGATAGATAGAATGATGACTGGTTATGTAGGGTGATGTAAAAGTGACTGGTTGAATTGAAGTAAACAAATAAAATTAAAAAAAAAAAAGAGAGGAGTAGAAAGAAAATAAAAACCAACTTTACCCCACCCCCTTCAGAGATTGCAATATATATCTATATGACAAGATACGAGTGGTTTGCAAATGACAAAAGGGGGGGGGGGAGCCACGCTATTATTGTCAATATAAGAACAAAGACAAGAGAGCTCAATTTTGGGTCACTTATTTGTAAAAGAAGATTTAAAAAATAAAATAAAACATTTTAAACGCGATATTCACTGAATGCTACGGCCATAAATGTCTTCCGTTTTTTTTTTTTAGTTTTTTTTTTAAAGTCTCCTACCAATTTTTTTTAACTATATCTCTTGCGACCGGTGACGGTTTGGGATTTAGCTTTGAAATAAGGAACAAAATTGGTGGGGGAAAGTTCCATGTGCCGAATTTAGCTCTAATCGTTCAAAAAGTCCATCTAATCAACAAGATTTTGTTTCTCGAACTGGCAATATTTACTAACTCAAATAGCCATCTGCGCCGGGTATTTGAGCTTGAAACGTTATCTCTGAAACGTAGCCCCACGTAACTTCTTTTTAAGATGAATTAAAATAAATTTTAAAATTATGTGTATTTGTTGTCGGGCAAAAATTTGTAATCGCGTACATCAAGACTCAAATTCACTCAGCGACAACTGGCAAGGGACACTGATGATCTTTTTGCTTATATATTCTAGTGGCTTAAAATTATGGGAGTCAGAGAGCGAGAGAGATAGACAGATGTGGGAGAAGAAAGAGAGACAAACAGACAGACATGGCGGGAGAAAGAACGACAGAGATGGAGAGAGACAGACAAACAGACATGTGGTGGAGAAAGATACAGACAGATGTGGGAAGATGCAGACAAACAGACGTTGGGGGTGGGGGAGAAAGAGACAGACGTGGAAGGAGATAGAGACAAACAGACATGAGGGAGAAAGAGACAGGCGTAGGGGGAGAGAGACAAACAGATGTGGTGGGGGAGAGACAGACGTGGAGGGAGAAAGAGATATAGACAGACAGGCGTGGGGTGGAGAAAGAGAGAAAAACAAACGTGGGGTAGAGAATGAGGGATAGACGCGGGAGAAAAAAGAGATACAGACGTCGGGTGAAGAGACAGACAGACGTTGAGGAGAAAGAGAGACAGACAGGCACGTTGAGGAGAAAGAGAGACAGACAGGCACGTTGATGAGAAAGAGAGACAGACAGGCACGTTGAGGGGAAAGAGAGACAGACAGATGGGGGTGGAGGAATGGGAGAGACAGACAGATGGGGGGGTGGAGGAATGGGAGAGACAAATAGACCGAGGATAGAGAGACAGAGAGTCCATTTGGTTTTATAAATAATGAAAAAAATTGGGTGTACTGTAAAATTATTCAAATATCTTTTCAAAGCACATATTCTTGTACAAACAATAATAAAAGAAATTATTGACTTACACCAAATAATTACAAACGCCAATTGTTACTGTTAAAGAAATCCATATAAAAAAAGTAAACATTCCCTTTTACCATGAGTAACGGCTTTTGTGTGTGTTTTTTTAAACACACGTTAAGGCCTTCGCCTGGACGGTTCCACATGAAATGCATTCGCTGTGTACATTGAACAAAAACTTTTCCTAATTACGTAGGGGGCATAAACTAAGAGATATCTGTTAGATACAAGTCCCGATTAATAAAAAACAATACTTCTTGTAATTTAGTTATAAATTAAGTATCTAGAAAGCAAAATGAAAACTTTGTGGCGTTACCTCCCATTTTCCTACCCATACTAGTCTTTCAAAATGGCCTTTCCTCTGAACACGCAAAGCTGTCATAGAATCTCTGTTTTTTGGAAGGTGAGAATGCTGCAAACATTTACATGGCAAGTGAATGTTTATCTAAAGGCTGCATTTGATGTAAGCACAGTAAGGATATGTGCAAGTTGAATTCATAGTAATCCTACAAAGAAGAAATCCCGCTGCTGTTAACAATGAAAACAAATTTTATTTTTACTATTTTAAAAATGTTAACATTGAATAAATATTTAATCGTTTAGGTTGTTTTTAATACCCGTTCTTTTGATAGAAGTGTGTTTTTATGAAGGCCAGACAGTTAGTGTAAAAAAATGTTATAGTTGTATATATTTTTCGGTTCAGCGGTTAAACCCGCCAAAATTTGGGAAGGATCCATTTCCAGTTTATGGGAGATTATTTTTTCGCACATGCTGACCAATGAAAGGTGACCACTAACAACTCGAATGGGAGGAGGGTATTGTGAGCCTAATTTTTCAAATATATAGTGCTCAGGTCAGTAGATGCGAGGAGAAGACCTTTTGACAGCAAGGGGACAAGGTAGGTTAACATCAAGGGGCAGAAGACATTTGACATCAAGAAGAGAAAATCAAAGAAGGCACCAGATATCGGCCAGCTGCAGAGAGACTAAGAATTTTGTTGCTAAAGTGAAAATTTTCCTGCGGTTGAACAATGAGGAACGGAAAAGAATTCTAAGATATTTTTCCAAGCACGAACTGTGAATTTTTAAAGGGACTTTTCAAAAATTGCTATATGTCCCAGAGACGTTCGTGGGGCAAGAAAAAGTAGGTTTTCGTTTATTTTTTTTATTTTTTTCTCAAAGGTGGTTGCACCTTTTTTTTTTATTGCCTTCTTGAATTTTCTCTTTTCTTTTTATATTTTTTCAAAATTTTTATCTTTTTCCAAACTGCATATTTCGATGGAAATCCATTTTATCTGAAATTGTTTTCCTGCCTTGATAGGCGCACAAAAAGAAATTTTTGTGCAAACTTTGTATTTGTACTTTTTTCGTAATTGTGTAAATAAATGTGTTTTTCCTTTTAAAATTTTACGCAGTGCTTGAGACTTATTTGTAATTTTGCGCTTATTATCACTTGCTAGTCCTAAGTTTTTGTGTTTGACACAAGAACTTAGATTTGGCAGGGAATAAAATTTTTATAACGAGGCTGATGACCTCATTATAGAATAAATAATGCAAAATTGTGTGAAAGCCTTTAGGTGAGCGATGGCAATTTAATATAGTCTCTTGATTATTCGCAGAATACGGACAGATTCCAGGAAGATGGTGATGGTTGTGTATTTTGGCCCATGAAAGAGGTACCCAGGACAGCGTTTCTCCAATAATAAGGTGAAAGGAACAACAAGCATTCGGCTAAGAAAGCGGCCAACAAACTTTTACGAAGCGGGTATATATCACGTCTGAGAAGGGAAAAAAATTGTTGGGGAACCAGATTTGGACTCTTAAGACATCTGTGTTCATTTTTATATGCTTTTTTTTTTCGCGTCTTTTAAATGCGATGTCATCACAACTTGCTGTTTACGTGATAAACGTATGACTTTGATAAACCCAGAAATTGGACTATCATAGTTTTATGTTTCTTCGGAAGAACATGTGGTTTAAAGGTTTTGCTAAGGAATAAATCGTATTCCAGCTAACCAGAAGTCCCGGGGGAGAAGGAAAACACTTTTGACAGGTGATTTACTATGGTGCCATGTCTATATTTTTTGGACTGGTCCTGGGACTTCCGTTTAAAAAATTAAGGGTAATTTAAAATGTCGGAAAACCTCTGGATTTTTTGGGGGGGCGGGGGGATCACCCGAGAAGACAGAAGCCAGTTCATTCCGAATTAACAAGTTTCGATAATTAATTTTGAATTTCGCAGAAAAAGCGGACGTAGGAAATGTTAGAATGCAAACATTTTTTTTAGGGGGAATTTCTGATTGACGGAGATGTCCGTATGACGTAAGTGGCATGACTCCGCCTTATTAAGTGATAGTGAGAGAAAAATCTAACCAATGAAATCACGAAATGGCATGACGCCGGAGCAACCAAATAATGGGATAGAGAATGAAAATTAAAAATCATTAATAAAGAATTGGGATGCGCGGTTGGTGTAACTTATCAACGAATAAAGCGAACTGATTTCAAATTCAGGTTTAGTTTGTTGCGTTCACTTTCACACAAATACCTATAGAAAACGGAAGAATTTATCGTTTTCCTTCCCAGCTATTGGTTATATAGTAGGGTAGACTGGATTTTCTGGCCTGTGGGTGGTCTTCTTTTATGTACAGTGTCCCTTCAGACCCTCCACCTCCTACTATCCCTTGTAGCTCTTAATAAGTTTTGTCTTTTTGTTATTTCTCCCCCCCTGACCCTGTCCCCATCCACTTACTCAAGCCCATTAAGTATGCTACGCGTTGCTTTCTCCTATCCCTCTATCCGCCCTGTGAGTATCAGATTTTCCAAGCCCTCTTTTCTCGTCACGTATCCCAGAAATTTCAGCTGCCTCTTCCTGATATTAAGTATGTTTCCTCTTTGTTTCCATTCTCACCAAAATCTCCTCGTTGCTCACATGTTCGTCCTATAACCAGTCTAAAAATCGAATTCCATACCATGCAAAAGGTAACGGAAAACCACTCCATTATCTTTCCGCAGAAAGCATGAAAATTCTCAGATAGAGAAATGGAATTCGAAAAGCTATGCTCGTTTGGCAAAAAAAAAAAAAAAAAAAACAAAACAAAAAAAAAACGCGCAAAGCCCGAGATCTTCAGGCTCTACTTGTTCGCTTAAGCTAATACTTTGACCCCTAAGTCAGTTGCACAGAAGTCAATACAGTTGCGACTCAGATAAACAGAGACTCGACCTAAGTGTTTATCCCAAAGAACAACAGAGAATGTACAAATTCTAATTAGAAAAACGTTTTTACCACTACTTGTGCTTCTTGATTTTGTCTATCGACAGAATACAGCGGCCATTTTGAAGGATGGACGAGTCCTACTAACATTGTTTTGTTTTAGTTTTATCTTTGTGTTTCATTTTGAGTTTGTTTTCTGGGTTCCCACCCCCATCATTTAATAAATCGTGAAATTTTCATTTAAACGAACTTTATGGACAATGAAATGAAATTTTTACATCATGGGATGTTCTGTAGGTCCCCTGCGAATATGCGGTATTATGGTATATGCAGGATTGAGTGGTGATGGATGAGTTCTTGTGGTGAATGGGCAAATTGGAATGAATGAATGGGTCGTGATTCTGAATATCTTGGACTAGGATAGCTAATGAAGACCAGCCTCTCCCCATTTCTCCTTCGGCTTTGTGCCACAATTTTGTATTTTTTCGAAATAATCTTTTGCTTGAAAGACCGACATCACACTCCCGTTTATTCATATATTCATATACGCTATTCGTTCTTGCAAAGAACTGTCATTTAGTCAACTAGAGGTAGTTTAATAAAACATGGCACCTCTACAAGGTTTGTTTTGGTTTTTTATTTTACGGCATATCAACCTCAATGGGTCATTTAATGCCGACAACTATTTTTTTTTTCAAAAACGTATAGCCGGCAACACTATTCTTTCAAAAATGTATAGCTGGTAATATTATTTTTTTCAAAAACGTACAGCTGGCAACATTATTTTAAAAAACGTATTATCAGAGGCCTTGCTGTTGGACGTAGTTTATCGTCTTACCCAGGACGCGGATGTAGTTTATAGTCATACCCAGGACGCGGATGTAGTCTGGGTGTTAACTATTTTCCCATAACTGGGACACTAACAGGTGTTACCACCTCGGGTCAGGGTGGACCTGGGAACACCAGCAATTAAGAGGAGATTCCACGCTCCTCAAAACCTCCTGACCAGAGACCTTTCTGTTAGAGTTAGTTTATGGCCTTACCCAGGATGCACCAGGGAAGGGTTAATTCGGCGAAACCCTGAATGCATAAACGCAGTGCTTATTTTTTATTTTAATATTTTTAAACAGACGTTTTCAGTTGTTTTGAAATGACAAGTTCTTTGTGAGCGAATACATTCAGCTTGACTATATTATACATTGAGCACTTTGGTTAATTCTATATTTACTGGTTTCGTTCAACATCTTTATTTCGCGAGTGCTTTCCAAACAATATCCCAAGAACTGCCAGTACCTACATCGGTCATACCTGTACAACCCTATCCCGCCGTCTTACATGGCATCTCTCAAAATCTAGTGCCATAAAGCAGCATATAACAACACACAACAATAACACTAAAAAACTTACATCTGCTGAAATACGAAAAATACTAACGTTATGTACAAACATAATTGTAAAAAAAAAAAAAAAAAAAAAAAAAAAAAGCCTACAAATTCTTGAAGGAATTACTATTCAAACTAAAAATCCAACTATAAACAAAATAGCATTTAACACCGATACAGACATCGATAATAACTGATACAACCAATTCAGTCTGTTGGTTACGTGCCATACGTGATACACGTTTGGGCAATTATGTCTCTTTTGATACATGACTGACAAGGCAGAATTTTTCCCACAGTAGATTCTACCACTTCGTCCCCAGCCCCTCAACTTCCGGCGTCTTCCTCTTTGGGTTGAGGTGTCCACTCGGCCCGAACCGAACTTAGGGGTAACTGGCCGTACGCTCCCTGAGTACACGTAGATTATTTCGACCGGCCGGTCAACTGGTCAAGTCCTGCTCGTTGCCCACGTTGTGTTTTTTAGATCCAGTAAGCGGGGTGTTGTCCATACGTTCACGGTGGACTGGGGATGTGGACACGGCTGTGAGAATTGGCGCTAGGAAGTTTAGAATGTGGCAAAATAAAACAAGAAATAATATCTGCAGAAGCCATACAACAATGGGGGAAATATTGACGTCTTTTATATAAGAAGATAACATCAGAACAGAGGTTACAAGAAGAATAAAAACATAAATGAGAAAAGAAAAAGAAAAATACAAAATGCATCCAGCGAATTCCCAACAGAGAGAGGGTTTGTGTGTGATAAACACGTATTGAACCGCCTGGGGTAGGTTTATGACTAATAGTCCCGTCTCATACAGACTTCTCAGAACAGGGGTTAGTCTTCTCTCTCTCCTCCAAAATTCTCCCGCAAATCTCTCGACTCACTGCGACGATAGTCTCGTGACTCTCTCGACTAAAGTCTCTTTCCCCGACTCTGGTTTATTAGCAAAATCTCGAGTTAATATAGAAAAAGTATCAGCTGATCACAATTGACTCCCGGCCCGGCACGCAGCTACCATGAGTGCCAAAAACTATTCCAAGATATGTAAACCTATTCTCCAATTATTTACCTTATCTCAATCACGAGTTCTTCTCGCTTCACCAAAATTATACTTTGGGATATCTAAACATTGATTCAACCTTTTAATCAAAACAAATACTGTTAAACAAAATCAAGTATCTCGCTCATCCCCATTGTTTACTAGTGACCCAGGTTTAAAACATCGCCTCCTGTCCTGAGATCGTGTTTCTCATCGGTAAACACACATCTTAACCCAAATTGTACTTTGATATATAAACACCGTTTCTATTTCTAGTTAATAAAAGTTATATTTGCGTGTGTGCGTTCATGTGGGTGTGTTGGTGTATACCTCTCTCTGTTACATGTTGCCATATCTTTCTACGGTAGACTGGTTGCCAACCAAAGCTAAAGAACCCAATCTGTCCTGCTATTCAACCAGTAGCTGGAGGGAGAAGAGATGGGTTCATGCCTTTCCCAAGCGTATTTGTGCGCAGGTGAATCTAACAACCTCGACAGGAATTCGAACCCGGCTCTCCGAGTTCCCACTCCGAGTCGATATCGATTCTAAACCACACAGTCATAAACCTGTCTTGAACAACAATTAGCGCACATAATAAAAGCTGACAATTTAAAACACTAAAATTAATGATGATCGAAAGCGCTTGTAAACCGAATTTAGGATTCCACTTTCACCAACTGGATCATGACCCACCCACGAAAGATTTCACGACAATTGGAAAGAATAAAAAAAAATTACCAAAAGAAAAATTTATATGGTATTTAACGACACCTGTCTAAACACTGATTTGCAGCCAAGACGTAATGTATTTTTTTTATATTATTATTCCGACATTATTTCTTATTGCTATAAACGTTATTTTTAGTGGCGATGCGTGTTTGAGTTGCTGTCCGTAGGTTTTTGTTTTCTTAAACGATGAAATTAATAACAACCGGCCTAGATTGTGAAGTACTAAGAGAAAAAAATGTGCCTCTAACAAAAATCGAACCTATATCCCTTTTTCCATAGAAACGGTTTCTCAGTGGCAATAAATGATTCCAGAAAGTCTACAGAAACTTCCATTGGTCCCTGCACTTGGCCGAATTTAAACCCTAATGGGTTGTATACAGAAATATATATATATATATATATATATATATATATATATATATATATATATATATATATATATACACACACACACACTAGTAGCATGGCCTGGCGTTGCCCGTGCTTGATTCAAAAATCGTACGACTCATACAGTAATCGCTATCACTTGACTTAAAATATTTTTGCCCTTCCTTGCCTTTAAAGTAGTGCCCTTTGCCGTGCTGATGTTGCTACATGCCTTACTTCTTGCCTATCTCACATTGTGAATTTTTTCTAAGCTCTATACTAAACATTAAATCTGTTACGAAAAAAGAACTAAACAAAATGAACACAAAACGATCAGCTTTAAAAAAGGACTCGGAACTGGAAAAACCGAATGAAAAAAGAATGTTAACAACAAATACTTTTTCACACCAGTTCTGCGGAATCAGAATCAACGTTGAGTTTAAGCAAGCGAATGAGCCAATTGGAGTAAAGTGCCATGCAGTTTAAAATTTTTCCCACTTGTGACGAATGCTGCTATCGATTTTTTTTTTTGATGTTATCATGCTAGTTAACATTCGTGTCAGTCAGCTGTTGGCTCTCACGCTGGACAATAGAATATTCCTGCCTATTCGTGGCAGCCAGCTATAAGCTCTCACTCTGGCCAGTAGAAAATGTCCGCAAACTACATGAAAACTGCCGTAAAAGCATGAAAAAATCGATTATTTCCACTATCGATGGGAGTTGGGAAATGCAAAGTCGGTCTTGGCCTTCCCGCTAACTTGGGGCATGTGCATGTAAATTTTGGTGCAAATCCGTCGAAAATTGCGGCCGTGCATTCGTTACACACATCCTGCCTTTTATAGATAGATATATATATATTACATACAATAAGAATTAAGATTACTCCATGGATATGATCATTCCAACCCACAAATTAAGATTAATTTATAAGGATTTTCAAACCTATCAGGTTAATAAGAAAAAATAAAATTTAATTTAGTATTGTTAATATGTGTTCTTTTTTTATTTAAAATGAAGAATATTAAATGATACATTTCCTAAAAAGAAAATAATTAAATCATTAAATGTTTTTTTAAGATTTTAATGTATTAATAATTCTGGAATGTTTTCTCATTAATATAAATATATAATTATATCTCTTCATATTGAATTAATAGTAATTCATTTTCCCTAATTCTCCACTTCTGTTTTACTAATTGAAACCGAGGTGAATATTCCAAGATAAATCAGGTCAGTCTATATGTATCTATCTCCTCATACCATTCCCATATCTAGACATTACTACCCTCTCTCTACTTTATTCTTTCTCTATATCCTTCCCCTTATTATCTTGTCTTTTCCCTATCTCTTTTATTCTTTCTTTCTTTTTCTGTTTTTCTTTTCTTCTGCCTGGCTTTTAAAACTTGTTTTAAGCCAGTTTCATTTTATTCTTCCTTATTAACCTGATGGGTTTGAAAATCCTTACAAATTAATCTTAATTTGTGGGGTGAAACGATAATAAACATGGAGTAATCTTAATTCCAATTGTAGGTAATTTATATGCTCTGTTTGAATAAAACATACAGCTCTCTATGTGGATCAGTTTTAATATTTTATATTAGGATTTACTTGGATTACACACACACATATATATATTATATGAATGATTCATGAATTTATAAATTAAAATTCCACCTATAATTGATATATATATATATATATATATATATTATACAAATTAGGGTTATGATTTTGTAAAATAACTGATTTCCTGTAACATAATTAGATGAACCTTTTTTAAAAAAATTATGAAGAAGGGTTTAATTCGGTTTATTTATTTATTTTCATTTTTTTAAAATGTCACCCTCAACACGAAATCTCTAAAATCGTATATAAGTATAGTAGTACTATAACTTTCTGGAACTTGTTTTTGCTTATTTGTAATTTTGTATGTGATGTTACAGTTATAAACTGTTAAATGCGTTAGAAATACTTTCCAATTACATCATTAGCAAATTGAAAAATAAGGCGTCAGAAATATTTTCGTTTTTTTTTTAACCGTATTGCATCTTACTTATTATAAAACGCAAATTGTGTGTGTGTGTGTGTGCGTTTATAAATTGGATCGGATTTCCTACATTTTTCAACCGATTTCAACAAAACTTCACAAGACTGCGTAAAATTACCTTGCGGTGGTTCTGACAGCGCCCAAAATTGGAAAAACACAATTGTTTTTGCATGAAATCTATTTGAAAACACGGTAAAACACGATTCTGTCGCCAGAATGAAGTGGGACAACTCATATCGAGTTATACTTATAAAACCCAGGTTGTTTGTGTGTGTGTATGTGTGTGTGTGTGTGTGTGTCTGTGTTCGTTTATATATGGGATCGGATTTCCTACATTTTTCAACAGATTTCAACAAAACTTCACTTTTTTTCGCAGGTAGTGTTTCTTATTGTCTTGCAAACTTTTTCTTTATTTTTACATTCAGAATGCTTTAAAAATTCCATTTACAAGACAATTGTTTATAATAAAAATTCTATTCAATCGGTAGATTCATAACGATTGAAAACAATGTTTTTGTTTGAGTTTGGGTTTGACCAATTCGTAAAATAAAAAAAGAAAAAAAAAAAAACTAATTAAGACATGCGTGTCCGTCAACCTTAAACAATAATCTTTGTCAATTTTATTTTTCAGTCTTTATGATGGTCGATACTTGATCTATCTCTTACTGTTACATCCCCGGGCAACGCCGGGCTCTACTGCTAGTATATGATAAAATCGAATTTTTGGTTTAAGGCTGACCTTTTTCAAGAAACAAATTAATGCCTTTTTCATTACTTTTGAACAAAAGTTCTTCGATTTATGACACAAGAACATAGAGTTACAAAAAGTCATAATCCTAATTCTGTGTGTGTGTGTGTGTGTGTGTGTGTGTGTGTGTGTGTGTGTGTGTGTGTGTGTGCGCGCGCACGCGTTTAACAGACCTTTTTTGTTACAGTGAGTCCCCCGTATTCGCGGGGGTTAGGGACCAGAATAGTTAGAATCCGAGAATACTTGTAACCCCCACCTAAAAGTGCTTATAAGTACCTATTTTGATTGTTAAAACCCTATATGCCTTAAATTTTCATCCTAAACACTTTAGAAACATTTCAGACCCTTTTAAAAATATTTTTGAAAAATAGTATTGGTGACTATACACTTAGCGTAAATTTTCTTTCATGCGTACAATAACCGTTTTTAATTACGCATAGATCGATACAACCACTGAAAATACTGTATAAAATATGTATAACAAAACATAAAATATAAAGTTTAAAACATTTTCTAGAAACATAACTGTGATGATGCCTCCAGACTTAGCATAAGTCACTTGTAAGACCCCCACCGGCAGCCCTTAACAAAGAACAAAGCCCAAACACTACGCATGTTTTTACGTTTGTTTGTTTTTTTTATAATTCTGCCAATTTTTACCATAAAAATGGACTTTTATATTTTTTAAGTCACTTAATTTAAATAACAGGAAAATAATACAAGAATATTTTAAATATGTTCTCTCGAAAAAATACGCGAATCGAGGGAGTTCTCAGCGAATAATTTGTACGTTCTTCAGAAAAACACGCGAATATTCGAGGTTTCCGCAGATAACAAGTTCATATGTTCTAAAGGTGAAGCCGCGAATGTGTGAAGCCGCGAATGCTGAAACGCGTATAGGCGGGGGCTCACTGTATTTTGAAATGACCAGTTTCTTGTGACCAACCTTGAACTAAAAATGCATTCAGATCGACGGACATTTCATGAAAAGAAATCTCCAATGTGGTGAGAGAGAGAAAGGTGGGAGGATTTCGCACACATAAATAAACGGGCTTGGGCCTTAGATAGTTAAATAAAGCAAAACTTGATTGGCCTCGCTTAGAGAATTAGAGGGTGTTCCACGTGTGTGTCCTTGCACCAGACTAAGCCGAGTTAAATGATATGTCATCGTGTATCAGAAATCCTTTTATGAAGTCTCTGGGGGTGACGGTGAGTTGTTAATCACTAAATTGAGAACTCAGTAACCAATATCTATAATCGATAATAGCTTATCTTTGATAATCACTTTCCCTGCTTTCATCTAGCGATTTCTTTAATATTAAATATTAACATATTTTTAGTACACAATGACATTTTCTTCTAGGTCACATTCCCAGCGTGTCTCATTCTACACAAGTAAACACTCATGTATATGATCCGATATGATATACAATGATCCGATTTCTGTGTATTTAATTATGTGTTTATTACTGTAAAAGCAAAAACGGCACATCGTAAAGTGAGTTATGTTAGCACAATAACGTTAAAATAATCTAACGTGTAGAATGACGCAATTTCCGGTTTAATTGGTTTCAAAGTAATTTTTAATAAATTAAGTATAAATTGGCAAAACAAAAATGTAAGGGTGTAGCGCCAGCTTTTTTAACTGTTTATTACATCATGGTAATGGTAATATTAGCCGTTCCCTTATAAGGAAACATTTCGGTATTCATTAACCGACCAGTGTGTTCTTTGAGTTAGCTCAGGGAGTTCAGTCCGAAGTCGGGCGACCGACTGACCGGCTGATCGGTTGAACTCTCTGCCTTCGAGCGGGGAGGAACCCGAACGAGGCTAAACCGAAGGGCAGAGTATTTCGGGGAGGTAAACCGACCCTGAACCCGTTTATACGGGTTCAAAGGGCATATTTTTGGCCGAGCCCACGGGCTCAGAGATCCCACGTTAAACCGGCCTTGTGCCACATGATGCCTTCGTGGGGGGGTGACTAAATACTGCTCCTGGGTCATTAGGCTAGGATCAAAGTGTAGTATCTATTCTCCTCATTTCTAATAGTAATGGTAATATTAGCTGTTTCCTCATAAGGAAACCTTCGGCATTCAGTGACCGAGCATCCAGTGCCGATGTCGGCTGAAAATGATAAGATCTTTCTTTTGGGACAATTTTTCAGGAAAATAGGTTTCCGTGGAGAACGGGAAAAATCGCCTACTACCCTCGAGTTCGTATCCGAGATTTAAGTGACCTCCCACTGAGTCAGGTTGCGACACAAGGACGGTTTTTTAACGTGGGGACCTGAATGTTCCCACTCGAGCCGCTGGTCAAAGCCTATCTAAGCTAGTCCATAGCCGGTCATACCACCGCTAGGTAACAGATGTCACGCAACGGTGAGGGCAAAGCAAGGGAAGAGAGGCCTCCGGCATGGAACAGATACTACATCTGCAGCATTCATCCCGAAAAACCCACTTCTACTCCTCTGTCATCCCCACCACGGAAGAATCCGGAAGGAGTGCCACCCCCACCAACCTCGAGTTCGTATGCTGTGCACAGTTTACCGAAAAAAAAATAAATAAATAAATCCTAGATAATTACTGCCTCACATATGGTAATTTTTTTCATCTTCTTCGATTATCGTGACCAATCGAAAAATTTACCTCCTCAATAAAAGCCATTGCTTTTTTTTTTTTTTTTTTACGAGGAGGGCGTAATTTTAGTTCGCGAACGAGCTATGTTGGAATCTGTGACTTGGATTTTTTTTTTTTTACCTATTTAATTTTACCTGTTGAGCTTTTGATGTTGGCATTGTAATTTTTCTGATTTCTATAGTACTCGTCTTTTCTACATTTTGGATTTGTGAGAGTAGATTTGGACTTTCTCGCCGCTCTTACTGTTTTCGACGTTTAACAAATTCAATTATTCGACGCATATTAACTCATCAAGTTAATCCCATCCCAACCAAATGTAGATTCACTTACTTGTAAAATTGACACTGCTAATTCTATTACAGTATATTGATATTGTCCCGAACGAAGGGGAAAATCACCTCTCTCAAAGATTTTGTATCCTGTGCACGGTTTTCCAAAGAAAAGGGAAGATAAATCCTAGATATTTGCTACTTAAGCATACTTCAGATATAGTATTTTTTTATCCTCTATGACGATCGTGACCAATCTTTTTTTTTTTTTTAAATTTATGTTCACCCAATACAATGCCTAAGAGCCACTCAAAGTAGAAGGTTAGTGGGTAGAGTTTTATTAACCTGAGAAAAGGCAAGATAATATGAACGTTAGACAGCTAATTCTAGATTTGAAGAAGTCAAGATTTAATTAGCGAATAAAATTTCAGAGTTCAGACGGAGATGTTAAGAATATGGAGTTGAAGTCGACTTCAGAAGGGAACGAAAACCCAATCCTAAACAGGAAACAAGGGATGAACCTCTACTCCTGTTCAAAAAACCAGGGAGATGTGTGATCCGGACGATAGGCAAATCTATCTACTCCTATAATCACAAAATTTATCTTCTCAATAAAAGCCATTGCTTTTCTTAGCGAGTGGAGGGGAGTATTTTTTTATTATCATTTGTGAGCGAGAGTGAGTTTACTGTGTGAAAATCTGTAAGTTGATTTTGTTGACCCTATTTTATTTTGCCTCTCGGGATTTTAATGTTGGACTTACGATTTCTCATTTCTATACTGTCTGTCTTTCCTGCCTTTTGGAGTGATGACACTGGATTTGGAGTTTTTCGCCGCCCTTTCTGTTTAGGACGTTTAAGAAATTCAGTTTCTCAAGTCGAATGCTTTAACGGTCTTTTTAGTATTTATGGGGGATTCCTTCCTAACCTTTTGTTCGGGGTAGTGTTGAACGTCGTCATCTTGATCATGTCATTATTTTCTCTCCGAGTTACATATGATAGACATTTTAGCTGTTATTGCTTTTGAAAGTCCTCAACTGATATGGTTTCTGTTATCTGATACATTACTTTGTGGACTGGTGCTACAGAATCCCAAACAATGTTCAAAGAAGGATGCTCTTTGCCAAGATCAACAAGCTTCACACATTCGTTTTCTTGATAAAAGAAACAGGAAAAATCCATTAACTAATCTGCACACTTTCCATCAACCATAGTGGCATACCAGTAATTAATAATTAGAAATAATTATATGAATTCTGTAAATTGGAAATGACTTGACATTGAGCACAGGTTGCCAAAGGTAGCATTTAAACAAGTAGTTATAAAAACAACACCTTAATGCCGAACGAAATCACCTACAGTTTTTCTGAAATTCAGTGTGCTATATCGCAGCCCATAAAGGTCCTTTTGTTGGACATAGGCCCTCCCTAGATTCAAGGGGAGGAATGGGTCATTACCTTACAATGTTTTGGGAGGGACGGGTGTGACATTCTTGGGTGATCATGTCTCATTTCCTTTCATGATCACCCAAGGGTATTTGTGTAACGGACCCGACTGGACTTTGAACTTGGCTGTCCGATTTTTTGACCCAAGCAGTAATCTATGACACCAGTGCTTATCAAAGTATCTGATGTGACGTACTGGCAGCTTCTTTTTTTTCTCAATCGGCAGAGGAACGGTAAGCGAAGCTTTCTAATCCAGCTGGGGAGTTAGGAGAACCTCTATGTCATCACCCCACCCATTTTTATATTGGTGCTATTTCAGGGTCATTTTGAGACTATTTGTACTAATCATGTTGGCATGATGTCCTATTCATTCTAAGTCCAGTCATCATTGACATAACAAGTCTTCCTAGTGTGACAGGGACCGGCACTATATTTGTGACATACAATTAGGGCACTTGTGCCGTAAAAATTGACTGCAAGAATGAATGTATTATAAGTAATATATATTATATTATAAATAATTTATGTTTAATTCAAGTACAATTTTGTAATTTAAAACAATTCATTGTTAACATTAATAATTAAACGGTGTACAGTTTATAAAAACCTAAGGAAAGATATCCGTATATTGTCCTCATAAATGTTACATATTTAAAACCAAAATTATGTTTAGTGCAAATGTTCTCAAATCACAATATTTTTGTGTAAACTTTGGAAGGTCTGTGTAATCCTTGACAGTCCTTAATTTCAATCTGTAATTTCAGATTTTGTTTATTTCTTGTCCTACTAAGAGCAACGTATCATCAGATATTTGTTAATTTACTTTTTGTCCTCCAACTCTTTTTTTTTAATTATAATTTTTAAAGTTTAAAATGAATTTCTAAAAATAAACAAAGCATTCTTGAAGATATATGTGGCGTATTATATATACGAACACTCTTCGATAGCGATGCCAGTCAGTACGCGTCAACGAGACCAAGTTAGCACGGCACCGGGTGGGTAATCGTTATTTTGCACTATTCCCCTCAATTGTTACACAAAAAAACGTGTATATATATATATATATATATATATATATATATATATATATATATATGGTTGGACTGATGTGAGTTTTTGACCCTGGGTTTCACGTTTTGCGATCGTCAGACAAATCTCTGATATTGAACGCTTTCTAATAAGTACCATGCATATAATATCTAAATAATATATATATATATATATATATATACACACACACATTTTCATATATATATATGTGTGTGTGTGTGTGTGTGTGTGTGTTTATATATATATATATAAAAGACAATAACGACCCGAGAAAATATTATTTAAACATTCATAGTATTATTCATCTATATCAGAAAAATGTTACGAATATAAGTTACCTCATATTTTTTTTTTATTTTATATCGATTTTGTAGAATAATATATCCACATGAAAAATGGCCTTTTGGTATTCCTAGATGAGGTTCTCATATAGTCACACGCCACATCATCATGATGGTGTTCGTATACGTATTTTAATTCACTGTTTTGCTTTTGATTATATCGCATTCGTTAGTTGGATAGCAATGACTTAACTTGAGTGAGTAATTGAAAAATGTAACCATATAACTATAAAACTAAAATGTTAAAAAAAAAAAAAAAAAAAAAACAAGTCAGATATCCCAGCAGTCTCTCGTGGCCCGGAATATGACAAGTGTTTCTTTGTTCGCATCACACGCATCACACTCGGAGTAGCACTGTATTACACCACCTGCACATTCAAGCTTATAGCATCTGGTATTCCCAAGCAGTTTTGACCAGGCTCGAAATGCTTAAATACCAAGGTAAAGTGGGCTCTCATAGACAATAGTGGCGGACTATTATTTTGAATTCAAATGAATGGAAAATTTAATAGGAAACTATTCCATTATCTTTCCCAAGAAATCATAGCGAACCACAGATAAAGAAAAAGGGGGTCTGATTGCCTACTTAGTGGATGTCATGATATCACAAGGAAGAAATTGATCCCTCTACGAAAGCCAAAACAAAATATGATTATACCAGTTGATTACTTGGGATGATGTTGAAATAATAGACAGAAAACATCACTAGAAAATACAAAAACTTAAGGAATCATCACATATACTAGGCCACAAAAATCTCCTGAGCCGACCAAGCATAGAAATGAATACAATATGAGAACCAGTAATACGGAGAGCTAGATAAAAGCAATAATAGCAACAAAATTGCAATATGAGCTCTGGTTAAAAAAAAATAGTTACTGAGACATTAATTTTATAATTCCTAAAAATTCGTACTCTGACGTCCCCAAGGACACATGGCCCAGTGGGTAAAAGTGTTCGCTGGAGCCAGTGACTTGACCCAAAAAGTTGTGAGTTTCAATACATGGCTACAGCAGTAGTGAACAAAAACTTGGAGAGTTGAGTTAAAGGGAGATAATTGAGACATCCAGAAGAGGCATGACACGTGGAACTAGAACAATCTACCCCGGTGGACGAAATAAAGGGGTTCAGTTCAAAATTCCAAACGGCCAAAACGTCGTGAATGTGGCAATAAAGATGATGACAACAGTCCGAACAATGTAAATAATTACAAAACCTCATCTCAGAAATATAGACAGATATTAAATAAAATTTTTGAAATTTCTAATCCATAACAATTAATAAATCCTCACCACACACCTGTTTCTTTTTTGTTGTGCGCAATGGACAGGGGATCTCAGTGTGTGGCACCGTGGGAAAGTGCTTGAAGACCCACATCATCAGTTGACTCATGTCTTGTAAGTGAAATTGGGTAAACAACTGTTCGTCGATGATTGTGCTAGCATAAAGTCATAAGTCATTGTGACTGACGGTTTGAATGTACTGGTCTTATTCAAATTTTTGATCATACCAGATGATGCTCTCTTTCCCTGAAACTATAACTAAGGTCTTCTCAGCATAGTTGTAGTATAAAAAAAAGGTGTGATCTGTGGATGTTGAACAAAATACAAAAGTGCCTGAGCTGGCGTCTGCAACAGGGATTTACTAACCATCCTAGGAAGGCTTATTCAGATATGGGCAGATAGATTTTGCTTGTTTTTTTGTTTTTTTCTTATTTTATTTATTTATTTTTTAATCGGTGTTTTTATTAACGTAGTAAAAATTTGTTTATATCACTTATTTAATAGTTATAAATAAATAAAACAAAACTATTAAATAAGTGATATAAACAAATTTTTACTACGTTAATAAAAACACCGATTAAAAAAATAAAAACAAGCAAAATAATTTAACCCAAATAAATAAATAAATAAACGACTTCTGGTAAAATAACCACCATAATAGACTACCCACAATGCACCACTGACCTGTATATATATAAATTTTTAATAAATGTTCATTTTTAGACTGTTTTTTAACAATAACAAAAATGTTAGACAAACTTCCATGTATATCATCCAACTCATTGTTTTTTTGTTTTTATTTTGGTTTCAAAATCTTTCTTCTATGTGCCACATCCCTTCAGGACATAGTAATTTGTGGAGAGCCATAACCACCTATCTTGTGATGCAGTTTTTTCCTTCTCTTTCTAAGGCCAATGAACCCCCCACCTCATTCCGCCATCCATTCACCCAAGCTGGTTATGTAATGGGATTGCTGCCTTCACATATTTTTCTTGTCCTCAGTATGCCCCAAGAGTGTTAAGTTTTCCAAGCCTTCCTTCCTTCCTTCCTTATTATGTGTCCAAGGAATTTCAGCAGTTTTTTTCTCATTCAGAGTGGAAGTTCCCATTTTCTTTCAGATTTCCTTGTTAAAAATATACATTATTTTCGTCCTTTAAAAAACAAAAATATAATTTTTTTTTAGTTTTTTTTTTTTTATTCAAGTGTTTATTCTAAGTTTATCTTTTGAAGAAAAAAAGAAAAATTATTTGTCTTTCTTTGATTAACTGATTCATTTTCTATGGTTTATCAACCCTTTGCAGGTTATTTAAAGCTAGAAAGTACTTTGAAGATTGTAAGAATTTTTCAGGGGAGATAATAAAGATTTAGTGATACAAGTTCCACTAATTAACCCATAGCTGCGAGGAGAAGAAGTGAATTCATGCCAAGTTAGAATTTGATAAACAAACAAGAAATTATAATCTGGATATAAAGTAGAGGATCAATTTTACATTACAATCACTATACAAACTGATCCTTCATGTAGTGATTGTCATGTCCATCTATATCACCATCTAAAAACACATTCCTGTCTACCCTCACAATACAGGAAAATACTTGTTGACGATATCAATATACTACACCATGAAAATAATAAACAAAAACTTCAAAATCTCGTGTCTGTCTATCAAAATCAACCAACCAACACTCAACAAAATTTATTATGAATATAGCATCAACATAATAAATTGCATATAACAAACTGTCATGGATCCTTATGTATGACTACAGAATGAACTCTTCCTAACACTATGTATACTACGCCTCTCAAGAGAGAGCCGATGGTAGTTCACTCCAAACCAGACTGACAGTCATACTAACACCTTCCACATCTTGTATTATTATTTCGTGTAATATACCTTCGTTATTTTCTACTCTTGTGTTCGTGTTGTTCTTCTTTGGTCCTAACCTGGACCATAACACAAACATTTAATGCCATTTTAAATTTCTACCAACTATAACAGAACATGTTCACGCACGTTTGTAAAAATCATCATCACAACAGAATGCAGATTTTATCACAGCAACAAGATGTTTGTCTTTGTAATTTATTCCTGAAGATGATCTTGGAAATGATTGAAAGTACTTTGATTAAAAAAACTACAGCACCTTCCTTGATGAATTTCATCTTAACATCAAGAAACTGATTAGACAACTGGAAAGGATCAGGATAAAAATAAGTAGACACAATATGGCTATATTATTCAATGAAATATGTTTGAATGAAGATATACTGTCTAAATATGCATGTATATATATATATATATATATATATATATATATATATATATTCAAAGAATGTAAATGAATCTGAAAGACATGCCTGTGTAGCTAATCACTATTACATTGGTTGATTCAGTTTTCATGTTTTATCAACCCTTTGTAGGTATTTTAAAGCCAGAAAATGTTTTTAGATTTTAAGAATTTCTTTTTGAGATAATAATGGTTTAGTGATATAGGCGGCACAATGGAGTAATGGATAGCATCTCGGATTGAGGAATCAGAGAGCCAAATTCAAATTCCAGTCGAATCCATTACATTCACTTACATGTTAATACCCTTGGGAAAGGTATGAATCCTCTTCTTCTCCCCCCAGCTATGGGTAAATAGCAGGAAAACTGGGTTCTATAGCCTTGGATGACAACTGGTCTACCACAGAAAGAAATGGCAACCTTATGCAGGAAAAAAAAATCTGCTTAGTCAGTCATGTATCAAAAGATACATGATCACCTATGCATGATACATGCATGGCACATAACTGTCTGAAATTCACTTACATGTTAACACCCTTGGAAAAGGTATGAATCCTCTTCTTCTCCCCCCAGCTATAGGTAAATAGCAGGGCATATCAGGTTCTATAGCCTTGGATGGCAACTGGTCTACCACAGAAAGAAATGGCAACCTACTGCGGGAAAAAATCTGCCTCGTCAGTAATGTATCGAAAGATACATGATCGTCTAAACATGTATCACGCATGGCACATAACTGACTGATATATCTTACTAATTAATCCATAGCTGGGGGAATAAGAGGTGGATTCATACCTTACAATAAGAGTTACAATAACCAATAATTGTAGAATAACAGTTACAATAAGTAACTGAAATTATGATGATTAAACCTCGTCAGAATAAATGCATACCTCTTACCCCAATCATTAGGATTTCTCTATTGCAATATTTCTTAAAATAATTATGTATCTATACAGATATTAGTATTTTGCTTATTATTTCTTAAATTGCTATGACTTCTTGGGAAAGATAGTGGAATAGTTTTCCCATTGCCTTCTCCACAGTTTATAATTCAGATTTGTCTTTCTCCTAAAATGGCTGCCAACCAAGGCTTCATAACCCAGTCTACTCTGTAAACACTAATGAGTGCAACAGCAAATGTAACTAACGCAGCCTGAATTTGAATTTGGCTTGCTGAATTCAATTTCTGAGCAACCCTTTCCACACACTGCTCTTTACAAATATATAAGAGATTGCATCAATTTAGAATCACAATAAGATTTGACATTCAATTATACCTCCATTTTGTCTTGGAGGCAAATTCAGATCCAATTCTATTTTCCTTAAAGATTTCTAAATCAGCCACACAAGTAACAGAAGAGAGAAAAATGATAATACTAAAAATAAGTCAATAATGTCCTCAATGTCTGATAATATGCTAACATTTTAAACGCCATCTTGTTTCTATAGCAACATATTCCTATCATCAACAAAGCCTAGGAAAAAAAAAAACAGAAAAAGTTAATAATTTTTCATTTTTATTTCTCTTTACCAAAGTCCACTTCATAATTTTATTTTATTTATTTTTAATATTCATGTCCAATATTTGTTTTTCTTTCCTTCTCGTTGTATGGCTTCAGATATAATTCTGGTGCCAGAATGTCCACCATAATCCACTAATTCTTCCTTTTGTACATGGAAGTCAAAAGAAATAGTGGAAAAAAAAGTAGACCTGCTTCCTCTTTTATGATCTCCCTTTTGTCAATAACAAAAACACTCTCCACACACCTCTACAAACGATGGCCAAATTAATTTCCTTTTAATAAAGAATGAAGTAAACAAAAAAATAATCCTTTTGTGTAAATGTAATAAAGGTAAAGTCTCCAGTTAATCAGATAAACACAATACAATTGATGGATCCTTTTTCTCATCCCACTTGCAAGACAGTGATAAGAAGAGTGATATATATATATATATATATATATATATATATGTATAGAGAGAGTGTGAGTGAGTGTGTGTGTGTGATAGAGAGAGAGAGAAAGACATTGTGTGTGATTGAGAGAGAGAGAGAAAGAGATTGTGTGTGTGATAGAGAGAGAGAGAGAAAGAGATTGTGTGATAGAGAGAGAGAAAGAGATTGTGTGTGTGATAGAGAGAAAAAGATTGTGTGTGTGATAGAGAGAGAGAGAAAGAGATTGGGAGGAGAGAGAGAGAAAGACATTGTGTGTGGATAGAGAGAGAGAGAAAGAGATTGTGTGTGATAGAGAGAGAGAGAGAAAGAGATTGTGTGATAGAGAGAGAGAGAAAGAGATTGTGTGTGTGATAGAGAGAGAGAGAGAGAAAGAGATTGTGTGTGAGAGAGAGAGAGAGAAAGAGATTGTGTGTGTGATAGAGAGAGAGAGAGAAAGAGATTGTGTGTGTGATAGAGAGAGAGAGAGAAAGAGATTGTGTGATAGAGAGAGAGAAAGAGATTGTGTGTGTGATAGAGAGAGAAAGAGATTGTGTGTGTGATAGAGAGAGAGAGAAAGAGATTGTGCGATAGAGAGAGAGAAAGACATTGTGTGTGTGATAGAGAGAGAGAGAGAAAGAGATTGTGTGTGTGATAGAGAGAGAGAGAGAAAGAGATTGTGTGTGTGATAGAGAGAGAGAGAGAAAGAGATTGTGTGTGATAGAGAGAGAGAGAGAGAGAAAGAGATTGTGTGTGTGATAGAGAGAGAGAGAGAAAGAGATTGTGTAATAGAGAGAGAGAGAAAGAGATTGTGTGTGTGATAGAGAGAGAGAGAGAGAAAGAGATTGTGTAATAGAGAGAGAGAGAAAGAGATTGTGTGTGTGATAGAGAGAGAGAGAGAGAAAGAGATTGTGTGTCTGATAGAGAGTGAGTGATAGAAAGAGTGTATGTGTGTGTGTGATGGAGAAAGAGAGTGATAGAGAGATTGTGTGTGTGATAGAGAGAGAGTGATTGTGTGTCTGATAGAGAGAGTGTGATTGTGTGTCTGATAGTGAGAGTGATAGAGGAATTGTGTGTCTGATAGAGTGATAGAGAGATTGTGTATGATAAAGGGAGAGTGATAGAGAGATTGTGTATGTGATAGAGAGAGAGTGTGAGCAAATATATGTGATAAAGAGAGAGTGTGAGCAAATATATGTGATAGAGAGAGAGTGTGAGCAAATATATGTGATAGAGAGAGAGTGTGAGCAAATATATGTGATAGAGAGAGAGTGTGAGCAAATATATGTGATAAAGAGAGAGTGTGAGCAAATATATGTGATAGAGAGAGAGTGTGAGCAAATATATGTGATAGAGAGAAAGTGTGAACAAATATATGTGATAGAGAGAGAGAGAGTGTGAACAAATATATGATAGTGAGAGTGTGTGAGCAAATATGTTATAGAGAGAGAATGTGAACAAAAATGTGATAGAGAGAGTGTGAGCAAATATATGTGATAGAGAGAGTGTGAGAGAAAGACTTTCTACATTCATTCATTTGTACATTAATAAAAATAAAACATACTGAAATTTTTAAATGACATACTTTTGATTCTATGCATGCGTATAGCCAATCCTTGTTTCAGATGTAACATGTCTGCAACAGGAATTTGCTAGCTGCCCTAGCAAGCAGGTGTGCTCAAAAAAAAGTAGCCATATATATATATATATATATATATATATATATATATATATATATATATATGGGTAGCTCCAAAAGTAATGCCTCCAACTGAGTTCCAAATCTATATATATGATGCGATGGATAAATTGTCATTTAAATTACACAAAAATGAAAATTACACTGACATCTCATTTTAACAGATATATTTACCAAACTTACACAAAAATATCTTAAAATACAAAATAGTAAATTTATTCAATAAAATCACCATTGGCTTTAACCATGGCCTCCAGACGACTTTGGAATCTCCCACAACTGTTCTTGCTTATATTGGTGAATACTTCCATAATTCTTGCCTTCAGTTCAACTTTGGTCTTACAAGAAGTTTTGTTGGTCTCTCGCTCAAGTGCGCCCCACACCTAATAATCAAGGGGGTTGTAATCTTGGGAGTTAGGTGGCCAGATGTAAGGAGTGCTGAGGTCGCAGAAATTGTCTGACAGTCATGGCTGGGTTCTCCTGCTTGTGTGGCATGGTGCAGAGTCTTGTTGACAGACATAGGGTTTTCCAGAAGCCACTCTCTTCACCCAGGGCAGCACTACTTTATCAAGGCACTTGATGTACGCCTCTATGTTGAGTCTGAGGCCCTCACCAACAAAGTTGAGAGTTCTTTTCTTATCAAAACAATCAGAATGAGTTTTCCAAGCTGCCATACCTTCGTAATCACCATTAGACTCATCCAACTCTTTCCGAATTCTCTGCACTGTTCTTAGATTTACAACCAAACACTTTTAAATGTTTGTATGGGAGCTTCCAGTGTGAATGCCAAGCAGTACAGCATGCCATTTCCAAATTTATAGTGGAGGAAATTGCATCATGGCCCTCTTTTTCTCACAGACGGTGCCCAACTGACCTTACTATACTGTGCAGTTGACAAAACCAAATCCAACAATGCACATGTGTGAAATTAAAAATATAAAATGGCAACAATTTGCCCATCGCACACTGTATAGCAGAACAATTGGATCAAGAAAATTTTCAATTATAAAACATTATTTTTTGATAGAGTGACCACCATATCAAATCAACAATGGATATGGATTAATAATGTGTGTGTGTGTGTGTGTGTGTGTGTGTGTGTGTGTGTGTGTGTGACTGCTGCATAACAGTGCTCATATCCTCTATTTGATCTCTGTAAACAATAAGTAAGTGCTAAGTGTCATTTTTTTCTGCATGAAGGAATATTATTCCCCAACGAAACAAAAAATATGTGTTATTGGAGCTAGGGTTTTCCAATATTATCCCACTAACATCGACAAAGGATGGCATGGGTTAACATTATAAAATAAAAGTGGATTCCTTTTCACATCACTTTCATGTGTTGTCTGACATTGTTAACTTAACCAAGAAAGCTCTTTAAGATATTTTTTTTGCTTAGATTTTGGAAAGTGGGTTGGGCTAAGAACATTCCAGCCTGTCCCTCACGTATTATATAAGTATCTCTGGTGAAAAAGTAAGTAGATACATTAGTTTGATGACAACAACATTATCAAGATATCTTACACTTCATTTGTCAGATACAAGTTCCTTTGCACAACATCTAAAAACACATTCCTGTCCACCTTCACAATACAGGAAAATACTTGTTGACAATATCAATATACTACACCATGAAAATAATAAACAAAAACTTCAAAATCTCGTGTCTGTCTCTATCAAAATCAACCAACCAACACTCAAGAAAATTTATTATGAATATAGCAACAACATAATAAATTGCATATAACAAACATTCAATGTCTTTTTACATTTCTACCAATTTCAAGCCAGCTCACTTATACTGAAACGTTTGTTTTACAAAAAATCCATGACTACAGTGGATAAATTTAAAATAACTATAACAGAACATGTTCACACATGTTTGTAAAAATCATCATCACAACAGAATGCAGATTTTATCACAGCAACAACATGTTTGTCTTTGTAATTTATTCCTGAAGATGATCTTGGAAATGATTGAAAGTACTTTGATTAAAAAAACTACAGCACCTTCCTTGATGAATTTAATCTTAACATCAAGAAACTGATTAGACAACTGGAAAGGATCCGTATAAAAATAAGTAGACACAATATGGCTATATTATTCAATGAAATATGTTTGAATGAAGATATGCTGTCTAAATATGCATGTGTGTGTGTGTGTATATATATGTAATTTAATTTAATGAAAACAGACAACTTTAAGGGTCCATGGTTATAATTTATTTCTCCAGGGAGTTTCTTTTTCCTTGGATCATCAGAACCTCACTTCCAAAGATGAAAAAATGAATTTAAATTTACATATAATTTTTACACTTTTGAGGGGTAGTATTAAGTTGATGTAAGGTGATATAGAGAGTGGTGAGAGATAGTGTGACAGACATGGTCGAAATTAGAGAGGGAAGGGAAAGATAGGAATGATTTTAAATTTATTTTTATTACAATACTTAATAATGAGGAAAGGGGATAAGGATCAGACATTGACCTATTTAATAGGTCAACTCACTGGAAACGATATAGAGGGAAAAAAAGAGAGAAGATCTAAGAAATAAGAGATGGGCTTAGGGTTTTGAAGGAAAGAGAGGGGGATATAAATTTGGAGAGGGAAATTAAGAGAATTAACATATGTGGGCATATATATATATATATATATATATATATATCACTTGATAATTAGTAGGGATAATTCCAAGGAGGATATAAATTCAAAGAGAGCTCAATGTAAGAACAGAGCAAATATAATAAGGAAAGTGGAGTCCTTAGAAATCAATTTAGATGATAATTTATTTCATTTGTAAAATTTTAGTCTGGGTGCCTGATTTCATGAAATAAATTACCATCTAAATGGATTTTTAAGGACTCTGCTTTCATTATATATATATATATATATATATATATATATATATATGTGTGTGTGTGTGTTTTCTAAAAATAAATACACTAAAATTCACCTTCATCCCTGCCGTGCATGCCGACATCTTAGTGGTAGAATCTGACACCAATTCAGTCGGGTTTCGATCCTAGCTAGAGGCAACCAGATGTCTAGCCACACTGATGAGCTGTAAAACAGCGAAACAGTCTGTCTGTGGATGACCTTATATATATATATATATATATATATATATATATATATATATATATATAAATTCATACACATATACATAAACATATATACATACATACATATATATATACATACACACACACACACACACACATATATAGATATATATTATATACACTGAGACATCCGGAAGGGTCATAGCCCATGGAACTAGAACAATCTATCATTAAGGATTTAGTTCAAAATTCCAATCACCTGAAGAAGGCCAGAGCATACAACGACCGAAGCGTTGTGAATATGGCAATAAAATTGAGGACAACAGTATGAACAAAGTAAATGATGTAAATAATTACAATACCTCATCTCAGAAATATAGAGAGATCCTGATGAAGGCCAAAATGTACAATGGCTGAAATGTTGTGATTATGGTAATAAAGATAAGGACAACTGTCCGAACAATGTAAATAATAGAAATAATTACAATGACTTAATTTTTAGTGGATACCCATATTTGAGAAGACACTAAACAGTATATTTATTTATTTTCATCTACCGACCTGAATATTCAAGAAATCATATCACAGAAAAATAATTGACATGCTTTAGATCGACTCAGCCATGAAAGGTCTTGCTAATCAAGCAAAGCCAAATAGTGCCTTATAAGCGCAATTCCTTCCCAGGTTCTTGAAAGTCATATCTTCTCATTTTCATACCTGAATGTAAACAAAGTAATTTCAAAAAAATTAATGGATTTTTTAATTCATGATCCTGAAAGATTTTATCACTTTAAACATTATTTTTAGTGGATACCAATATTTGAGAAGACGCTTCATTTATTTATTAAACAGTATATTTATTTTCATCTACCGACCTGAATATTCAAGAATTATGCCATTAAAGAAAAATATCATGATCCATTGAACATGTCTTGACAGAGTGTCCAGAATTAGCCATCTCAAGACAGCAATTTTACAATACGGATAGCATGTTTGAGCTTTTCAAGAATGTCAATGTGGATGATATATTATCATTTCTAAAAGTGGTTGTTGACCTCTACAAGAAAATATAAAACAGGAGAGAATAACAATAAAACAAAGTTTTTATAATAAAAAAAAAGACTGTATTTGCAGAAATAAAACTAGGAAACCAGATATGTAGAGAATAAATATTTCCCACAATTCTTTATTGAATGAAAGAATAATAACAGCAATGTAATTGTTTCTCGACAGAGGGGCTCTTTTCAAAAGTGTTAATGAAATTTGATTTACAATGTGATTTTGTTACTAAGAATATTCTTTATCCATTCTATAATTGTTGGCATTCTAATTAAAAGCGACCCTTTTGTTGCCATTTTTCTTAAAACTTCTTCATTATTTACATGTTCCGTCCATGGTATTCTCCCCACCCTTCTGTAGAACAACATTTCTGTTGCCACAGGTCACTTTGTCTGTGAGGAGATTTTTCTTACTTTTCTTTTACTTTAATTAAATCTGTTTCCTATATTTCAAAACATTTCTTGTGATTTTCAAAATCTTTTTGTTGATTGCTGTTTGCTTTTATGTATTACCAATACGATACTCTAAAAGTGGTCGGCTTCTCCAAGAAAATATAAAACAGGAGAGAATGACGATAAAACCAAAAATTTTTTATTCTAAAAATAAAAAGTTTGAAAAATATCTATGAAGCTAGACTATTGATAAGAAGACCTCTTTTCAAAAGTGTTAATGAAATTTAATTTACAAAGTGATTTTGTTACAAAGAATACATTTTTTATTCATATATATATATATTAAGATTCCTGACAGAGGACACATATTTTCTATGAAAATTTCTCCGACATTCAGTTCAGTAAATGTTGTTAATACAAATACAGTTTATTATAAATAGAACATTTACTTAAATATTTGTATCCGTAAAAATAATGTATGAACAGAAGATAACTTATGTATGTATATAAATTGTTGGCATTAAATAATCCTTTGAGGTTGATATGCCATAAAACAAACCAAACCAAAAATATTAAGTGGGAAAGAGTATTTCTGCACTTACAATGTGTGAGACACTTGCAAATAGAGGCAAATAGAGAGATGCAGTTGAAAGCCAATGATGTTATTTGCGAATATAAAAGTGGGGGGTGGGGGAGAAAAGAGAAAAAAAAAAAAACAGGAAGTCAAAATTTGAAGATTAAAAACTATTAACTATGCCAACGGAAATGAAGACTAAACAGTTGCAGCAATTTTCTGGTCAGGTCTTGTACCAGAGCCAGAAAATTAAATTCAATTTCTGTCCTTAACTTTTTTAGCATCCAAAATCCCTCAGCTACACAAGTGAAAATAGTCAAAGAAATTAGATGCAAAAAAAAAAAAAAAAAAAAAAAAAGAGAAAAAAAGAAAAGAAAAAGAAGAGAAAAAAGAAGAGAAAAAGAGAAAAAAGAAGAGAAAAAGAGAAAAAAGAGAAAAAGCGAAGAAAAAGAAAAGAAAAAGAGAATAAAAAGAAAAGAAAAAAAAGAAAAAAGAAGAGAAAAAGAGAAAAAAGAGAATAAAAAGAAAAGAAAAAAGAGACAAAAAAAAAACTTCTCTCTCAATTTCTGGAATGAAGAATCATCATTATTTACACTATTTACATTCAGGCTATTTTTTTTAATGATTTCACACCCAGCTAGGCAATAAAGCCACTAAGATGCAAAGGGTTACTCAGTGTTAGGGAATACAAGCAAAATATAATATTAAAGAGAGAAGACAATAAAAGATCAATAATTAAGACGATAATGATTGACATTGCATTTAAATTTTTGAAGATCAAATTTGACTGATAAGCAAGAAGCCGGAAGAGAGTTCCACAGGTTAGAAGTGAGAAAAAGGAAACTGTAAGCAAAGAACTTATGTTTACATCTAGCCATTTCAACTGTAAAACAATGAAACTTTGTTGCCAATCTAGTAGTGCATAAAGCCTAGGTACCATAGAAGAAAGTTCATCAGAACAATTACCATGAAAGTATTTATAGAAAAGGCACAGGGAAGCTAATGTTATAGTGGGGGAAAGTGACAAAAACCAAGATGCCAGGTCAAGACCAATAATATTACTGATTCTTTGGATTCTAATTATTGTTCTCATTTTTGTTGTTGTTATCACAATGTTTCAGCCCTTGTACTCTCCAGCCTTCATCAGGTGTATATCAATCCAGGTTGTAAAGGACCATGTAGGTTTGAGTTTTGTTGAATTATAAATATGTGCTGTTTATTTCTGCTAGAAGGTCCAACTACAAGAATGTGGACTCAAGTTGAGTCCAACCGAAGACGTAAAGAAAACAAACAAGACCGATATATATTATTGCTCACCCAGTTGCCACAGAGTTCGAGCATGCACAGCCTGGCCCAATTACTATGTCAACAAATTTACTCTACAAAGCTAGTGTCCCATAGGCTAGAGGACACAACAGCCGAAACATTGCAATATCATCAACAAAGATGAAGGCAATAGTTTGAATGTAAATAGCACAAATAAATAAAGAGAAATTTAAAAAATTATTAGTATTTAAGTAATAAATAGTAAAAAGAAAAAATGTTTTATCAGCTTTAGGCATTTATGCTGCTGAAGTGGCACATAGTAATGAGATGTAAATTGAAAAAGTTTCAAAATTTACATTCTGGGTAAGACAATAAACAACATCCAACAGCAAGGCTTCTGATCAAGAGGTTTTGAGAAGCATCGAACCACCTCTTAATTGTTGGTGTTCCCAAGTCCACCTGAACCTGGAGTGGTAGCTCCTGTTAGAGTCCCAGCTATGGACAAATAGTTAACCCCCAAACTGGGGTCAAAACACTATGAAAGTGTAAAAATAGGTTTTAAACCCAGCAATACATTTTTTGCAAAAAATTATTACCAGCAATACATTTTTGAAAAATAATATTAACAGCAATACATTTTTGGAAAAAAAGTATTACCAGCAATAAAAAAAATCTTATTGGCATTAAATAACCTATTGAGGTTGATATGCTGTAAAACAAAACAAACCAAACCTGATTTTTTATTTTATTATGAGTTTCCAGAAATGGACGTGAGGGTGGTGTAATGGATAGTTGCTCGGGATGGGAAATTAGAGTTCAAATTCCAATTGAGTTCATAACATTCACTTATGCATAAATACCCTTGAGAAAGGTATGAATCCATCTTTTCTTCTCCAAACTATGGGTAAATAGCAGGACAGACTGGGCCCTATATCTTTTGGCTGGCAACCAGTCTGGGAGAAGGAATACTGAATTCAAACCAGCCTGGAGATGTATGGGCTCTGTCAGGCTATCTTGCTTAAGACACACTACTGCTGTTGCAGTCACAGTACGTGTAGTGCCCCTTAGACCCTAATGGGTTACAGTTTTCATGATCATCAAATGTAATCTATAAAAGGCAGAGGAGGAAATCACAAAGTTGTGGTCCTTCAAAATTTGTTACAAGCAGATGGTCATAAAGTCACGTCTAGTGGACAGTCAAAAATAGGTGACTGAACACTATGCTGATATTTTTGCAGCTATCACAAAGGGTGCAGCTCCATGTCCTATATGTGGAATGTCGGGTGGGTCTTGAGCTGGCCCTAATCATTATTGAAGAAACAAACAGAAGCACGCCATCAAGGGAAGCACCACATATACTGAAATTGACAAGAGAGTCAGTATAAGAATGAAAAACAATATTCGAGGGGACCTAGGAAATAATAAAAACTGTTGCAAATAATATTGAAAGTGAAACAGTAGAAAGGTTAACAAAACAAAGAAAGTGTAGTATCATATGCATATTAGATAGACAAGTATAAATAGAGAACAACTAGAAAACAAGGGAGCTATGCCTAGCAAACCCAGTTGCTATTCAGGACATAGTGAACTGTACTACAACTACACAGAGAAATATACAAAACATAACAGAAAGGCTGATGTGGAAACCCCTATTAGCATGTAAAAGTAGGTTAACTCAATCATTATCAGCCACTGTTGCATGCACATTTTATTTATATATATATATATATATATATATATATATATATATATATATATATATATATATATAAAAAAACAGGATAATTATAGTACACTAAGAGCAAGTTTTACAAGTCAGTGGGTAAGGTTGAGACATTAAATTTATATACTTGGTTTGGATTGTTAGTTAGCCTCAGGCACATGATTCAATATCTTTTAGGGTGTGCTTAGGGTGTACTGCTAATGAATGAATGACTATATATATGTATGGCTCAGAGTCATGGACTCCATACAGGTACCATATACATCAGCTGGATGTTTTCCATAAAAGCTGTCTGCGTGCATTCTGTGGAGTTAACCTTCAAGATAGGACATCTAACATAGACCTGTTTAACAGGTGTAATATTGGAGGAATCGAGACTTTTATCATACAGTTTCAGTTACGGTGGACTGATCATGTCTTGAGAATGTCTGATGACAGGATACCCAAGATCCTAATGTACAGCCAGTTAGATCAGGGCTACAGGAATGTAGGACACCCATGGCTAAGATACAAAGACAAGCTGAAAAGCAACTTGTCAGCAGTCAATATGCCACATAACACCCTTGAGAATGGAGATCAACATGTTTTAGTGGACTCAGCAGTTTTCAATCTGCTTGTTTGAATCATCTTCAAGAAGCGAGAGCAAGATCTAAAAGGTCAGCCAATCTAACAGTGATCTCATCTCACAATCCTCACACTTGCTCCATATGTGGCCTTCTTTGTAAATCACTAGTGGGTCTTAAATGCTTAAAGATTATTGCACAAAATTTCATAACTGAATCAATAAGCTGTCAGATCCTCATACGTCGAAACTGACGGGAGAGTCCATTATTATTATATATCACACAAACGTACACACATACACTATGTAAAAACTTGCATCAATGATAAGTGCATATAAAAAAGAAAAATCAAGTATAAGAAGTCAATTGCTGATACTGTCTGATGAGTGAATGGATGGGTCTGTCTACGAAACTCTGGAGTTGGATGCTGATGGTAATATCAATCAGCTAAGTAATAAACCTTTTATTTATATTAATTCTCTCTCTCATATATATATATATATATATATATATATATATACACACACACACACACAGATAGATAGATAGAGATATGAGCAGGTGGTCTAATGCTTAGTGGGTTTCAAATGGGAAATCAGAGCAAAGTCTGAATTCTAGTTGAGTTTGTTGCATTCACTCATGTGCTAATACTCTTGAGAACAGTATGAATTCATCTGTCCTCACCCCAGCTATGAGTCCTATAGCCTTTCTTGCACCTAATCTAGGAGGCAGAAAACTTAATTCAAACCAGCCTGGAGAGGGATGGGCTACATCAGGCTATCTTGCCCAAGGCATACCACTGCTGTTACAACTGCAATACATGCGGTACCTCTATAATCCTAACTGGTTATGGGAATATTAATAACTGTCTATATTTCTGAGATGAGGTATTATGTACACTATTTACATTATTTGTACTATTGTCCTCATCTTTGTTGCCATATTTATTACAATGTTTCAGCCATTGTACGCTCCGGCCTTCTTCAGGTGGTTGGAATGTCGAACTGAACCCTTTATTTTGCTCACTGGGGTAGACTGTTCTAGTTCCACATACCATGTTTAATAGATATCAGTTGTCAAAGTTTTAAAGTTCAGATTCTTATAGGTATTTATCTGTACACTGACATTGTAACAGAATGTGACACAAGGTCAAATTTAGTGTGTGATTTCAGAAGTCGTTCAAAAATTGCTCAAGCTCAATTGGTACTTCCTCTATTGGGGACACTTCAGGCACCAGGTAATGACCCCGGCTTCCTCCCAAAGGTGAGGTATTGACTGGGGGAATGGCTATCTGGGGCTTGAGCTAATATTAATTCAAAACGCCATGGCTGAACATAATTTTCATACAACAGGAAACAGATGAAATGAAGATTTCTTAGTAACTCTTACTACTATGACTCAGATTTTTACCAAACTGACTACTTGATACGGTCTTTTGTTTGTACATGGTACACAGACTTAATAGTGAACATAAGAATATGCATGAATATTAGACAGAAAAATTCTCAGCTCTTTCAATGTGTGTTACCTTAAGAGTATATAATATTTAATAACTATACCTGCTTAAAAGCTGAAACTTTGCCAATTAATTTGATCAGTCAATTATGTGCCATGCATGATACATGCCTAGGCAATCATGTATCTTTTGATACATGAATGATGAGGAAGATTCTTTCCCACAGTAGGTTGCCATTTCTTTCTGCGACAGACCAGTTGCCATCCAAGGCTATAGAACCCGGTCTGTCCTGCTGTTTATCCATAGCTGGGGGAAGAAGAAGAGGATTCATACCTTTCCCAAGAGTATTAGCATGTAAGTGAATGAAATGGATTCAACTAGAATTTGAACTCAGCTCTCCGATTTCTCAATCCAAGCCACTATCCATAACTCCATTTTTCTAGGTTGTGCAATGTGATGCATTTCAATGGGTTCACTTTTTGGGTTCAACCTTCAGTAACTTCTACATGGCCAACCTAGAAAATAATATATTTAGCGCCAACAAGAAACCCTCCATCTACCTAAGATATGTAGATGATATCCTTATTTTAATTAAAAACATAGAAGAAATAATGGAACTCAAAATACGAACTTAACAAAGATAACAAAATCCCTTTCCTTGACATTTTAATAGACACAAATAACAATGCATTTATTATCTCACCATATAAAAAACTAACCAGCAAAAACTCTTGCACTCTAAACTATAAGAGTGAATGTCCAGATTACTACAAAATAGCACTTATACAGAATTTAATTAACCAAGCACAAATGAATTCCTCCCCAAAAAAGATTTTCTACAATGAATTAAAAAATATTAAGCAGACTCTCATTAATAATGACTTCCCAAACTACATTGTAGATGAACAAATAAGATGATATATAAAAAACTTCAACACACGTCAAATAGAATATAGTACTTCCCCAAAGGACACTAAATATATCAAACTACTATATTGTAACCAGATGCATGCTAACTACAAACAGGATGAAAAAATCATAAAGAACCTTATTTATACTAACACATCTTCCATGGATTCTAATAAAAAAATAAAATTAATCATATATTATAAAAAATACAATACAACCAATTTAATTATTCACAATAACTCCTCCCTACTAACTGATGTATTACATAAAACCGACATTATATATCAATTTAAATGTTCCTTGGGAGAATGTTGACAAAAAAACAATAATATATATGTTGGGTATACGACAATACGACAAATACACTAACAAGAAGGCTTACACTCCACATGACTGACCATTCTTTCATTGGAAAACATCTACAACATTCCTGTCCACATTCACAATATAAAAAATTACTAATCAACAACACAACTATCCTACACCATGAAAACGACAAATTTAGATTACAGATACTAGAAGCAATTTATATTAAAAAATTAAAGCCAGCACTGAACAGAATCAACTATGAATACTGCAGTAATGTTCTAAAATGCCTGTAAAGGAAAACTTTTTTCATGCTTTAATGCACGCGTTGACCATGACATTAAAACTTAGAGGAAAAATCCCATAATGGATAATTTTTTCACATTCTAATGAACCCTCAGCACATTGTCAATCGTTACTAATGAACAACATATAGTTTTGTACCACTGCACCCCTGAAGATTATCTTGGAAAAATATTGAAAGTACTTGGGAAATGAAAATAAAAGAAATTTAAACAGCTATAGCACATTTCTCTCATCCTTTAATATCAATACACGGAAGGTTATTCATGAATATGAAGAGATTTTATTAAAAATTAGCAGACATAATGTCTGTAATTTATTCAATCAAACATGCCTAAAACAGAATCTGCTGCCTAAACACACAAATTTTAAGATAGCTCATAATATAACTGGTCTACTTGTAAAATAAGAAAAAGGAAAAATTTAGTGTGGGTAAATAATAATTTCCTATTTAACATTCCTGGAACCTTCATTGCCAAATTTAAAAATATTGATGTTTTTATCATTTTAGGGGCAGAGTCCTGTTCATAATGTACAGTCAAATCAGTCCCTAACTTCTTAAACAGTTATTTATACTTTGTTTTTATTTACAAATGTCAACACCGAAATCTGAACACCAATTGGAATAGCAAAAGCTGCCTTTCCAAAGCTAATCAAAGTATGAAGAAACAGGAAAATTTCTTGAGAAACAAACAAGAGTGTTATATAATATCAATCTTCCTATATGGTAGTTAATTCTGGACAATCTCCTCACAGATGAAGAGAAAACTGGTGGCAACAAAATATGGTTCTGCAGAAGGATACTGAGAATTCTATGGATGGAGTGCGTAAGCAATGATGAAGTTTTAAAGAAAGTGGTAACAAAAAGTAATGATGAAGTTTTAAAATGGTAACAAAAAGAACACTTTTTTTATTCAAAATCAGAAAGAGAGAGCTGAAATTTCTTGAACACATGAGGAAAGTAGGGTTGGAGAATTTGACACTCACAGGGAACATCAAAGGCAAAAACGACAGGGTGCAGCAGTGGGCCACCTACCTAACCAGCTTGTGTGAATGGATGGTAGAATAGAGTGGGAAGGATGGTAAAAAGACAAGGGTTACTAAGTGCTACAAGGGATAGGAAGTTGCAGAGAGCCGTGATCCCGCATGTCTTAAAGGGAGACACCACTTAAAAGAAGTACTGTTTGAAACTCTGCTTACATCATTGATAATTACATACTAATCTTTGAACATTGTATACTGGCATTACAGATTCACAAAGAACTGTACCAAATAACAGAAACCACATCATTTGAAGACTACCAACAGCAGGAATAACTGAAATGGATAGATAGCACGAGTAATGCAAAAAGATGTTGACATTCCACATGACTTCAAACAAAAAGTTAGGAAGGGAATGCCCCCCACCTCGTCAATACTTGAAAGTACAATAATAGCTACTATATTTGTTCGTATCAATCCAATGGAGAATGACTGCAAAACACTGGCCTCTCCCCCATTTTATAGGTAGAAGTACATAAATGCAGGCTGGGAATAGCCAATAAAATGGACTGGTTCTCGGTTCCATCTGATTCAGTCCTGGTCTGTCTTTTCTTGATGTCAAAACTCTACGTTCGCTTGTCCAAACTTTCTTTTGTGTGTCAACCATAATGCTTAGTTTGTGAACTTTTTACTGTTGCTTTGCCTTATTACTGTTAATTTACTTGGCATATATTTTTTGCTTGCTTTATATTATTTTTTGCCCTGTTCTTTTCTTTTTCTTGTTATTGCTTATTGCAAACTTTGTCAATTCTGTTTGTTGTGCAATTCTGCCATTTATTTTACATTTAACCATGGCCACTCACTCTACAGTAGTAATTTGAGCAAAAGATGACAAAGAAAAAGAAAACCTGATAAATCTAAAGTGAACCACACATGAGAAATAAGGGAGGAAATAATAGCAGTCTCTCCAGATTTATTCAACCTCTACAGTCTAAGGGAACTGGAGAGCCTACCAGGATTTATCATCTGGTAGGGGTAATCTTAATATAATATACGCAGATAGTACTGTGTTGATTGTCGACTCAGGAAGAAAACTATTATCTGTTCATTTCTTTCTTTGTTATTGCTTATTGAGAATTTTGTTAATTCTGTTTGTTGGACATTTCTGTCATTTATTTTGTACTTGACAATGGCTACTCACTCCGCAATACTTGAGAAACCTATTTTCCTGAAAAATTGTTTTAAGAGAAAGATTTTATAAATTACAACCAAAAACAGTACTGGCTGCTCGGTCAATTAATGCCAAGTGTTTCCTTGTAGGGAAAAGGCTAATATTACAAACGTTGTCGTTTTTCTCAATTCATAATAGTACAATTTCTTAAGCACAGTTCCGAACAGTATTTTTATTGTTACTTTCACATATATAAATAAATAAAAATTAATTTAGACCATGAAATCAGATCCTTTCCTCCTCCACCCTTAAAAAAAAAAAAAAAACTCTAGGTTTAAAGATAAAGGTTTGGCATTTACCCAGACATAAAACTATTAAATCTTGTTATAAGTTACAAAACAGACTACTAATACCACTAGCCAGACACAAAACAACTAATACTTGTAACTAGTACAACTTGATAGCACTGTTAGAATAAATGTTAAAATCTAATGTGGATGTAAAACTGCGTTACAACTTAGATACGTTTGAAGTGGTGATATGGGCAGGGGAGGATGAAATCTTGCAAAAGACAATACATACACAGATTATAATACACAAACACATAGACATATTTAGATATATAAACACGCAAAAACATGAACGAAACAGGAAATAGATCTCCACAGTCCTTAAAGAAAAAATAAATCAATAAACCCAGACAACATATACATACAATGAAAGGCATATATACACTATCTCTGATTTTGAGCACTTTAACCCATAAATATAGCATACCTTAAATTGACTATATTTTTATTGTATATATATATATATATATATATATATATATATATATATACACACTGCAATAGAGAGGGCATAATTTTACTTTTAGGTTACTCTTTCGGACAACACTTTATCAAAAGGAGAACATTGGTGAATAGAACAATCAATGACACACTTGTGAATAGCGAAGGAGGAGGGAAAATTAATTAAATTAATAATTAAAATAGATTTTAATTCTGTCTATATTTCTGAGATGAGGTATTATGTACACTATTTACATTATTCAGACTATTGTCCTCATCTTTGTCGCCATATTTATTATAATGTTTACACCAGTGTATTCTCCAGTGGTTGGAATGCCGAACTGAACCCTTTATTTCACTCACTGGGATAGACCATTCGAGTTCCACGTACCATGTCTAATGGATGTCAGTGATCAGTTATCTCCTGTTAATAGCCCTCTCCAAGCTCTCCACTGCCTTAACCAGGTATTGAACTCACACTCTTTGGGTCCTGTCACTGGATCTAACTAACACCTTTATCCACTGTGCCGTGTGTCCTTGAGAAAAAATTCATCAAATTTTCATTGACTGTCATATTCAATGAGACATATTTGAAAGAAAGGTTGCTGTGTATATATATATATATATATATATATATATTATCTATAAAAAGATCTTGTTTACAGGCAAGGCAGAAAAACAAGATTAGGTTCCCTTTTCTGACAAAAATAAATTTTTGCATTTTATCCATTCGAACAATGTTAAACATGAAAAAAATCTTTAAAAAAATACCAAAAAAAATGTTGAATTAAAATAAAAAAAATGTTTTAATTTACAAATATCTTTGCTTACATAAAGAGTGAAGAAATAAAATAAAATTGAAATAGCTCTAATCACAATATCATATATAAACAAAATGTACAGGGTTATTCCCCCCCCCCCAGAGCAGATTTTGAAAATTTAACTGAAACATGCTTGAAAAATGTTTTTTATGTGGGAGGATATAAATACTGGTTATAATTATGCATCATGGGAAATGCTGATTGATTGATTTTATTTTTATGGATTATCAACCCTTTGTGGGTTATTTAAAGCCGAAACTATAGTTTAAATAAGTCTGTATTGCTATGATGTCACTTGTACAAATCAAGATACTGCTGGTTCAATTTGCTGTTCTTGCTTTCTGATCACTTCACAACATATATCCGTCTTTTGTTCTACCCTTTTCACTGCTTCAGCCCTCTTTTATCAAGCCAGCACTGCAGTCAACCAACCAATCAGCGTTCTTTGCTTTTATTCTCAGTTACCCAGGCAAATAGCCTCCTCCAATTCAACCAATCAGCACATGACTTGCTATTGGTGGAAGCATACCAAACTGTACAAAACCCTTGTTACCGCACATACTGCTGGAACTGCTAGATGGGAGAGTAATGCCATTTTCATGAGGCAAAATTGTCGATGTCAAGTGCCGCTCGTTAAAGTAAGACCCTTATTTTCCTATGAACCAGATGCAAGCCAATCTGGCTCGCTTGCTTCTACAGGGCTGTTCACCACATAAACATATTTCGCAATGCTAAGGTTGCTTATAATACTCTGTGTCCTCAAGCAGTCACCCACTACCTACGTATGGGAAATGCTGAAGATGTAGGGGTAATAAAATTTAAAATTTCTAGCATCAAATGTTCAAAATGTTTCTACAACTTCTGCATTTCCTCTTGGGTGGCATAATTATCTCCCCCACTTCCCCTTATTTTATCTATAACAGGGGTCCCCAACAGTTTCTGCCTTATTGCCCACTTTCACATGAAACAAATTTTCTACTACCCACCTGTATAGTAAATATTCAGAAGCATACTAAAATTGTATGGTAAAAGTTTGTTACTGGTTCGTAAACAAACTTTATGGTGTGGTTAAAAAAACACCAAATGGAGGTAACAAATAACACTGACTTATATGGTGGCTGCTGCTACTACCATAATAAAGAACAAATGAAAGCAAAATTTAGTTTTATGGTCAATGTTAATTTTATGCTTAGGGTTAGTGTTGCAAGTGTTGACAAAAAAAGGTTACCTTTTCAATTATTGTTTCCACAGCTAGATTCAGCTTTATAATCATAGAAGACAATGTCCCACCTCATTTTCACAATGTTATCTCAATGATACCATTCCAAGTTGTTGGATTGTAAGAGGTGGAAAAGAATTTTATTTCAAGAAGCGAGTATAAATGAAAAGATTAAAAACTGGCAAAAGTTTTCTTCAACCCAAACAGAAAAAGAAGAAAGGTTGGAAACAAAACAAAACAAAAAAACAGTTGCAACCTAATCAGCAGTAAAGTTTGGTTTAAAGCTCTAAGTTCACTACAGAAAATTGTCCTAAAGTACAATGTGTACTTGGACTCAGTTGAAATGAGCAAATAATAACTTTAAATAAAATATAAGAACTAAATGATATCCAAAGACAAAAATGAGAACAGTTTACCCTTGTAGTTTAAATAAAGGTTTAGAATTCATTGTAGGTTACACAGATTGATATACACCTGAAGAAGGCTGAAGGACACAACAGCTGAAACATTGTGATAGCAACAACAAAAATGAGGACAACTGTCCAAATATAAATAGCATAAATAAAAAAAGATAACAAAAAAATATGAGAAGGAGGATAAAACAAAGTTAATCAATCTGACATTTTTGTTATTTTAAGAACAAACAGTCTAAAAATGAACATTTATTAAAAATGACAATTTATATCTGGCATGATCAACATTTTGAACAAGACCAGTATGATAATTTATATTTATAAAACAATATTAGTTTGCTGTAAAGTAAACATTTTTTACAGATGTGCAGGTGGTGTAATACAGGGGCCAGGAACAGGAAATAAGAGATAAACCTCTACTCCTGTTCAAAAGACTGAAAAGGAGTGTGAACCAGGTGATAGACAAACCTATCTACTCCTATTGAAGAGGAAAAAAAATAATTAGAAAATAAAATTTCAGAGTTTTAGGCAGAGACGTTAGAAGTGGAGAATTAAAGCAGACTTTAGAAAAAAACTAAAACACAATCCTAAACAGGAAACAATGGATAAATCACTATTCTTGTTCAAAAGACAGTGGGGGAGAGGATTATGAACCGAATGACAGGCGACCCTATCTACTTCTATTGAAGAAAAAATAAATAAACAAATACATAAAAATAAATAAATAGCCTAAAGAAAGATTCAGCAGACATTTTGTTCAATTTCTAATTGAAGCTTGACACAATTTTTTTTAAACTAACCATTTTTATGGCACATCAGAAAGACATGACTTCTTCAAGTGATGCATAAGAACAAACTGAAAATACAAGCTGACTGAAACTTCCAGGGACTGTTTACACTTTCTAATTGGTCAATATATATCACATGACCCAGATACACTGGGTGGGCTTACATAAGCTCAGTTCTTGTTATTTAATAGCCATACCTTATATACGAGTCTTACATAACAGGTTATATTTTAAAAAGGTCACATTTTAAAACAATTGCTCCAAAATTTTGGACCCACAGAAATTCTACATTGTCTTTACATTTTAAGAGGAGGGGGAATTATAAATATTCAGTAAAAACCTATGCCAGGGATCAGCAATCTATGGCACATGCCAAGCAATTTCCAAAGGCACACAGTCGCAAATGACATTACAAAGTTCAAACCAATAACTACTACAACACAAAGAAGATATTTAGCTGTTTCAAAACTGCTCACTCATTGGGCTCCCATTAATAATAAAAACTTTTTAAAAAAAACTTTTAGAAACAATTTATTTCTATTAATGTGGTTTACATATTGTTGTATGTATTACTATATAAAATATATTGAAGAACAGATATATTGACCTTGACTTGTATAAAAAATATGTATGCTGTTGGCACGCTAGATGATTTTAAAACCCTAAGTCAACACACAGTCAGCAAAAGATTGCCGCTCCTGGTGTAATAGATATCTGTGTGGATAGTGGAGCAGTGAATAGAGTTCAAATCCCAGACTAGTCTATTGCATTCACTTTCACACTAATGTTTTTTAAAGGATGAAAATAATGTACATTTTTAACAAGGAAGTCTGAAAGAAAATGGGAACTTCCACTCTGAATGACTAACATTATGAATTTAGCTGCCCCATTTAAATGCAATATCAATTGCTATCTTTTGTCTTCCTGGTCTCTGTTCTTTTATTGTCTTTCATCTCACTAAAGCTTCTTTGTTCTCAGTAACCTCTCATGTCTTAGTGGCATTATTGCCTTACTGGAGTTGAAATTATTAAAAAGTAAATAAATAAAAAAAGAAAAGAAACCCCTCTTTAATAACCTCAATTCTGAACATGGCCACAATGTACTAGTCATATTTGGAAATGAAGAATAGGTTTTATTTCAGCAACATTTATACCATCTACAATGACACATGCATACCATTTATTATATTAGTATAAAAAAAATAAAAATAATAATAATCCTTGAAGAATAGCTAACAGTTTAACCGAAGATGCTAGGAAGCAACAAACTTTTGAACAATTTCTACATTCATTAAGTCCAAAATGAAGACACATGTATGCATACAAGAAAAACAAAACAAAAGTACCTTGTCAGTTTTGTTCAACATGTATATATCTCGGATTTATTTAACCTATACAAAGAGATAATTCTTAAAGATGTAACCTTGAAATACAAATCCTACACAGTTAAAAATATGTTGATGGCAAATTTGGAAATAAATCTGAAAGAGTTCCGAGAGAAAATAATCAAGTAAAACAAAAAAGGACTAAATGTCAGAAAATAGAATGCATGTTTACTGGCAAAAGAGATAACCCAAGTTGTGACTTACACTCAGGTAGTGCAAGGGTTTTGCTCCCCCCATCCTGAATTTATGAAACAGCCCCCCCGAACTCTACCACATCTCAATTTTCATAAGGTAATATTCATATAAAATAAGAATTTTATTGTAACCTAATTATATATAATAAGGGATCATATGCAATATAGGTGAACAATTCAACTAGAAAAATTGAAAATAATTACAATGTATCTAAATACAAATTAGAGACCTGTCATAATAGATTATTCCATTTTAAATCAACAATTAATTAACACATTCAGCATTACGGATGAAAAAATATTGAATTTTATATAGTGTTTTTTTGAGACTTGACATTAGCAAAACAAATTCATGGATTTGAGGGGGGACCCCAGAATGACGTCAAAATCCGCAAAAATTTTTCATCCTTTAATAGCCAGTTGTGCTTAGTTTAATTTGCAATGTATATAAATGTAGGTGTAAAAAAAGCAAATGTTGATAAGACAGCAAGAGAATGACGAATCATTACCCAGGACCTCCAATCAGACTACCTCTAGTTAACGGTAGTACGTACATAACAAGGACTTAAAAAGAAAAATCAAACAGGTACAGACATTTAACTATCTGGATACTGTGATAACAGATGATGGAAAGTGTGACACAGAACTTTCACACTGCGTAAAAATAGTGAATGATCCCTTTTAGAAACCAAGTCAAAAGTATTCTGGTATTGGAAAATGTTCTTAAAGACAAAAAAAAATAGACTGGACTGCTATGCTATGTCTAATCTCCTATATGGCAGTGAATTGTTTTTGTCTGAATTTTGGGAATGGGGAGTTATCATTATTTACACGATTTATATTCGGACTATTGTCCTCATCTTTGTAATTTTTATCACATTTCAGCCATTGTGTCCCACCCTGGCTTTCCTTTGGTGGCATAGTGGTTGTAAGTTCAATCCCTGGGCTGGGTAGTGTGTACTTGCACTTCATAGAAATGGGTGAGCAATAACTGTACTAAATAAAGTAAAAACTAGAAGATATCCCTAGACATGAGCAATAGAACAAGAACAGTTTATCCCTGTAGAATAAATAAAGGGTTCAGTTCGAAATTCCCTGTAGGTTACCCAGATCAATATACACCTGAGGAAGGCCAGAGGGTACAACGGTCGAAACATTGTGATAAAAACAACAAAGATGAGGACAATAGTTCAAATATAAATAGTGTAAATAACGGCAATGAATATTAGACAACTAGCAGCATGGCCCGGCGTTGCCCATGCTTGATTCAAAAATCATACAACTCATACAGCAATCGCTATCACTTGACTTAAAATATTTTTGCCCTTCCTTGCCTTTAAAGGAGTGCTCTTTGCCATGCTGATGTTGCTACATGCCTTACTCCTTGCCTATCTCACACTGCGAATTTTTTCTAAGCTCTATACTAAACATTAAATCTGTTACGAAAAAAAAAGAACTAAACAAAATGGACACAAATGATCAGCTTTAAAAAAGGACTCAGAATTGGAAAAACCGAATGAAAAAAGAATGTTACCAACAAATACTTTTTTCACACCCAACCCAGTTCTGCGGAATCAGAATCAACATTGAGTTTAAGCAAGCGAATGAGCCAATTGGAGTAAAGTGCCATGCAGATTTAAATTTTTCCCACTTGTGAGGTATGCAGCTATCGATTTTTTTTTGCATGCTAGCATGCTAGTTAACATTCATGTCAGTTAGCTGTTGGCTCTCACGCTTGCCAATAGAATCTTCCTGCCTATTCATGGCAGCCATATATAGGCTCTCACTATGGCCAGTAGAAAACGGCCGCAAACTACATGAAAACTGCCATAGACGCATGAAAAAAATCGATTATTTCCACTATCGATGGGAGTTGGGAAATACAAAGTTGGTCTTGGCAGTCCCATTAACTTGGAGCATGTCCATGTAAATTTTGGTGCAAATCTGTTGAAAATTGCGGCATTGCATTCGTTACACACACACACATCCTACCTTTTATAGATAGAGATTTCCTCACAGATGAAGTACAGTTGAGGCAACAGATGTGATTCTACCAATGGATACTAAAAATACTAGACAGAGGAATTGAAAAATGATTGACTGATTGATTTTTTTATGGTTTTATCAACCCTTTGTGGGTCATTTAAAAGTGAAACATATTTTAGATTGTAAGAATATTTCTTTTTTTAACAATCTTTTGAGAAGAACAATGATTTTTTTCAAATACAAGTCATCCTGGGTATGATGATAAACTACATCTGGCAGCAAGGCCTCTGATCGGGAGGTTTGAGGAGTGTAAAATCACCTCTTAATTGCTGTTGTTCTCAGGTTCACCTTGACCCAGGGTGGAAGCACCTGTTAAGGGCCCATAAATGGGCAAATAGTTAACCCCTAAACTTGGGTCAAAACATTATGAAAGTGTAAAAATAGGTTTTTTATAGTAAAAATACCATCAATACATTTTTTTTTTAAATTATCACCCGCAATACATTTTTGTAAAAAATCATTACCAGCAATACATTTTTGAAAAAAATATTATCAGCAATACATTTTTGAAAAAAATATTACCAGCAATAAACTTTTGAAACAAAAAAAAAAAAAAATATTACCAGCAATACATTTTTGAAAAATAAATGATATCTTACAAAGAATACATATTCTATTCATACAAATTTATTATAAAAATTTTGTCAGGGTTAAATAACCCACTGAAGTTGAGATGCCGTAAAACAAAATAAACCAAACCACACCAGATACAAGTCCTGTTATTTAGCCCATACCTGGGAGAGAGGAGATGGATTCATGCCTTTCCCAAGGTTATTTGTGGGAAAATGAAAGTAACAAACTTGACTGGAATTGAAACTCAGCTCTCTGATATCTCCCTTTGTGCTGCTATCCATTACACCACCTGCACACCTATGAAAATGAGGACATCTCAAGGAAAAGAAGAACTACAAAGGAACTTACAATCAGAAATAAGAAGTTGAAATATCTAGGAAATATCATGAGAAGAGAGGACCTAGAGAATTCAACACTCACAGGGCATGAAGGGAGTAGAAGCAGGAGGAATTGCGAAGAAAGCTACTTAACAAGTTTGAGTGAGTGGAAGCCAGAACAAAAGCCACAAAGACAGAGGGGTGGTAATGGGGCAAAAGTTACTTTGAGCAAAAAAATAGGCAGGAAGTTGTGAAGAGCCATGATCTGATAACAGTAAAGTTTTACAATAGGAAGTATGACCGGAGATATTTTTTTTCAAAATTATTTTCCTATTACTATAGATTAAACACCCTAGAACATGAATATTAAAACATTTTATGAAATGTTTATAAAAGTTAATGGGGGTTCAGTTTGGTATATAAATTCATTGTAAATTGATCCCTCTATTGAAGCCAAAACAAATATGTTCATATGACATCATTTTTAATGTAAAAAAAAAATAAATAAATAAAAATAAGAAAATTGAGGGAAATTTGTTATCTGAAGTGCTTAATCAATAGTAATATATATCCTGTACAAGGCCCAGGACCCACTTGAGAGTAGGTTATGTTAATCTATATAGGTACCTCCACTTTTTTGCAGAAAAAACAGCATAGCATGATGAAAAAAGGCCCCAAACTCAATAAAAATAAAGCTTTGTCATTAAAATGTTTATGTTATTATTAAGAGGAAAGACCAAAGTATTTTTTATTATTTTTTGAAATTTTTTAATCCTTTCTAAAACGTTTGAAATTTTAGTTAAAAAATCTTGTTTTATTTACATCAACGGCCGACATAACAATAACGATTAGTTTGTTTTTGTGCTTTTTCCAATGAATAACACACTGACTTGGAAATTCTTGCAAAAATTAAACAATTGTCGGATTTTAATGAAACTTTCAGGACATCTTCAGAAATTAATGAAATTATTTTTGAAATCAGTGTATGGTCACAAATGAAATAACAAACAAGGATTAAAGTTTGAACAGTTTGTATTGGTCAGTTTTCTTAATATATACATAGTCATATTAAAAGGTAGCAAAATTGTTGATATATGGTTTTTTAGTTGCCATTTTACCAATGGCAACTAAAGGTATAAAGGTATAGGTATAAGGGTGTTGTTGGTAAAGCCAGAAGTTAATGGATTTTTTGGGTTGGTTAACCAAAGATCACTGTGATAATGATAAAAGAGGCCTGGAGTAGATTAGTGAATCTTCACAGTAGCCCAAGCGGGATGTTGTCGGCAGAGCTGATTTGTCTATCTTTATAGAATTGTAATCGACACTGGTGAGCTGTGTGTTTGCGCTAACAGCAGTGTGATGAGGTTGAGGGGCTGAGCCGAACTGCTTGTTGTTGGTAAGGAGTGCAGGAGTGCAGGAGTGCTGTTTTTATATGTGTGGTTTAACAGTTGCTAGATAACCAGGCTTATCCTTTTTTTTTTATTTTAGTGGCAATGTTCGTGATTGGCTATTAATGTATTTTAGTTTTTCTGGGGATTCATTTTGTGGACCAGGTGTGATGCTTACAGCCCCTGTACAGAAGATAACTTCTTTTTTTTTTTTTATTTTGGGTTTTGCTTTCTTAGTGCTCACCTCTGTCTGACATCTTTAGTGAAATGTATTTCCGAATCAGAAAGAGATCTTGAAAAAAAGGAAAAAAGAAAAAAAAAAAAAGAAAAAAAAGTAGTCCAACAGCAATATGAGAAAAGAAAAAAATTTATTTCTCGTCACAATGCCCAATGTACAACTCCACCAGTATGACATAGAAAAGATTTTATTCAATCTTCACAGAGATTTGCTTCAAGACATTGATGATCATGGCTCTCTACAGTTTCCTATCCCTTGTATCCCTTGTATCTCTAAGTAATGTTTGACTCTTTACTATCTCTATCATCCGGTTCACACCCCTCCCTGGACTTTTGAACAGGAGTAGAGGTTTATCCCTTGTTTCCAGTTTAGGATTGGGTTTCCGGTTCCTTTTAAAGTATACTTCCACACTATACTTCTAAATGTCTCTGCCTGAATTCTAAAATTTTATTCACTAAGTAAACATTGACCTCTTCAAGTCTACAGTTAGCTGTTATCTTTGCTGCCTAACCCAAAGATATTCACTTTCTTACACTCATACGACATAACACAGTAACCTTTTAACTTGAGTGACTCTTGGGCCTTGTATTGGGTGAACATTAGTCAGAGGGGAAAAAAATACCCTCTGTTTTTGCTCTACCATCCATAAAATTAGTTAGGGAGGTTACTGTTTCCCCTCTGACCCCCTGTGAGTGTTAAATTTTCCAAGCCTTCTCATGTGCCTAAAAAAGTTCAACTGTTTCTTTCTGATTTTAAATGTAAGTGTCCTAATTCTCTTTTCTTTTCTTTTTTAAACTTCCTCATTGCTCACATGTTCAGTCCCTGGTATTCTCAGCATTCTTCTGTAGAACAACATCTCACTTGCTTTGGGTCTTCTTAATCTGTGAAGAAATTGTCCAGCATTCACCGTTGTATAGGGGAAATGCGAAACAGCAGTTCACCACTTCTTTACTTACAACAAGGTGGTCAAAGTATTTTCTGAGAATTTTTGAAATTGAGGACACATGGCACAGTGAAGAATATCATTGGAAAATACGTAAACTTAAGGAATCAGCACATATGCTAGGCCACAAAAATCTCCTGAGCTGACCAAGCATAGAAATGAATACAATATGGGAACCAGTAATAAGGAGTGCCAGAGAAAAGCGATAATAACAACAAAAATTGCAATATGAGCTCTGATAAAAACATGCAATGATAACAGCAAAAATTGCAATATCAGCACTGATAAAAAATGGTTGCTGAAGACATTAGGTTTATGTTTTATAATACCCAGAAATTCATACACAGATGTCCTCAAGGACACATGGCACAGTAGATAAAAGCTTAGTTAGATCCAGTGACAGGACCCAAAGAGAGTGAGTTCAATACCTGGTTAAGGCAGTGGAGAACTTGGAGAGGGGAATTAACAGGAGATTACTGATAACTGACATCCATTAAAACATGGCACGTGGAACTAGAACAGTCTACCCGAGTGAGCAAAATAAAGAAGACCGGAGTGTACAGCGGCCAAAACGTTATAATAAATATGGCAACAAAGATGAGGACAATAGTCTGAATAATGTAAATAGTGTAAAAAAAATACTTATTTGTTATCAGTATAGAAGTGGATAGAATATTGGGAATATACATTTTTATTTAAGTAAAAAATAAACATTTACATAAATAAAATTATATATCTGTTTATTCTTAATTATGAATCTCAAATGTTAGTACATGTGCTTCCAAAAAATACCATAAAAAAGAGCAGACTGTTAGCATATTTTCATGGTTGACAATTGATATTTATTTGTAAAGTAGCTTAAGCACCACCCTATTGGGTGACACTTAGGCTAACTCCTGGCAAGGGCTCTTGATTAAGATTTTATCACAATAGATAGGGAGGAGTAGATGTGATAGGCAACAATAAACTACAGAAGAACTCAAAACTGATCACTGCATTTAAGTATTGCATAATTTTTTAAGCTTACCTTTTCAAAGTTTAACAATAATCATACTTATTATAAAACCCAGGTTGTGTGTGTGCGTGTGTGTGTGTGTGTGTGTGTTTATATATTGGATCGGATTTCCTACATTTTTCAACTGATTTCAACAAAACTTCACAGGACTACGTAAAATTACCTTGCGGTGGTTCTGACAGTGCCAAAAATTGGAAAAAACATAATTGTTTTTGCACAAAATCAATTTGAAAACATGATTAAGAGGCATCGCAAGAATGAAAGGGGGACAACTCATATCGAGTTATACTTATTATAAAACCCAGGTTGCGTGTGTGTTCATTTATATATGGAATCGGATTTCCTAGATTTTTCAACCGATTTCAACAAAACTTCACTTTTTTTTTGGCAGGTAGTGTTTCTTATTGTCTTGCACACTTTTTTCTTTATTTTTACATTCAGAATGCTTTAAAAATTCCATTTACAAGACAATTGTTTATAATAAAATTCTGTTCAATCGGTAGACTCATAACGATTGAAAACAATGTTTTTGTTTGAGTTTGGGTTTAACCAATTCGTAAAAAAAAACAAAAAAAAAATAATTAAGACATGCGTGTCTGTTAACCTTATACAATAATCTTTGTCAATTTTATTTTTCAGTCTTTATGATGGTTGATACTTGATCTATCTCTTACTGTTACATCCCCGGGAAATGCTGGGCTCTACTGCTAGTTCTTAATATATCTAGGTCCTTACTTTCTGTACAATTATTTTTATTTCATGGATGACTTTCACTGGATTTTGCAATTAGTTTTTATTATTCCCAAATTTATTCCAAAGTTATAAAAATTGTTATCGTATAAAATTTTGTTGCAAAAAATTACATGAAAAAAATCATCAAAAACAATCGCAGTAATTGGGAATCCATAATTTCAGGATTGCAGGTTCAGATCCAGCTTGGAATGTTTTTAATTTGCTCACAGTGTCAGCCTGATTCCAAGATGGTATGATATGTTGGGCTACAGCCTCTAGGACAGTTTTATTTTGAAACTGTAATTTGAGAACAGTAATTGTTTTCATTTGAACATGAGCTATTGAAAGTTAGAGAGTTGCATCCCTTTAATTGTTTTTATCAGTAGAAGCCAAGATGGCAAAATCCAAAAACAATCACAGTATTGGGAATCCAAAATTTCAGAATTGCGAGTCTGGCATGGAATGTTTTTAATTTGCTCATGGAGTTTTAGCCTAATTTCAAAATGGTATGATATGTTATAATTTTGGGCTACAGCCTCTACGGCACTTCCACTTTTGTAATGACCCCAGCAGAAGGAAATGTATTGCTTTGTAGGGATGCATTCCTTGGACTTACTTGAGTTTAGTTAATTTAAATTTCAGCCTCCCTTGATCGGAGCAAACGCTGAATAAGAAGTGAAGTAATGATTTTCTAAGCTACGCTTAGATGTGACACAAAGCCGAAAGCTTGGATCGAACTCACTATACAGTCGTAATTGATCTATCTATCTAGCTCTCTCTAGCGTAGACACTTGCTAACCATTTATTTTTATTTTTTACATCACGTCAAAGTGCCTATTATTTGTAAAAATAACAATGACTTAAGTTCCCATGTCAGGTATCGATTTGACACTGAAAGACTCCCTACTTCTAAATCGAAAATAAATCTATATTTTTTCGATTCTGACAATTCTTCGGCCTAAGTAATTTAAAGAATGATATTGATAACCAACAAAATATTTCCTTATTTTTTATTTTTTTTAACTTAGGACCTTACAAAAACCGGTTTTTTTTTTTTATAATTTTTTTGCAGCGAAATTTAAAAAATATGTCAAGTATTTTGCACAATTGCAATTAAAGCAATTTTTTTTCATCGGGACTCTAAGGTGCGAAAAAGAATTGAAAACCTTATTTTGGTGTTGGGATCTAAAATTGTAGCCTCACAAAAGACGTTTGCTGAGTATCATTTTTAAAACTACTTCTTAAAAAAAAACACGATTCTGTCACAGAAATTACAGATGATTGGGCGATTTTAAATAAACCAGCCCTTAAAGAGAAACTCAATATTGAATCAGCTAAAGAAAATTTGAAAAATAAGTCCTGAATCGAAAGAGACGTGACCGCCCAAACGCACTTTTAATTAAAAAGCAGGGATATTTTTGGACACATGACCTGACCATGTAGGTCACCAAAGAAGAGCCAAAACATGAACACTTCCTTTTTTCTGGATTTAATTTCTTTTTTTTTCGGATTGAAACGAGAAACAAAGCATAGTAACCTCAAGACAATTATTTTCTCATCATATCGATTTTTTTTCAAATATACTCTACGGAACCTAACAATAAAAAAATTGTGAATTGTGATGACATACGTGTTGTTTGTTGTAAGTTTAACACTAACAGTCATGTCTTAAAAAAAGTTTTAGTCGCCTCTTAATTTCTTAAAAATAAATCAAGTTTATCGAATTTACACAAACAAATGACTTTAAAAAATAATTCACCTGTATTAATGCAGATTGATCAAGGTTACACTAGCGTAAAAATAAGAAATTCTTGCATCATGATTTTTTTAGGAGAGGAGCGACCCTCAAGTCCCGGCTGGTGACGTTCACAACAGATGGTTTGATTCTTCAATGTATTTATAATTTAATAACTTATCCCATTTTTAGAGATGTTTGATGTAAAGAATTTTTAAGAAGACTAAGAGAGTAATTTTCGGGGTTTTAAGAATTTTAACTTATTTCTGGAGATTGTATAAAAAAAGTAATATAAAATCAGAATTTTAATTTTTTTTGGGGGGGGGGCAAAATAAATGATACTCCTAGACATGAGGTATGGTTTTAATTTAAAAAAAAAAAAAAAAAAAAAAATCGCAATAGGGTCCTTGTTTTAACGCAGTCAAGAGTCCAACTGAAATTCTTCGACAAGTGACCAAAAAAAAAAAAAAAAAAAAAAAACGAAAAGGAAAAGCATAAAGGGGTTGATGAAATCATCACAATACAAAAAATGAAGACCCTCGTCCCTTTAAAAATGAAAACTTCAAAAAATATAACATTTTTTTTTCAGTAAAGTAAAGAAAGGAGAATCAAAAAAAGTCCGCTTACCTTCTTCTTCTTTTCTTTCACCCTTTTATGTGAAAACCAAGGAATGAATGTGAAATAAAATTTATAATGAAGCCAGATTAACCTGACGAAGAAATAGAGTTAAAGTTTGTTTTTTTTTCCCTATTTGCCACAACGTTTAAAAAAAAACGAAAAAAAAGTTACCAAGGAGGTGCCCTCAAGGTTCACTCAGGACAGAATGAACACAGTTACATCCTTTTAGAAAGTGTAACCTAAAAACTACTACTACTACTACTACTACTACTACTACTATAAAGCATACTTACTACTACTACTACTACTACTACTACTACTACTACTACTTCGGTTGAGCGTTCGGCTGCTGCTGCTGCTCGGTTTTACATTTGTGTGCGCCTTACCGACAAGTGGGAGGCTATTTTTTTTTTTTTTTTTACTGCTTATTCATTCTGAATTTCATCAGGTCTTTCAGACCAACGACCAAATAAATCATTTTTTTAAAAGTTGTGGTCCCAAAAGGAATGTGGTGGTGGGGGGGGAACATTAGCATTTTTACATTAACTTAAAAACTCAAAGGTTAGATTAATTAATTAACTAATTATAAATAATAATAGTTCTTTTTCTTCTTCTATAATTATACTCCAAAGTAACTGAAAAGATTGAAATACCAGGATCTAACTTGGGAGCTGAAAAAGCTATGGAACACAGTGGCAGATCTATCATGAAACTAATGATGCTTCAGCTTAAACTTCAGGGCCCATAATCCCGGAGGGGTCTCTGGAGCAACTTTTTTTAATGGGTGAATTCTTCAACAACATCGATGGTCTATTTTTTAAAAGTATTTGTTATATCAAATAAGGCCATTTTATAGTATTATATAAGCCAATGGGTTTTAGTAGCTAATGTTAGCCTTAGAATATGTTCTAATAGCTATTTCATATGACCTTTTAGTAACCCTCATTTCAGTTTTCAAGCATTTTCTTGAATTTCATTGGTTGTTAAATAAAAATAAACTTCAAGAAATTTCCATAACGAAACAGTCAAAATTTGTGCAAAAATAGGCTTAACTGACATAAAAAAATCTTTCTCAAGTTCATCCCTAATTTAAATATTTCAATAGATCCTATTGTCTAATAAATAAAAACTACAGTGTAACCCGGATATAAGAGACCCGGATATAAGAGAAACCCGGATATAAAAAAGATTTTCTCTGGTCCCAAATTAGAGCCTGTGTTAAAAATAGACCAAACCCGGATATAAGAGAAACCCGGATATAAGAGACTTCTTCTCCGGTCCCGACAACTCTCTTATATCCGGGTTACACTGTACAACATTCGCCCACGCATTTCTCAGAAAAATTCGCAACACGCTACCAAGCCGTTGGGGCCGATTTTGTTGTTAAAAAAAAAAACTATATAGAAACAGCAAATGAATTTTCGTCGCATTTTGAGACTCACACACGCAAAGATACACACGGGAATTATGTGTCAAAATTGCCGCCAAAGAAAGAAACTTTCTTTATGAGAGATTAGGAAAATTCAGACAAACTTTTTCACTTCTTTCATAGAAAAATCTTTTGTATAAGTTAAATTCAACCTTTCGATCAAAGGCAGACAACTTTTTAGACATTGAACAATACCGAAACAGCAAAGAACTTTTTCTCTATACCTTTGCATACATCATTACAAAGAAATTGTAAATTGTGTATATAAAATTTAATCTGTTGTTTCAAACATGTATTTTTTGTCGTGATTGAATATCGTTACCATTTGGCCATTTCTTATAATTTATGTTTGTGGATATTGCATATTTTATTTGCAGAACAATTTTAAATATTCACGCATCCTTTTTAGATCCACTACAACCTCAAAATTCCTCTGTAATTGGCTAAATTTCAGAATTTTCTTGGAGGATTCTTGAACTCGCCAGAATCTATTCGTAGCCAACATTTTGGCAGTTGGATCATCAAATCTATTATTGCTGGGTGCAGGAGGGGGATATCTGTTCTAAGTTCAGAGCCCCCAAAATGTAGATCTGCCACAGTTGGGACATGACTGTTGAAGTAATCTGTAGAAATCAGTGCATTTGGAACATCACCTAGACATTTTAAAACCCTTAGAGAAAACTGGAATTGAGGCAAAAAATGTAGACCTTCAGAAAATTATCATTTAATCCGTGAGAATGGGGGAAATTTGTCCCGGCTTTCTCACATGAAAGGGTTACGGTTAAAGGTGACAGAATTGTGCCGATCTATTACGCACATACATACATACACATACAACGCCAAGCATTTATTGGTTAATTAATCACCACTACGTTATTATAGACAATTTACAAATCGCAGCAATGCGACAATTTTGTAATCGCTCTATTTCTATGTAGTCAGTTTTGTGCACTTTTGTGAGAAACGGATCACAAGAAGCTTTCTTAACTCTCCCCAAAGCTCGCTCGCTGATTGGTCAAAGCCAACCAATCAGATCGTCTGCACGTGAAGAGTAAATTTTCCCGCGCAGCGATCTGGAGCCTATAGTCACTTATTTAAGCAAGAATTTTTCTTAGCTAATTAGTGAGAATTCAGCTGCCAAACGAATCCACGACAGTTGAAACCATGCGCCAACCTTCTCACTCACACACACCACTCACATGCTGAACATACCTTGTATACACTCACATAATCTTTTCTTACACAGCAAAATCTTTTGAGAACAGTCATTATAAGAGACTCTCATAAACATTCTTCCAGTGAACTTTGGAATACTAAAATAAGAGTTAAAGAGAGATAACTCTTGTTTTATTCAACCTTTTCTTACTTAAATGCATGCTTTCTTTCACATCGTTGTTTGATATTGTACACCTTGTTAAATACATATTTTTAGACACATCATACCAATATTCTGTAATTCACATCACAAAAAGAAAATACAAATTCTTGTTATTTATGTCAACACGTGTCTCAAGTTTACATTGCTTTAATTCATTTCGTTTTTAAAAAAAAAAAAAGAGAAAAGGATTCCCCCTACACTACAAATACATATAGCAACGAGGTAATTACTTTAACGACACTCAAATGATATCGTCAGGATTACTAATTTATCTACCCCATTACAAGTGAAAGAAAATGAAAACGGCTTTAGAAGGAAATCGGAAACCCTGTCCTAAACAGGAAACAAGAGAAAACCTCTACACTTGGTCAAAAGACTAGGGAGGATTGTGGACCAGACGATAGGCGAACTTATCTACTCCCATTGAGGAAAAAAATATAAATAAATGACTAGTAAATAAAATTTCTGATTTTATAGAGAGATGCTACAAGTAGAGAGTTGAAGTAGACTTTAGAAGGAACCAGAAACCCAATCCTAAACAAGAACGTAGCTTGGTGAGAAAGACGGGTAAATGAGTAAAGGAATCTCTTTTAAGCCGTGCGCGTCATATGTTGCCGTTCTTTCTCCTTACTGGCTTTGTCCGTCTAGAGACTTTACTTAAATACGCTTCAAAGGGATCACAAAGCATTTTTTATTGTCGACGGAAACGTGACCCATTGGTTAAAAAATGTCAAATATTTATTTTCAAAGGATTAATTTATTACCCGGAAGGATGCGCAAATCATCCGACTCAGAAACCATTTTTTGTCATTTTAATGATTAAAAAGAAAAACAAATTTTGCAACTTTATACCTTGAGCATATGATCTTCAGGATGTGTAATGTGGTGTAATGGTTGACGACTCGGCGTTAGAAATTGAGAGCCGGGGTTCGAATTCAAGTTGGATCGTTATATTCACTTACGCACGAACACCCTTCGGATGGATCAATCTCTTCTTCTCCCATCTATGGGTTGAATAACAAAATAGAATGGGTCCTGTAGCCTTGCTTGGCAACCAGTCTACCACAGAAAGAAGCAGCAGCATACTTCGGGGATATCTTCTACCTAGTCAGTCGTAAATCGAAAAAAAAAACCTGATCAACGAAGCGTGTATCACGATTGGCATTTCACTGACTGACTAACATGATCATCATATCTGCAGATTTGAATTTTTTTTTTTTTGCCTATATTGGTCAGTTCATATTTGATATTGTCTATAATGGTCAGTTCACATTTGATAATGTCTATATTGGTTAGTTCATATTAAATAATGTCTATATTGGTCAGTTCATATTTGATAATGTCTATATTGGCCATTTCAAATTTAATATTGTCTATATTGATCATTTCATATCTGATAATGTCTATATTCGTCGGGATTCAAAAGGAATTCTTCGTTACATTAAATGCATTAATCGCTCACCGTAATGTGACTGACCACAATTTTGATTTAAAATACCACTCTAATTAAATGAGAAAACAATTTACTAAGACAAAAATGATTAGAAAGTGCTTTAATCACGAGGTCATCCACAGTAAATTTGCGTCCAACATTTCATCATTCTTGACACATCTTCTATTATGACAATGTGGGAGATTTAATAACAAAAGCGATGGAAACATAATCATACTTATTATAAAACCCAGGTTGTGTGTGTGTGTGTGTGTGTGTGTGTGTGTGTGTGTGCGTGTGTGTGTGTGTGTGTGTGTGTGTGTGTGTGTACGTTTATATATTGGATCGGATTTCTTACATTTTTCAACTGATTTCAACAAAACTTCACAGGACTACGTAAAATTACCTTGCGGTAGTTCTGACAGCGCCAAAAATTGGAAAAACGTATTTGTTTTTGCAGAAAATCAATTTGAAAACACGATTAAGAGGCATCGCGAGAATGAAAGGGGGACAACTCATATCGAGTTATACTTATTATAAAACCTAGGTTGTGTGTGTGTGTGTGTGTGTGTGTTTATATATGGGATCGGATTTCCTAGATTTTTCAACCGATTTCAACAAAACTTCACTTTTTTTTGGCAGGTAGTGTTTCTTATTGTCTTGCACACTTTTTTCTTTATTTTTACATTCAGAATGCTTTAAAAATTCCATTTACAAGACAATTGTTTATAATAAAATTCTATTCAATCGGTAGACTCATAACGATTGAAAACAATGTTTTTGTTTGAGTTTGGGTTTAACCAATTCGTAAAAAAAAACAAAAAAAAAACTAATTAAGACATGCGTGTCCGTTAACCTTATACAATAATCTTTGTCAATTTTATTTTTCAGTCTTTGATACTTGATCTATCTCTTACTGTTACATCACCGGGCAACGCCGGGCTCTACTGCTAGTTAAAAATAAAAAGAATCTAAATGAAATCGGCAAAATATTCATTAAATTTTTTTTTTAAATGTTAAATTTAAAATTCTTTGCGTCCGCTTTTCTTTCATAGACACGTGTAGTCACATCAACGTAAACGTAAGTTTAGTCCGATGAAGTCTTAAAGGACGAAACGCATCACATGAATTTTTTTTCCTCTTTGTCATACTTCTTTCATCGTAAAATTGTTCTTGATACATGATATGTCCCGGAAAGGGATATATTTGAACGAAGTAGCTAAGTGGTTTTGGCTACTATAACCAAGTAGAATATGGTAGCAGTAATCGACTGGTACGCGTCGTAGTCGCAGATAAGAAGTGTAGATCAATGGCGTAGTCCAATGGGCGTCGTTATAGACTTAGCTCTCAGACTAAGGCTCTATGATTCTCCTACACGACCGTCGGTATTTATGACGGACACCATCCAATCATATTCCAATGAGGGGGAACACATGTGTATGCATATTCCATTATATCAATACATAAGAAAACATTTATACACCATTTTCCGATATAAATAAAGTATGTATATATATATATATATATATATATATATATATATAGGATTAAGGTAAGTAAAGGGTTGTCACTTAACTGATTGATGTTATCTTCAGCATCCCGATTCCACTGTTTCGTTGTTAAACAGCTTTTTAATCCACAAGATTTTCTTGTGGGCCCCATCAATTTACAGATCTCTTTGAATTTATAATGTTCACAAGAAAATCTAGTGGATTGAAGTAGCTATTTTCTGAATGTGGTAATTCGGGATTTCTAATCTATGTATTTTATATGCTCTGTTAAATAAATACATTGAGCACTTTTCGCGGTTCAGTTTTAATATTTCATATTATTAGGATTCATTTGAATTATATACCTTTAGATTTTAACTATATATATATATATATATATATATATATATATATATATATATATATATACTTTTGAAATGTTTGTTTCAAAATCCCTAATGGACTGAGAATCAGCGCAAACTGGACCAGCAATAACTGGGTAGAACATTTTAAAATATGAAATAAAAAGAAAACAAAATAAAAAAACAAAAAATATTGTGGTTTACCCACTTGGCTTCAAAAAACGTCCACCAGGTGGCGTTGTTTAAGTCTATAAAAAGATAAACATTTCCTTCCTCTTTCTTCCTCTTGACCCCAAGATATAGCAGATCATAGATTAAGCCGTCCACAATGGAGCAAGTTTGTTTCCCTGATCCAATGACGACACACACACATACACATATGTGTGTATCACACACATAAACAAGCACATTCTTAATAGTTTAGTTTTTTTTAACGTTTTTCCCTTCCTTTCAACTGTGTACGCATTAATGTAATTTATTTTTGTTAATACATGCATACTTTGTTTAGATTTCATGTTTTCTTATATTTACCCGAACTCACATGAATCTGCCAAAAACTCTTTGCAGGTAAAATTACTTAAATAATTATTCAATAATTAATTACTTAAACCAGAAGCCATTAATGATTTACCGAAAAACGTCCACACCTCGTAACAGAAGTGGAAATCTCTGCAGCAACTGTTGGTTTCACTCACTTTAGAAATGACTGCAAAGCACCCCCCTTTATAGACAAATCATACAGATGCATACTGGGATTTCTTTCTAACCAATAAAATGCACCACTTTTCGGTCTCATCCGCCATATTGTTGTTCTTTCTTGTCTTGAAGCCAGAACACTGTGATCACTTGTCTGTATCCCTTTTTGTGCTTTAACACCATTCATAGTTTGTGAACTTTTTACCTTATTACTGTTGCTTTGCCTTATTACTCTTGATTTACCTGTTGCGTCGCCTTGTGTATATTGTTTGCTCAATATTATTTTTGCCTTGTTCTTTTCTTTCTTTCGTTATTGTTTATTGCAAACTTTGTCAGTACTGTTTGTGTTTGAACTCCCTTCTGGTTCCATGCTTTCCAACCAACTTTAATCTCCAAAACTTTAAATGCAATGTCAATCTCTATTTAATGTCCTGTTCTTTTCTCTTCTCGCTCATTATCAATGCTTCTGTTCTTAATTCTTCCGCGCCCAGTAAACCCTTGGGTCTTACTGGCTTTACTACCTTGCTTGGGGGAAATAGATTAAAAAGTTCTACCAATTACGTTTAACCATGGCCAATTCCTCTACAACAATATCACTACATATAGACGGGGACAAGAACAATCTACCTCCATAGATTAAATAAAGGGTTCGGTCTGAAGCTCCCTGAAATTTTCTTTGATTGTCAAATACCTGAAGAAAATATTAACGATCATGCCGACAGCTGCATTGAATTAAGTTATGATTTTATTTGTTTTCGATTCTTCCTTTTCTCATGGAAATATTTTGTTAACCAGCAATCAAGGATACGCAGAAAAGATTAATTCTTTCAAACAATATTTGGTAAGTTGACGATTCTTCTCAAAGACAAATTTAATTGTTCAAAATGACGTTTCTTTAAAACAAAAGAAAGATAAGCCCACGTGATCATGATTGGGACATTCATGTAGAAGGGAAATGTGTTTTCATTTTATATTGATCTCAAGTGTTTTGTGTTTTATGGCCAGCAGACAGAACATTATTTACATTATTCGGACTATTGTCATCATCTTTGTCGCCATATTTATTACAACGTTTCGGCCGTTGTACGCTTCGGCCTTCTTCAGGTGGTTGGAATTGTTATTTAAAATCGGAAAATATTTGTACCTTGATTTTACAGACTTTGATTTGACGTAAAATGACGAGAAAAATTGGCATCATCCAATTATTTTTCAGTTATCTGAACAAAACCCATTCTAATGCTTTTAAGAATTTAGAAAACTATTATAAAGTACGTATAACGCTCATACTTCTGGTTAATAATAATGTAAGGAAACACTGGAGCAAAAGGTTGAGTGAAGAACATGTTTAATCACATAAGAGTGTAGGAAAATGAAATAAAATCAATAAATAAGATAATAATAAAGAATAAAAAAATCACTTTCCCATGATGCAAGTTATAAAGAAATTACACAGAATTTCAGGTCACATGTGCGATTTTATGACCCCACTTCCGGAAAAGACAGAATCCGTCTCTTTCCACTTTCCAACGACATCGTTCGGATATGTTTTATCTGCCCTATTCATGAGGTAATGATTTGGTCATCCCAACTCAACTCGAGGCTGACTTGAGCTCGACCATCTTTAACCGTTTTTATCCTTACTCCCCATAAATTATTTCTGAACCAAAAAAGCAAAGAACATACGCAAGAGACAATTAGATTTGTTTTAATACTGTCAACTTAAAAGGAATAAATGTTCGTAGCAGAAACTCAAGCTTTTATAAAATCTTCTTGATCGTTACATTCACTAAAAAATACACAGAAAACCTGCAACTTTGTTAACATTTACAAGAGATATGGGTTAATAATACAGTAACAGCGAATAACGTAGTTCAGTGCGGCAAAGCGTACGTCTCAAACGCTATACCTTGCGACCAACATTGCGAAGGCCGTTCCTATTAGCAAACGTTCTACTCATAGTGGATGGACGAATCTATGTTCAACGATTAGTGTAGAGAAGGTGGGCCGTCATCCTACACAACAAAAACGATACTCAATGTTTGATAAAAATTGGCAAATGTTTCAGTTGGTTGGATTTTCAACCAACGGTTATCTTTATAAATATGTCAAATTTAATCCAACTTCTGAAAATGCGAGGCCAGCTGGAAGATATTGCTGCATTTATTCATAAGAATAATCAGGACGAAACCGTGAACAAAGCATTAGAAAAGTGTTATTTGTAGTGATATGTAAATCACTATTTAATTAGCATAGCTAAAATATAGAAACTTCAGCGATATAAACAAATAAATCACTAAAGAGCCTCTAATCCTTAATACTAGACTATGTAGAAGTATGAAACCAAAATAATAAATTATAATAAAAGAAAAATTAAAAGTTAAGTAATAAAATTACTTTAAAATATAAATAAGAGTGATAATTAACAATAATATAGAATCTCCCACAAGACAACCAGCCTTACCTCTTTGTAGGAAATGCAGTCTTCCTATCTGGTAAGCCAAATTCTACTTTCAGACAATATAACAAGTATTCATTGGTCAATCACCTCCAATCTGGCTTGCTGATTGGTCAGTTCCGACCAATCAAACCGCCTGCACGCGACCAATCTGTTTTCCCGCTCATATGCTGGGAGCCACTCAGTGATTATAAAAACCGAACACGTGTGAACCTTTCGAGTAGTAATTACCAAGTTTCAAGATGTAACCTTCACCGACTCCCGTCTTAGTCATTGCTGACCAGACGTTAAAGACAATTACCAACTTTAGACAGTCAGACCTCCACACCTAGAGAGATGCCCATCAACTCCACGCCAGTCTAAACTCTGACTTTGCCGCGTTAAAATATTCACTGACTCGGTAACCTTCGAGCACACCCTATCTCTCTCTAGAACATTTTCTCAAACTTCACTTACTATACTTTTCAAAGTGATATTTCTCACTACATAACAAGTATCAGTAACTAACAATCCATTTTTCTCAAGCAGATAAAGGTACGCAACTTTGAATATTTATACAAATTGTATATAAATTGATGTTATTGTTCTGCATTCAACTTTTGTCTTGTTTTCAACTTTATTTGCATTATTTGTTCCAAGTATTTGTTTTAAATAATTGTTGTGGACGAATGTCGTAGAACACGGCCTCGAAATTCCTTCTGATCAATTTAAACCCAATCCCCAGTCCGCAACAATAATGAAAGAAAAAGTGAGATTATAAAAAAAATAGTAAAATAAGTATGAAAACTCTCATCATGCACTGGATAAGCGTTTTACCGCCAATTGAAACAGTGTGAGACAGCCAGCAGCCACCGACTAAGGAATTGTCCATGTACACAAGAGAAGGGATTAACCAGCAACCACTTCCTAAATCTTCGTCTACGAACTTACAAACACATTAGGCTGACGTCATAAAGTAAGTCTCTTCACACATTTCACGCCGTACTAAGAACACTTAATTACTTTATAAAACAAACTTCACTGAAAGGAAAATCGAACATTTTATTGTCATTGTATATTTTTGAAAATAATATATAAATGCTATTTCAACTGACGTTCTGCTTCTACTTTTGGAATCCTGACAGCCGGATAGCAACAAAAATCCTGAGTAGATGGATCCCAACATTCTATTGTTTTTGGTTTGGTTTACGGCATACGGTAACTTTTGCCCCATTACCACCCCTCTGTCTTTGTGGCTTTTGTTCTGGCTTCCACTCACTCAAACTTGTTAAGTAGCTTTCTTCGCAATTCCTCCTGCTTCATGCCCTGTGAGTGTTGAATTCTCTAGGTCCTCTCTTCTCATGATATTTCCTAGATATTTCAACTTCTTATTTCTGATTGTAAGTTCCTTTGTAGTTCTTCTTTTCCTTGAGACGTCCTCATTTGTCACAGGTGTGCAGGTGGTGTAATGGATAGCAGCACAAAGGGAGATATCAGAGAGCTGAGTTTCAATTCCAGTCAAGTTTGTTACTTTCATTTTCTCACAAATAACCTTAGGAAAGGCATGAATCCATCTCCTCTCTCCCAGGTATGGGCTAAATAACAGGACTTGTATCTGGTGTGGTTTGGTTTATTTTGCTTTACGGCATATCAAATTCAGTGGGTTATTTAATCCTGACAAAATTTTTATTTTCCAAAAATGTATTGCTGCTAATATTTTTCCTTCAAAAATGTATTGCTGGAAATATTTTTTTTTCAAAAATGTATTGCTGGTAATAATTTTTTACAAAAATGTATTGCTAAAACTTATTTTACACTTTCATAGTGTTTTGACCCCAGTTTGGGGGTTAACCCATAGCTGGGACGCTAACAGGTGCTACGACCCCCGGGTCAGGAGTGGATCTGGGAACACCAGTAATTAAGAGGTGGTTCAACGCTCCTCAAAACCTCAAGATCAGAGGCCTTGCTGCCAGATGTAGTTTATCGTTATACCCAGGACAGTTATTGTTTTTTGTTTACTCTTATTGTATTGTATTGAAACAGCTAAATATATTCTTTGCGTCGTAGTAGTTATTGGTTCGGATTTCGTGATGTCATTTGCAGCTGCGTACCTAAGGAACAGAGAAATCATCTTCCCTTTTTAGTGGCTACACCACAGAAGACAACCACCATACCACGTACTCCTCGATATGAATTCATGTATGGCTGGGAAAACGAGTCAACAAACTTTCTTGATCAGTCAGCAAAAATACAGCAGAAGCGGTCGGAACGTCCAGTCACCGAAAAGGCTCACTTTGTAAAGGACTTTATGAACATAACACTATTATGTCCATTAATTTTCAGTAGTGAAAGGACAGTTATGGCCCCTGGCAGTTAGTCAACAGTTTATGTATGACCAGCAATAAACGACTACTCTGATATGTGGCGGACTTCACCACATTAATTTAACTTTAGATTAGGAAACAGGGCTAATGCAGAAAAGGATAATCAAAAGACATTGTTACACATAAAATATGTATTTAACAAGATGTATAATATCAAACAATGATGTGAAAGAAAGCATGCATTTAAGTAAGAAAAGGTTGAATAAAACAAGAGTTGTCTCTCTTTAACTCTTATTTTAGTATTCCAAAGTTCACTGGAAGAATGTTTATGAGAGTCTCTTATAATGACTGTTCTCAAAAGATTTTGCTGTGTAAGAAAAGATATGTTCAGCATGTGAGTGGTGTGTGTGAGTGAGAAGGTTGGCGCATGGTTTCAACTGTCGTGGATTCGTTTGGCAGCTGAATTCTCACTAATTAGCTAAGAAAAATTCTTGCTTAAATAAGTGACTATAGGCTCCAGATCGCTGCGCGGGAAAATTTACTCTTCACGTGCAGACGATCTGATTGGTTGGCTTTGACCAATCAGCGAGCGAGCTTTGGGGAGAGTTAAGAAAGCTTCTGTGATCCGAAAGTGCACAAAACTGACTACATGAAAATAGAGCGATTACAAAATTGTCGCATTGCTGCGATTTGTAACTTGTCTATAATAACGTAGTGGTGATTTATTAACCAATGAATGCTTTCAATCACTGATTTTGTAACAACGAAACATGTCAGCAAATTCATGGCAGAAAAAATTCAAAGTGGTGACTGCGATTGCTAAATTGTCTCATGGAAAGGCAGTATCGATTTATTAGCCAATCGCAGACGAATAAAAATTTGGGCGTGGAAAGCGTAGCAGTGGCTACATTATAATTCAGTTGTCTTTGTTGTGGCCATGAAAAACCAATAGTTCGAGTATTCAAAGTGAATTGTTGTGTAGGGAGACCACAGTACTCTGTGTGGCAGATACACCCCATATACTAATAAGTGGTTACTCCAACGTGGCAGTATATTTTTGCAATTTGAAAAATAACTGTTAATGTTAACTTCGTGTGTTAGAGAGTTTTTTTTTCTTTCGGCACAAATAATTTGCGATATAGGAATGACGACTTGTATAACATGGCAACATGGCTTCCCTCTCCCTCGTGTGCTTTTTCTCCCATGCTGTATTTGAATTTGGCGTCGGCCGGCAACGTTAGACTGCCTCGCCCTTGGAGGCAGACTGGTCAGTAGCTTACTGCTAGAGTTGACAACACCCATTAGTGGTAATACCAGTGATAGCCATTTCTGACTTTTTGTTTAAAATATTTAGGTTCGTTTGTGTTTTTTTTTTTTTTTTTTTTTCTCTGTGGTACTTCGCATTGTGAGGCTTATTTCTGTGTGGTAACTATCCCCATAAAGAATATACGATATGGATGAGGAAAAAACGGCCGTGGTGTCGGCAGTGAACACTGTCAGCTTAGCCTACTTTAAAGCGGACCCCGCTTTATTTTTCGCACAGTTAGAGTCGGAGTGCGAACTGAGAGGAATTACCTCTCAGAAAACAAAATTTAATTTAGCGGTCTCCAAGTTGCCTCTCGAAGCTGTCCAGGAGGTGAGAGAAATTATTATCTCTCCGCCGAAAGACAAGCCATTTACAAGTTAAAGGAGGAACTTGTTCGGAGGACGTCTATGTCACGGCAAAAGAAATTGTCGCAGCTTTTGCATGAGGAACAATTGGGAGACATCAAGCCGTCGCAATTTTTACGTCGTTTGCAGCATCTAGCCGGAGAAAGTAATGAGGATGGCATTATACGTCATATTTTCTCCAGCATTTGCCCTCTGCGTATCACGCTGTTTTAGCCGCAGTGGGTGAAGATGCACCTGTCGAAAAGCTGGCTGAAATAGCAGATAATGTAGCTGACCTAACTTCGGGATGCACTGCTCCCGTTTCTGCCGTACAGACGCAAGAACCAGATCCGCTGGCTAAACTTTTGGAGGGACAACGAAGGTTAGAGGCTAGGATGGAAGACTTAGAGAGACGGTTGCAGAAGGTTAGCATTCACCGCTCCCAAAGTAGAGGTCGTGTAAGAACTGTTAGCAAGGAGCCAATGTGCTACTTACACAGGAAATTCGGAGATAGGGCTAATTATTGCAAGCCCCCCTGTTCCTTCAATTCGCAACAGGGAAAAGCCTAGTCTGGCGACCGGTGGCGACCCGGTGCGCCGGCGTGAGAGGGGTTTGTCGCTTACTATTTGTTTCGGACCGCACTACTGGTATACATTTCTCGTGGACAGTGGTGCGCAAATATCTTTAATTCCTGCCACTAGGGCAGACAAGTTAAAAGGCCCTCACAATCTTACCTTTGCAGGCCGTGAACAAGTCGCTCATCCAGACTTATGGTCAGAGGTGCCTTACATTGAATTTGGGTCTGAGACGGGTTTTCACCCATTTCTTTGTCCTTGTGGATGTAGAGAAGGCCATATTGAGTGCAGATTTTTTACACAAATTTGGTCTTCTCATTGATGTTCACAGACGTTGTCTGACAGACCCTAAGACAAATACTCATTCGCCGGGAGCCATTCATAATGTAATTCCATCATGTCCTACTGTGGCTAACACAGAAGATAATCCTATGTTCTGTGAGCTCCTAAAAAAGTTCGAGAGCATTACCAAACCAGCTTTTCGCAAAGATAGGTTACCCCACAATATAACACACCACATTGCTACTAGCGGTCCTCCTGTTCACAGCCGTCCTCGTCGTCTGGCACCGGAAAAATTGAGTGTGGCGAAAGCGGAATTTACCCAAATGATGGAACTTGGTATTATCCGGCCATCAAAGAGTAACTGGGCATCTCCTTTGCACCTGGTACCCAAAAGTGGTGGTACCTGGCGCGCTTGTGGTGATTATAGGGCACTCAACTCTGCCACTAAACCTAACCATTATCCCATTCCTCATATACATGATGTAACGGCCATCATTCAGGATAGGTGCATATTTACTAAATTAGACCTTATCAGGGCCTACCATCAAATTCCGGTAGAACCCGAACACATTCCAAAGACTGCCATAACAACACCATTTGGGTTTTTTGAGTTTCTGCGTGTGCCATTTGAACTAAGAAACGCAGCACAGTCTTTTCAGAGATTTATTGACCATGTATTGCACGGTCTGCATTTTGTCTTTTGTCTGTGCCTATGTGGATGATGTACTTATAGCCAGTTCTTCCATGGAAGAACATATTAAACATTTACAGATCGTTTTCGAGCGTTTTGAGAAATTTGTGGTTGTTATCAACCGAGTAAAGTGTGAGTTTGGAAAGTCTGAAGTTATTTTCCTAGGTCACCGCATTAATTCAGCTGGAGTTTCACCTTCTCCATCTAAAGTGGCGGCCATTTCTGACTTTCCCTTGCCAGATACCATGAGAAAGTTGTGACAGTTTTTAGGGATGGTAAATTTTTTTCGAAGGTTCCTGCCAAATTGTGCGCAGGTTATAAAACCTTTGACCTGTTTAACCTCTTCGTTCCTTTGGGACAACATGGACAATTATTTGTTTTGGGACATGTATAAATCTTGTGTATATATGTAGGAAGGCTGCTTGCCATATTAAATGTTTTGTTGGTTACGCTCGCGTATTTCGTCTTTTTATATTCGCAATCAGTGTTAGTGTATCAATGGCTACACTAATGCTAATATTAGTATCGGTATGCTACTGGAAGGATAGAACGCGTTATTCTACTTAACACAGAATAGTCAGTACTGTGTGGCATTTACACCCCATATACTAATAGTTGCAAGTGAGTCTGCAAAATTCGAAGTTATTTTGCTGCAAGTGAGTTTGCAAATTAAAGGATATTATATTGATTAATTAATGCCATGAAAGAGTTCTTTCATGTTGGTTGATTTTATTTAATGGTATATCAAGCTCTATAGGTTATTTAATGCCGAAATCTAAATATTTTGAGCGCATTTTTATGCCTTCAACTACAACATGTGATGCTGGTCCTTTTACTATGAATATGTATTGTTGCTTATTTTATTGTTCGTCATTTTACTGTAACTATTGTTGGTCATTTTTTTATATAAAAATGTATTGCTGATATTTTTACTACATGATTTTTTTTACTTTCTTTTACTATGAAAATGTATTTTTATAATTTCATAGTGTTTTATTTTTGTTTGGGAGTTCACGATTTACCCATAAACGGGTCAGGGTGGACCTGGGAACTGCAGCAATTTAAACAAGTTGTTTCACGCTCGTCAAAATGTTCCATCTCTCGATCAGAGGCTAAAAAGTTTTTTCTTTTTATCATATTCTTTCTCATTCGAAAGTAGTTCAACTCTGTTTTATAATGCAGCCAGTCTTTTCACCTTCCAGCTTTGTCAAGATCTTTTAATTACTAATTTTTACTTTTTTTTTTTTTTTTTTCGTCTTCTAGCAAAATCATTTCATGTCTGAAGCAAATTGTAACTCCGAGTTCTCTCCCTTGGGCATATATGTCAAACATTCAATTTGTCTTTGTCATAGCAAAAACACTGCCATCTTGTGTCAAACTTTTAAAAGTCACCAGAGAGTTATCCCCCTTGCATTGGTAGCATTAAATGTTACATACAAAAAATATGTACAAATACATTTTCATTATATAGCAAAATTTCAGTATAATAATTTTTTTTCATATGCCCAGCAAACATCAAGTACTTTTGAAGTTTCCTAAATTAACTTTCGTTGTTACAACTGATTAGAGTTTACAGTTTGTAGAGGAATCGGAGAGCCGAGTTCGAATTCCAGTCGAATCCATTACATTCACTTACGTGCTAATACCCTTGGGAAAGGTCTCCTCTTCTCCTCCTTCCCACCTACGGGTAAATAGCAGGACAGACCGGGTTCTATAACCTTGGATGACAACTGGTCTACCGCAGAAAGAAATGGCAACCTAATGCGAGAAAAAATCTACCTCGTCAGTCAAGTATCGAAAGATACATGATCGCCTAAGCGTGTATCACGCATGGCACATAACTGACTAAAGGCTAATTTGGGAATTAAGGAGGAGTTAACTCCGACAAAACATTAACTGTTCCTGCAAAGTACTAAAAACTCTCAAGAAAAGGAGCGGCTACGAAATATGAAAATGTTTGAAAAGGTTCATAACACTGAAAGAACTACAAATTCATTAGGCTTATTATTAAACTAAATGAAGTTAAATTGAAGTGTGTGTGTGTGTGTGGCAACGCATCGAAGAAAAGGTCAAGGCCAGCCCTTAGTCAGGTGGGAGGAGTAGCGGAATTGCTACAATACCCTTCATGACAGTTCATTGAAACTATGGACTTTAAAAATTTCGGATTATTTTGTAGCGGACCCCCTGGAGGGGGGATATGAAAGCACGGCCCGAGCGCCCCCGTATCGTAAGTGATGAGGTCACTAGAGACCCGCTAATGTTTTTCGTATTAAAGACGTTAAATCTGACAAGGTGAAACAAAATGGACAACAGAACGAGGATATGTATGATTAATGCTAAGTTTATTATAAGAAGGGGTATATTGGTCTGCCAATCGTAGTAATGGTGGTCGGACTGGTCGTGTCGAAGGTTGGATTGGTCGTGTCGTCGGTTGGAGTCGAGGTGCAGACGTTCCGGTCGTGTCGACGGTTGGAGTCAAGGTGCTGACATTCCGGTCGTGTCGACGATTGGACGTTGCAGTGCAAGCATTGCTGGTCGAGGTCAGTGTCGAAACCTCCCGTAGTAATTACAACAGATAGTATACGGGGAAGGTTGGTTCGTCATCTCAGATGATCGCTGCTGGTCGTCGCAAATGATGCTGGTCGGCTGATCTGTTTTCCAACTGGATGTGTTGGGAAGGAAAGAGGGGCTGGCGTTGCGATGTTGTTGGGCATATCGAATATCCGGTGCTGGCGTTGCGTGTCTGCTAGTCGAGTCCGATATTGAAACCTCCCGTAATAATCATAACCGTAGTGTACGGGAAAAGTTATGGACGGCGTGCGGACAGCCAGTAGGGACGGAATGCCGAGAGTCGAACATGAGCAAGGAGCCAGAAGTAAGAAGGCGAAGTAAAGAGAGAAAGAAAGGTAGATCCAACTCGCGTCCAGTTGGCAGACAAAAAATGGGAGCGTAAATTAATACGCAGCCCTGGTCGACGCCCTGGCCACGAAGGCCAGGAGCCTGCGTACCGACCGTTCAGGCGCCGACCCGGAATTCGGCGAGAAGTCGCTGTGTTATGCTAAGGGAGACTAACAACAGAAATGGTCTTGCTAAAATGCTATAAAATCTCTCTAAAAAATGAGTTGAGATTTGCTACGCAAAAACTAAGGTTTAAAAATGCTTAGAGATATATTACGACTAGGTTCGTAATACAAATGAACTAAAAGGTAATTAGCTCATCTCTAAAACGAAATTACCAGCGTGTAGGGAAAACGATCGAAAGCTCAAGGTTGAAATGCCCTGTTCTCTTTCGCTTTAGGGAGCGGCCAAAGACGGCCGCGACAATTTTCCTGAAACGAACTACTGACACAATATGTAAATTCAGAAATAAACCCCTTCTTGTTTTGTTTAAAATAATCCGTGTGTTTCTTCGTCATTATGTGCATCAATTAACTTTCTTGGCATGGGTAAATCAATTGTTCATTTTAACCCCAAAGTCCTATACCACTAAAAGTTATCATTATTGTGTAATGTCTGTAAAGAAACATTTAAAAAGTCTATACAAATTAAGATTTCGTAAAATGGATTAATTAGGCAGATTCAGATCCTAGAAGACACATTATTAAATCAGTTCCAAACAAAACAGAAATGTCTTTTAATAAAAATTAATTCAAACCCATTTACATGAGGAATAAATAAAAGGACAATGTATCAAATAGTTAAAATCAGAGTCCAAGCAGTCTCTGTGATAATCCGGGCAGCAATCAGATGCAACAGTTCGAGTTGAAATGATTAAGAAATACACCCCTGTCTGGTTTACCAGGTTGAGTCAAATGATTTTTTTTTATTTTCACTGGTTATTTTTGTCAACTTATTTCTCCATGTTATATCATTAATTTGATACTGTAGAGAGGACTGTGTGTGTTTGTGCGTTGTTGTATTAGAAACACGTCTGTAGCTCCTGGTAGAATATTAAAAGGTCCAGCTACAAAAAGATGGCCGGACTTGAATTAAGTCCAACTGAAGATAAAGAAGACAAACAAGACCGATATATATATATATATATATATATATATATATATATATATATATATATATATATATATATATATGTATGTATATTCAACAAATATATGTATTAAACAACTTAATTTTCCAATGGACATAGACATTAACATTTGCGTGTGTGTGAACATTTGTGTCTGTTCTTTGGTGAATGTTCGTACGTACGTGTATGTGTGTATAATGTTCATGGCATCTGCCACAAATGGGAAGATGCGGATCTTCTAAGAGAGCTTACATTGTAGTCGCTGAAATGAAGAAATGAAAAAGATGATTTACCTCATCTTCACGCGAGGTGGGATGCGGCACGAGGCCTGAAGAAAAGAGAACGAGGCAAGAAGTCGCCCAGGGAGAATGACCCCTAGTGACAATTTGTGGATTACGGAGAAGCTAACTCCGACAATACAACTTTTTTGCACAAGTATTGCTTATTCTTTATTTTCATGTATAACATTTAAACATTGCTTATTCTTTATTTTACTGCTTTGATAATGAGTGGTGAAAAAATTGTAATTAGAGCCATTTTACGTTACCTATGGAAAAAGGACTGAGTGCAAGGCAGCAGCAAAAAAAATAATGATGTGAAAGGCCAAGGAACTGTGAATGAATCTGTGGCACAAAACTGGTTCAGACATTTCAAGGGAGGTAACAACAGTTTCGAAGATAAATCAAGTTTCAGGAAGACTTTTTGTTGTGGAAGATGAGACCTTGCTTGAAATGGTTGAACAACAGCCAAGCACAAGCACTCGTTTGTAGCGGTATTGACGGCCTAAATCAATCCGTACATTTTTTACTTTACGAATGTGTAAGCAAACGCAAAAGCATCAAGAGAAACAAGAAGCAGGGACACAAAACTGTTTTATAACAAGGAATATTTATATTATGTCTGTAATCATGTACAAGCATAGGGGTTACCTCCCTTTGACTGGAATTAAAGTCTAATGGAATATGTTTTTATCTGAGCTCGTAAAAACTTGAATGAACTTGCCGCTCAAAATGTTTACTGTGAGGATGTGTTTGGTAAAATAGAACTTTGAATATTTACTTGATGTTTCAAGAAGTTTTGTTTGATACTAAATAAAATTTAGTTATTGTACTTCTGAAAATAATTACAATATATCTTGCCGCTAAAAGAAAACGTTTTTACAAAAAGCAATTTTTTTTTAACTGAGTGAGAATGTTTCTTGAATTATGTCCTGAAGAGCTGAAAATATGTGCGGTAAACTTGTAGCTTCAAGAAAAACCTTTTTCTTTTAAGTAATTTCTTGCTGGTGAAGAATTGGAAAAATCTGTAATCCTCTTCTTCTCTTTTCTTTAGCGTGGTAGCGACGCTTCTTGTTGACTTTTCTTTGGTTTTACTGTGAAAGTGTGGAAAGTATGGGTTGATAAGTTGAAAAATCGTATATGTTTGTAATTAAGTTTGCAATGCTTGTATTTGAATAATCGTAATAAGTTGATGCTTGCTTGTAATGTTTGCAATTACGTTTCGTACGTACATGTATGTGTGCGCGTGTGAATATGCTTTCATAGCGTCCGCACTCAAAGGGTCGAAACGCGATTTCTTAAATAGCTACATTTTTTAAAGCGAAAGAAATGAAAGAGAGGAAGAACAAACTTGTGTCTGGTATTTATAATCAACGTAATCACGTGATCGGCTCCTGGAAGCATTTCTAATTTTTGGCGGGAAAATTTGACTTGTTCACGCGCTGGAAAAAGACTTGTATGGGGGTGGATTGCAACGTCCACTTGTGTCTTTATTGACCAATTAGAAATTGAGGTTTTCTGAAAATATGTATGTAGCTGGATAAGTTCTGTGATCCGCCTTTTGCACAGATTTACACAAAAACTGACATTGATAAAAAAAAAAAAAAAAAAAATGGTACCGGGGTGCTAAACGTTCACAAAGCACGATCAGTCGACAGCTTCAATAAACTTGGCCTTGGGAACAGACGCTGTCGAGAAGTTCCTCCTGAACTGATCAATGTCTAGACTCATCGACATGTGAATATTTGCAAACAACTGCTGGCAAATCCTCAAGATACCCAATTTTAATGTCGAATTATAACTGGGTATTATATTTTCATAATCCTAATAAGAGAAATTAGTGGCATCGTTCCAGTCAGATTTCAGAATCTGTTGTCAAGCAATTGCGATTTGAACAGAAGGTCATGTTGTGTGTTTGGTGGAAATTTGAGGGGTTGTTGCACTTTGAACTTGTCTCAAATAGTCTGCAATGAACAAAACAAGATCTAGAGTTAAAATTCAAATGCTAAGCACTGACTTATTGATTTTGTTAGAAATTAAAAAGACTCGAATTTACAAGCTTTGCTTAACACACACGCAAAAGCGAATCCAAAACAAAACTCTTAAAATTTCACACCTTGATGCGAAATGTTTTTCGGTCAATAGAAAACTAGGAAACATTTAAAAACAAAATTCAAATAATCTTCACTTCTTTCTTTCACGGACCTTTTCACGAGCCGACGCTAAAATTTGTTCATTGTCCAAAGGAAAGGCTCGAATCATATCCGGGAGTGAATTCTCAAATGACCTTTTCAAGCCCCACAAACAAAATAAAAGACGGGCAAGTTCGCTTGTCACCAGAGAGGAGGAGACGAGCGTATTAACAAGACCCTTGACAACGTCAAGCAAGCGTTATTATTATCTCCACCCTTTTCCCTCACCTCTTTTATACTTGATAAACTAACGGAACATTTTAAGACCGAGCGCTTACTTCAAAGACATTCCTACCCTTCGATAACGCTCATACATACATACATACATACATACATACACACATAAGTTCCTGTCTACGTACACATAAACTCATTCTTGCAAGGACTACTACAGACATTTTGACGACTTTGTATCAACCAAAATACATAAATACCACAAAGCTTGAAATACAAGAAGGAACAAAATGGTTTTAAAAAACATAACATTGTGGTGATGCTGTAAGTATTGTTGGCTAGGGTCACCGTGAATATAATCAAGAAGGAAGGCCGTGTTCTTGTAAAACAACACCCCACATGAATAATGCACAACAAACACGAGAGAAAAATAATCAAGCTCAGTGAACATTAATAAAATATTGTATTAACAATGATATACAAATATCAACAATAGTATAAAGAAAGTTGCTTCCCTTTTTCCGTAATAAAAAGGGTAAGTTTAGCTAATTAATGTTGAGTACAATATTGAATGTTATTTAACTACAAAGTTCAATTAAAGTCTTAGCTAAATAAAGAATAGTTCCACAGTGTTTTATCAGTGTAGAAAAATGTAATGTTCATGAGTGATATCAATAGGAATTGGTATGATTACTCGATTGAGTGATAATTAAGAATTAAAATGTCAATATAGCGCCGTGCCTTATTTTCCAAGAATTGAACTGCTACTAACTGTTGGCAAACAGCGAGAGTCTTTATATAACGCTGGGTAAGCTCCAGCGAGCTTGGCGCTAAAAATATAGAAAGATACTAAAATACACGATTGGTCAGGAAATGGACCAATCCGTGATTTTAGAGAAAATTTCAAATTACCTGCGATGGCAAAATTGTCATATGATAAGTATCATATATTTACGAACCAATGATATTGAAGGAAATGGAGGTGTGGCACATGTAAGTGATCCCCACAACATTGTATTTATTTATGTGTTGAAGTTAAAGATCTAATGGAGTTATGTCTCTTAGACTGGGAATATTTTTATCGGAGCTCGCGAAGTTGAATTAATTATTAAACTGTAGTTTTAGAAGAATAAAGTTGTTGCATATTTGGAAATGTTCTGTATGTTTGTAATGTAGGTTGGAAAAATTCGTAAGAGTTCGTACGTACGTGAAATATTATTTAACGTCTGACCGTCATGGTCGAGACGATAATTCTTAAAGGTCACATCTTCGCAGGAAGAAGTGAGAAAAAATAGAAAGAGGCAAACTCGTGTCTGTTATTTATAGATAATGTAATCACGTGACAGGATCAAAAGAACTTGGCGGGAAACTTGATTTGGTCACGCGCTGACAAAATATATTGTGCGTGGGTGGATTGCAACGCCCACTTGTGTGTTTATTGACCAATTAGAAGCTGATATTTCCTGAAAATATCTACTAAGTTGAGAAGGCTCTTGGGATCCGTTTCTCCCAAAAGTGCCCAAAATCGACTACATGAAAATATAGCGATTACAAAATTGTCACATAGCTGCGATTTGTAAATTGTCTATTACAAAGTAGTGTTAATTTATTATCCAATGCTTGTTGTTGTATAATTTGAATTTGTGTAAGTGTGTATGTATGTGTGTTGTGTAATGGCGATCATTACACTTTGATGTTGTCTGACCGGCTTTTGCGTTTCCGTCCCCGCTTGCCTTGCATGATGGTTTTGCAGAGGCTGTTATGCAGTGTAACGTGGCCGAACCATGACATGTTCCGACGCTTAATACAGGGTGTCCCTAGACCGGTGTCCACCCAAGGCTATAGAACTCAGTCTATCCTGCTATTTACCCATAGCTAGCGGAGAAGAAGAGGATTCATACCTTACACAAGGGTATTAACACGTAAGTGAATGTAATTCGAATTCTCTGATTCCTCAATCCGAGCTCAGCTATCCATTTCTCCACCGTACCTCCTCATCGTGCATATCTATCTATCTATCTATCTATCTATCTATCTATCTATAGATAGATAGATAGATAGATAGATAGATAGATACTTAGTGTAACTTAGACGCGTTACAAAGTCGCAACTATGGGACACCCATTGAGGATTGAACTCACTACTGAGTCATAATTGACCTACCTCTAACAAAACAAGCTTTGCAAACCGTTACACCACATCGAAGTATGCACACACACACACACACACATACACACGATAATTTCCTACCCATAGCTCAGATATGGCACAAATCCGAAAGTAGGAAGCACTCAGTGAGGATCCAACTCCCTGCTCAGTTGTAATACATTCATAAACACACATTCACATATCATAAACTTCATGCGGTGCAGGTTTGTTTACCTGCACTGTGGTTAGTTTTCCAAATTGATTGAACCTTGATTGAACTTTGAATTCTTTTTTCTTTTTTTTTTTAACTAGTATTGAACATTGAATCCCTCCACACACACACACACACACACACACGCACGCACACACACACACGCACACACACTCCAGCTCTAGCCATTGAGCAGGTTCATATTATGAAATCTTAATTATACAGATAGAAAAAAATAAAAAATAAGAAAAGCACTTAAAAATCCATTTCACCGGAAGTGAAGCTAAAAGGGAAGTAAATATTTCATGTCATAATGTCCATCCGTACTTTTGTGTGCCCGGTTCTCGTTTTACACCGCCCGCACGTGACTCAGCAGTCATACCGCTTCTCTCGTCTAATTCAAGATGGCTGCTGTCAAATGTCTTAACCCGAAAGCCGAAGTGGCTCGTGCTGCACAAGCTCTTGCTGTTAATATCAGCGCCGCCAAAGGACTGCAAGATGTTCTCAGGACCAATCTGGGCCCGAAGGGTACCCTTAAAATGTAAAGAACCAATTATTTTTCTTTTTTTTTCCTCAATCCCTCCATTACAATTTGTCCCAGCATGTCTATCTTTTAGTATTTTTGCACCTTATAAGAAACTTCCAGAAATAGAAACCGGCTTTGTTAGGATTTTTTTTTCATTATACCGGTTTCCTCGTATGTAAATTCTGTCGAAATAGATATATAGTAAATGATTAAATGTCTTTTAATGTTCAAATGGTGGAAATTTTTAAAATCTAGAAAATTGGAAATTGTTTGCTGCAATGATGAGGATTTCGTTTTTTTTTTCTTTTTTTTTTTTTATTTGTCGATTATGAATTAACTTCCATTTTTTTTAAACTTTTAATTGGTATTTCTATTATTTTTCTGTTGAAACTTTAATGAAAAAAAACCAAAAAGGATCATTTATGTGTGTAATTCTCTTTTTATCGTATTTGCGTGAAGAAATTAAAAATCTCGATGAAAAAAGGAAAAAAAAGACCATGACTCAACGATGTCTTGTATTATTCTGCACGTGCTTCTTCTTCTTCTTCTTAAAGCAAGAATATTTAAAAAAAAAAAATATATATATATATATATTTAATATATTTATATTTTATATTATTTGTCTGTTTTCCTCGTTCATGAAATCATTTTTAAAAGGAAGAATTTAAACCCGAAATACATTTTTGAAATATTCAGAAAAGGCATTTATTTTCATATTTTCTCCCCCCTCCCGCCGGGAGAAAAAAAATTATAAAAAGAAACTGAATTTGCTTATTAAATATACCATTATTATTCCATTTCAATGATATAATTTTAACTTTTTTTTTTTTTTTTAATACTACCGCACATAAAAGCAATCGGCAATCAGCTACCCATTTTTTTATGAGGCGACAAAATGACAGTCGCTTGTTGCTATCGAAACGTAAATTAAAAGAATTTCATTTTTTTTTTTTTATTCGCAATTGAATTGATGAAGGTACAGCTAAGCTAAAAAAAAATGGTTTTCCGCGTATTTTGTTCTACAGGGTGGTCCGAAAATCTTGTCACCCTAATCCTCTCTTCCAATCCGTAGGAGCTCATGTCGGCGATCTGAAATAGAATAGATAATTAAGGGTGACAAGACTTTCGGACCACACTGTACATTGAAGATAGTTTTCTTTGAGTCTCACTAGCTTTTTCGAGAAAAATTTCAGTTTAGATAAAAAGTGGCAACGTATGGAGTTTTAAAATGGGGGTTCGATTTATAATGTACGTATAATGTAAAACTGAACCCCGACTTAATGTGTCCAATATTTAGATCCCCCCCCCAAAAAAAAAGTCAATTTGCAATGTAGTTTAGACCGGACTATACGCGTTGGTGTCTGTTTTACGAGTGGCCGTCGTTCCAAAAACAATATCACCATAATTTTCACTTTCCTCATTTTTCCCTTTAGGTACCTCCCAAAAAATTCGCTTTAAAAAAAAAAAAAAAAATTACCATACAAAATGAAAAAATGCCCCCAAAATTTAATAAAAACGAAGTTTCATCGTCAAAATCTATTTAGGAGATACCAAAGGATTTTTTGATTATTAAATTACATTTTTAGAACCTTCAAAATTTTGATAAAAATCTTGCATCAGTGGGTAATCATAAATTAGAATAGGAAATTTTAGCTGCTATATGCTTTTTGTTATTTAGGTGAAAAACATTAATTTAGAAATTATTGCAAAAATTAAATAATTGTTGGATTTCAATGAAACTTAGAGAGAATTTATCTACAAGTGAATTAAATTATTTTATAAATTATTTTGTTTTTAAATCTTGGTAAAAAATATTTGTTTTACTACATCTGTTACACTATACTTATTTAATTTTATGAAATTTTGAGAAATTCACTTTTTAATGTTTATATTATAAATTATAAGCACAAGTTCTTGGAGAATTTAAATCATCAAATTTTTTTTTTTTTTTTTTGTAAGTTGGGAATATTTCCCTAAAATTTTTAAGATTACTGGTTAGTTAAAAAAAAAAAAAATTAAGTAAAAGTGGTGCTCACATTATATTTGTCAAGTAGTTTTTACAGATATTTGCCTGTAGAAAAAATTCCCAAACATCAGTATCAAGAGAGTTGTCAACACCTCATCATAAAAACATCCATATCTAGATTAAAAAATGCTTTTCTCTGATATTTTAAACTAGAAGTAAATATTTGTTTCGAATCAGATTAACTTTAAATCCACTAATATTTGTCACAGTTTCAGAAAAATGTATTTTATTCTTGAAAGATTTTTTAAGAGAATTATGCTGTGCTGGCATTTGTAAATATGGCTTAAAATTAGGCACCTCCGCTTTCAGTGGAAAAACAGCGTAATGAAAAAGGCCACAAACTTAATGAAAAAAATTAATGAAAATGTTTGTTATTATTAAGATGAAAGACCAAAGTATTTTTTAATTATTTTTTTTGAAATTTTTTAATCCTTTCTAACACGTTCGAAATTTTGGTTAAAGTCTTCTTTTGTTTATGTCATCACAGTGGGTATAAAATAACATTGATGTTTTTGTGCTTTTTTTCCATTGAAAACATTTATTTGGAAATTCTTGTAAAAATCAAATAAATTGTCCAATTTTAATGAAATTTTCAGGACAAATGAATGACTTATTCGATCTTTTTTTTTATTATTATTATTATTATTTACCCCCAATTACTTAATTTTTTGAAATTTCACACAAAACGTTTCTATTTCCTGAAATTTTTTTTTTGGTAAAAGTAGGACTCCTTGGAGATTGTAAATCACCTATTTTTTTTTTTTTTTTTTTTTTAATTTGAGCTATTCTAAATGAAAATCTGCTCTGAATTGAAAAATAATGAATCCAATAAAACTATCTAATTATTTAATTAGAAAAGCTTTTAATTGCTTTTGTAAATAAGTAATATTAAGGACATTATTGTCTAAAGAAATAAAATTTTTCTGATGGATAATGAATTTTTACAAGAACTTTTTCAGTTTTTTTAAATCTTAATTATAATAATTTATAATAGTTTAAAATAGTGTAAAATTCTGTACTGGGCTATTTCCTGGATGTGATGTAGTAATTAAGTGGAAACAAAATTTACAAATCCAAGATTGAAAAGATAAATCAACTTAGTTGTGCTATTCTATTTTTAAAATAAATTTTTATTTTGTATTTTCTTACTTAATACATTCATTATTTTCATATATGGTAGACTGAAATTGCTATTATTATGATCTAAAAGTTTTGTCCCTTTATTATGTCGCTTCAGTTATGTTTCAACAGGTTTTCAAAATTTTTATCCAGTTTTAAAAGTTTAAAGCTTAAACTAAGTTTTACTTTTTGCAATTACTATTTTGCTAAATATTTTTATTTTATGTATTTACATTAGTGTGGGATGTACTTCAATTGAATAATCATGGTATTTCGTTTATTAAATTATAAAATTAATTGAAAATTTTATAAGTATTTTAAATTTTTTTATTTTTGCATCTTTGAAAGGTAAATAAAAGTCATTAAAATATTAAATGATTGCGGAAAATATGTTCATTAGTAAAAATTACTAGGTAGTTAAAAACTAAAAATATGTGTTCAGTTAGATTTCTGACAATTGGGTCATCCATAGTAGCTGTCATTGCTTCATCTATCAGCAGTCCATCAAACATTGGATCAGATGAACAGGACCAAACGTTAATAATTGGTTGTATATTTTTTTTTTTTTTTTATGTTATAAGTAATATTTATTTCAAATCATTAAATTAACTTTAAATTTTCTAATTTTACTAAAATAACGTGTCAGAAATGTATATTTTTTGAAAGAATTTTAAAATAGAAAAATTTGGTTTGTTTACAAATTTCTTAAAATTAAGAAAATGGCTGCTTAAAAGCAGCCATTTTCTTAATTTTAAGAAATTTTAAGAAATCAAAATTAAATTTGACATTCAAATCTATATAATTTCTATCTGAAATACACCAGAATATTTTACTTAATGGAAATAATAAATTTAATTATTAAACTTTCAATTAAAGCCAAAATGAAATCTTCAAAAAAGATTTTTCATTTTTAAAATTTAATTTTAAACCTTAGGTATTGAAAATTTATGCCAAAAAAGTGGAGTCCCTACTTAAAATTGCTAAAATCAGCCATTTTTGTTTTAGTGATTTAAAAAGAAAAAAATAATTCCAATCAATTTTAAACTTATTTTGAAAGTATTTTGCTTATTGGAAATATTAAATTTAATCTATTAGCTTGAAATTAAAACTAAAAAGCTTCAAGAAAGATTTTTAATTTTAAATCATGTGTATCACTTTTCTTTGGAGGTACCTACTATAGATTCTTTTCTGATTTCCACAGATATTATATAGAAGTCATTCTGCCATAAATTCTCGGATTCAGTCACTTTTCCACCACCATAATGTAGATTCTCTGTGCTTTTTCTACAAATATTTTCATGGTAATTGTTTTGATGAGCTTTCGTCTTTGGTACTTAGGCTTTATGAATTTAAGTGCAGTAATAGATTAGTGGCAAGGTTTCATTTTTTACAGTTGAAATGGCGAGATATAATTAAGTTTTATTGTAACAGTTTCTTCCCTCACACTGTGGAACTCTTCTGGCTTCCAGTCAACTTTGATCTTCAAAGATTTAAATGCAATGTCACTCACTATCTTCTATCTTAATTCCAGTTCTTTTATTGTTCTCTCTGCTTTATATCCCCCCCCCATTGTCTCTCACTCTGTAAGCTCTTGCATTTTAGTGGTTTTATTGACTTACTCGGGGTGGAATCATTTAAAAAAAAAAAAAAATTTATCTTCATAAAAGCTTTTATATATATATATATATATATATATATATATATATATATATATATATACACAAATCTATCAAACTAACAGTTGGTAATTGAATAACAAAATGGAAAAAATTAGTCTATAAAAGATTATACAAACACAAAAAAATAGGGGTCTTTTACAAAAAATACACTTTACATTGTTTGCACTGTTGTCCTCATCCTTTTTGCCATATTCAATTTAGTGAATATGGCCAAAAAAAAAATGAAGACAGCAGTCCATAGAATGTAAATAGTGTAAATAATTACAATACCTCATCTCAGAAATTATAGGCAGACCCTGAAGAAAGCCAGAGCATACAATGGCCGAAATGTCATGAATATGGCAAAAAAGATGAGGACAACAGTTGGAACAATATAAATAGAGTAAATAATTAAAATACCTCATCTCAGAAATACAGATATTAGTTATTCATCGTGATAAGTCTGGCCATAAATTCGACCATATGCAGTTTCACAATTAAAAGAGAAAATAATTTACTGAGGATAAATTGTATTGAAAGTGCATTAATTTCAGTTTTCCGTGATATGTTTACCTTCAGGTTCATCCAGCACATCCCCTGTCCTAACAAAATTATGGCTATTACACCGGGGTATTTAAAAAAAAAAAAATTATAGAAAGCAGAGGGAGTTTGGCTAGATTATGTGTTTGGGTATGTTTGATGCTAAAAATTTATGCTGTATTTCGCAATATAAAATTGTAACCAGCATTTGTTCTTCCCGCACATACACAAAACTATTGGTAAGACCATTATTAATTCTTAATCTAAAGCCCTTTTGTGGGATGAAGTGTCTAATGTTGTATATTTTTTTTTTTTTTTTTTTTTCATCCAAGTTTAGATGTATGATTAAACAATTAAGAAATCTGAATGACCTTTTATATAGGAGTCAATGTGCCATTAAAGGGGTAATCATTGAATTTTATATTTATTGCAGGCTGGTGTCTGGTGCTGGTGATATTAAGTTGACCAAAGATGGCAATGTTCTTCTGCATGAAATGGTAAGACCTGACAATAAGTTCTTCCAACCCCCCCTAATCAAATACTTACAATCCAAAGTTTTTAACCGCTAGAATTTTTTTGTAATGCACTAACGCTGTTCAAATCCTCACCGTATTTAGTATTGTTGAAGTTATCACTAAAAAAATTTTTGTTGAGATTTACAAATTCGAACTCTCATTCAATTTCGCAAACCAATCACTGAAATTTGATGAAGCTGATTTGTTTAAAAAATACTTGGCAAAAACCCTACTTCACAGTTTAATAATTTCTTTAATAAGACTTTGTGGTAAACAATATTAAAAAGACTTTTTTCCTTTTTAACAGCAAAGAAATTATTAGGATTTCTTACTCTTGAGTGTGCAGCATACAACTGGCCATGCGTAAATATTTCTTTCTGGAGCCAGATTCCAAATTTTTGAAAATATATCTTACTAAGCTATGCACCCTAGTAAAACCACTGTACCCCCTTACCTGTTTGCACTTCTCCCCAAAATTTGGTTTCAATTGCTGAATGTATGGCTATTATAAAGGGTGTGACAGATGGAGTAATGGAAGTCACAGAATATTTTCTCTTGATTGCTTCATAACTTTCCCTAAATTTTAGTTTTGATTTATTTTTGTCTTTTACCAAATACTTGGGTCTTATTTGCTTTTTGTTACTCCTTGATTAAAATTTAATTACAATTACTTTGAATTAAATTATGCTGAACACACACACACACACACTCACACCCCTTTACTTTTGATATGCCTCATGAGTGTTAAATTCTCCAAACCTCCCTCCTTTATTATATTCAAGAAATTTCAGTTGTCTCTTTTTGATTCTGAGTATAAATAATGTTTTTTGGGAATTCTTTGTTGTTTACATACACTGTCCATTGCAATAAGAACAAGATTGTTTTTTGTGGGGGTGGGGTTCCCTCCAGTTATTAAAATATTTGTATACCTCTGCTATAAAAAAAAAATGAAAGCATATTTTGTTAAGTCTTATATTCTGAGGATTTCACATGCAAGGTTGAAAAAGAAAACTAAGCTGAGGATGACAATAGTTGAGTTGACAATAATAATTAAAATGATGATTCTTCATCCCAAAAACTTTGGCAAAAATTATGTATGAAAACAAAAATAATTGACACATGATAATTCTTTGTAAGAGTTAATTTAACACACATGCTATACTTACTGTATAGGTATTTCTTTTAACAATAGTTGTCATTGTGTTGTCACAGCTTCTTTTTTTTTTTTTTTTTTAAGATTGGAATTAATATCTACTGAGATCAAAGTAAAGTTTCTTTTATCATCATCATCATCATCATCAATTATTGCTGATTATTTTGAATTCCTTTATCTCTTTGTGTCTTGTTTTACAGCAAATTCAGCATCCAACTGCTTCCCTAATTGCTCGAGCTGCCACTGCCCAGGATGATGTTACAGGAGATGGGACCACTTCCAATGTCCTGCTTATTGGAGAACTCCTCAAGCAGGCTGAGCTTTATATCTCTGAGGTACATCTCAGTCTTTTTTCTTTTTCTTTTTTAATTCGATTACTTCTCACAACAAAGCTGGATTGAGCTTATTTAGTCTCCTCATGTTTGTTTGTTCACACATCTCTAAAAAAAAAAAAAAAAAGTCAATGAATTTTGATATCTATATGGGAGAGTGATGAGCAATTGATTATAAATTTTACAGCAAATTCACGATTTTTTTTTTTTTTCCTCACCAATCCAGTCATTAGTCTAAACTATATGGAAAAAGTGAAACCTAGTTACAAACCCGCATCCATTTTTTGTTTACTTTTGTTGATCATTTTACCCCCAAGCAAAGCAATAAAGCCAATAGGATGCATTGAGGTTACTGAACATTGGAGAATATGAGAAAAACTACTATTAAGGAGAGAGAGAGAGGACAATAAAAGAATTAAGAAAACAAGATAATGATTAACATTGCATTTAAATTTTTGAAGTTGAATGGGAAGCAAGAAGCTGGAAGACTTCCACAAGCGAGAAGTGCAATAGAAGAAACTGTTAGCATAGAACTTACACTTACATCTCGGCATTTCAGCTGTAAATTGATAAGTCTTTATTTAAATCATCTGATTTTCTATGTTATATTTTTGATAAACAAAGAATCTGTGATCACCCTTGTCCTAAAGGGACATGGCATTGGCACTTTTTGCCTGTTTTTTTCTTATTGTTGGTTTCATTATCATTTTCTAATGATTGGATCCATCAAGACTTTAAATATCTTTTAACCCTTCAGCATTCAGCACACCTGTAAATAATGGCTCTCAATGTTCAACCTGCCCCATGTATAATCTGCCATAATATATGACAATATTATTACAAATATTGCAGGAAGTCATGCAAACACTTTGGCCACAAACTGTGACTTTGAGAACTGATTTTTCTTATTCTTTTTTTAATTGTATTTTGTAATGTTCGTGAATTTATTTTTAATTTGTCTGCCTGTCTGTTCACATTTCTTCAACAAATCAGTTTTTGTAGTAGTATTGAAATTAGCCTTTTTTAACATGAACACTGTTTTACCAGTTATGCTACAATAGTTACTAATTTTAGAAGTTCAAATCTAACCGTGAAAAATTGTTAGTGATATAATCAACCTCCCCGTCACTGTCACTTGTTTTCATTTAGTTCGTCTATCTGTTGTTTCTTGTCTTAGTGCTACCAAAAAAGTAGTGTTCTTGGCATTGTCAATTGGTGGTGTCTTTGATATTTATGGCCATCACATGTCGACATCAGCAAGCTAGGAGGTAACCAGAGTGTTGCAATTCTACAGAGATTACCAGTGTGAAATCCTTGCAGCCATGGTAACTTTCTTTGCTTAAAGCCATTTTTAAGGTATAAACTAACAAATTTTGCTAACAATAGGTTTAGTGAAGAGAAATTGCATTTAAAAGTACATAAGGAGTAAAGAATTATTAAACTTTTGATATAGCATGGTTGACGGTAGAAAATTATTCTAGCAGTAATTCATGGTAAATGGAGAGACCTCTTGTCTTTGAAGTCATTGATGGCAGAAACCAGAGGAGGGAAGGAATGATTAAAACTGGACTTTGCTTATCTTTTCATCTGGTCTCCCTATTTGTCTGTCACTCTAGCTCATTTATATAGGAGAATTTGAGAAATTTTGGCATTGATTTATTGATTTCTTTTTCAATCAGATATGACTTTTTCAAAAAAACAAATGGCCTCTCATGGAATGCATTCATTCCAAAGCCCAACATAAAAATATAACCATTTGTTGGGTTTGATAGCATTAAATGAACATAGCAAGAATATTACTTTGGAATTTGGGATATTTTACACTATAACTCTTGTCATGCTGCCCCAGAGGCAACCAAGTAGGTTGATGAATTCAAATAAAATTGAATTCTTTTAAATGTCTTAGCCTTTTTATTGTCTTGTACAGTCATTAGTCTAAACTATATAGAAAAAGTGAAACCTAGTTACAAACCCTGCATTCACAAATTTTCGGCCGTTATACACTCCAGCCTTCTTCAGGTGATTGGAATTTCAGCAGAAACGTTGTGAATATGACAAAGATGAGGATAATAAGCCCGAATAATGTAAATAATCATATCTCATCTCAGATATAGACAGATAAATTTTTTCTATCACTTCTCGATTATGGAACTCTTCCTGCCTCTTGCTTTCCAGTCAACTTTGTATTTAAATTTTTGAAGATCAATGTCAATTGTTATCTTCTGTCTTCTTAATTCCTTTTCTTTTATTGTTCCTCTCATTAAAAATATTTTTCTCCTTATATTTTTTTTCACTCTGTAATCCCTTGCATCTTAGTGGCTTTATTGTCTTGCTTGGGATGAAATGATTAAAAACATAGTCTGAGGATAATCCAGTCTTAAGAAGTCATAATGAATTCTACTTCGTTTGTTTCAGGTTCAAATCTCTGTAATGTCTTCTCCAAACTTGTGGCTTCTAATTATTATTTTTAATTTGTTTTCTGAATAGAAAACAAATTTTCTCTTTGACACTTAATTAGTTTTTTCACAGTTTAATCTTATTTCCTGCTTCAAATCATTCTCATACAGTAAAGGTTTGATCAAGTTTACCATCTTGTTATAGTGGCTTGTGTAGTTTAATCAATAAAGTAACTGTCATGCTTTCAAATCTTACTAGAATTTAACTTTTTTTCCCAATCTGTACTGATGGTCTCTGAGAATTTCTGATAAAAAAAAATTTAAAAAGAAAACTGAAATTAAGATGAAAGAATAATAAAGTTAAAATTAATTGACATGGTCTATTTTTAAAATAAAATAAATTCAAGAATTTAAAATACATTAGACTTTTCAGTATTTTTTGTTTTTGGTTGTTCACCTTTAATTTTTAAAAAATGAAAAAAAAAACATCTTAGTCACTGAAGCTAAGTTTTTAGTTATATTGACAGTCACTGAGTCATTTCAAATTCTGTTGATGGCCATTGAGTCATTTCAGATTGGAGACGAAATTCAGTGATTGTGAATACTGCAGGAATTTCAAAATTGACCATAATTTCTTTTGTTTTTTTTCTCCACTAGGGTCTTCATCCAAGACACATCACTGAGGGATTTAATCTTGCAAAGCAGAAGGCTTTGGAGGTAAGGTTCATACATTGCAATTACATTTTCTTTATCAACTGGAATTCTAAAAAAAAAAAAAAAATTATTCATCTGCTCTCAGATGCTAAATGAAAGGGAGAAGTTGTAATAAATATGGAAGTTGTGGAAAAATCAGAAAATGTAATAAACAAGTTTTTCATAAATCTGGTTGTTGGGAAATTATTAAAAAATGAGTCTTTCAAGCTATCACAAAAACCTCAAAGAAATAAAACTAAATGTCTGTCAATGTCTCTAAATTTTCCATGAAATTTTCTCCATGAAATGTTACAGCATAAGTGATTTTTTTTAAAAACAATTAAAGAATATTTAATATTGTGGTTTGAGGAGCAGATGTAAAAATTGACAAGCATGGGATGGAGTACATTTATTATAACCTGTGGCTCTTGCCTTCACTTGACTAACAATGACTATACAGCTGATTTAAAAGTGATGGTGTTTTATGTGGGTATATCTATTCAGGTATGTTTCAGAGAAGTCAATAAGTTGTATTTGTTGGGTGTCGTTGCAGTGAATTTCACAGTATCCTCAATATGTACCAGTCATGTTTAATAAAACATGTCTGGGACATATGCAGTCTTCTCTACATATAAAACATACATTCCACCTGAAAGAACGGTGAGCATCAATTCTCCATAATTCTATGGTGGTGATCTTTTAGTGCCAGTGGGGTTCAATAAGCAATGTTGTCAATAATTGTATCCATGTTAGTTGGTAACTATAGAATGTAACATTTTCTGAACAGTGCGTTGACTGATGGGTTGAGTGGCACTAACATTGAATTAGGATGTAATTTGATGCAATGTTCTCCTTCATTGTTAGGTTACCATCTTCATTAGTTACCAGCAATCTGTTCTTGCTTCACCAGTGGATATTTGTGATTTTCACTTTCGGCTGATGTCTGTTCAGAATTCACCTTTTCCTGGTTTATTGTTACATCCTACATGTGTCATAGCTACACTACCTCTTTATATATTATGTCACACATGTTTATCTAGTTGAGTACATTTCTATAAGTTGGAGACACTGAAGCTGTCTAATGTTCTGTCTTTTTCTTTTCATTTCAGATTTTTCTAAGCTTTGAAGTTTTTGTTATATACAAAATAATGAATTTTAGTTTTACCAAGACTGCTTTTAGACTTAGTCAAACTATTTTAGCTTAAAGGTGTATTAATATTTACTAAGGTTAGTAGAAGGCCACAAGTATTTATCATAATTCATTGGATGTGCTCTAAATCCCAGCCTGCACTGTCAATTCTAGGGCAGTATAGTATTTGCTTTACCAGAGCTATATACAGTTTTGAATTTAGAGTTGTCCTTCTCTTAGATTGGTTGCCAACCATGGCTAGAGATCTGATCTGCTATTTAACCCATTGCATGGGGTACTACTTATTGTGGCATTCACCAGAGATCAGTTGAGCAGACTCCAAACAAATCTGCTGCATCCTGAACAAAAACTGACCAAACTCGGTGGTTGGATGCAATTGAGTCCATAAGAGCTAACCAATCACAGGTTCCAACAGTGATTCCTGAACCCACACAAACCCAAGAATGGTTCCCGTTCTTGCTGACACCATAACAAAGGTCATATTCATCCAAATATGCAAATTCATATTATGAGTTTCAGTGGGGATTTGAAATCATCTTCTGAATTTTGATAACAGAACAATAAATTAGTATCCATCTCTTGATGGATATAAATTAATTAAAAGAATCCTATGATTTGATAGATGAAGAATGGACCCTACTGTGGTCTTTAATTATATTTCTTGACAGGAGAGAAGAATGGGGTTACTTTTTGCTGTCCATTTCTTTAATATAAACATGCAATAAGTTGTAAAGTGAAAACTAGGCTACTTCATTTGGAACTTGAATTTGGTTGGCCACTTCCTTTTTTTTTTTCTTTTTTTTTTTTTCTGTTGCCCATTATGGGATCTGCCATGTCTACTTTGCCCAAGACATGCTACACATGATGAAATCCCTCCAGCTTTCAACCCAGGTATCTGGGCTGAACTGGTCGGGTGCACAGCTACACTATGATCACATCTGGTTATGGGACTGATGATGGTGACCATTAAATCAATTCTACTTCTCTATATATTCTAATAATACAGTTAAAAACATAAAAGGGATCTAGTTTTCAAATCATATTGATATTTACTAAGCTTTGTGTAATACAAGACAATCATATGAGAAACTCACTACGGTAGAAGTAATTGTCTGCAAGACTTTTTTATACTTAACTTTAAGAAAAATGACATATGGACCTCTTTTTCTTTTTTTTTTTTCTCCCATACTTATTTCATTATTCTACTGCTACATTTGTCAACTGGTGCACTATAGCAATTATTTTTATATTTAAAAAAAAAAAACAAAAAAAAACTCTTTATTTTTAAAAAGCTAGAGGCACAAAGCACATGTCTTCTATGTCTAACTAAATTGACATTTCAACTGGTGATGTTGACTTGTCATTAACAGAAAAGGTGGAATTGGTCACTGTATCTGATTGTGGCTTATGAACCAAGCATAAAAAAGGTGGAATTGATTAATTTGGGATTTCTATTCAAGATGAATATCGTTTCATATCTCATAAAGCATTGAATATTTTATTGTAATTTTCTACGTCATACATCTGTGAATTAGGATTTTCTCCACTTAATAGATAAAATATTAAATGCATTTATTAAGAAATGAGTATTTCTCTCATATAGGGTCTAACACCCCCCCCCCCAAATATTGGCAAAGCACATCAAACTCAGGTTTCATACACTCATACTTAAATATACAATATAATGTCTTAAAAATAAATGCTTATTTCAGGAGATTTCTTTATTTTCCTATTTTTTCCTTTTTAAATTAAGTGTTGTAACATACCTAAAGACAATAATTGGTGTCTCCATTTCACATAAATACAGTAGTAAATACTGTATGTTGATCTACAGTTGGAGATTCATTGTGGAATTCACTTGACTCGCTTTTAGCAGTTGGCTACTACTACTATGCGCCGATGGCAAATCTTATATGTGTTGTTCTTGTCCTAAGTATTATTGTTCGTTATCAGCCTTCATGTGATTATTCTATTCAGTAACCTTCCCTGGGTTACAACACAAAGTTATCAATATATTTTATTTTATCCAGGTGTTGGAGGAGGTGAAAGTGACCAAAGAAATTGACCGTTCAATTCTGATGGAAGTGGCCAGAACTTCTCTGCATACCAAGCTGCATCATAAAATGGCTGACACCCTCACTGAGGTAAGGACTCCACTTATTCCGCCACCCTTTAATTTTACTTATTTATTATTTATTGAGAACTCTTTTTTGTAGGGATGCTGCTCAGAAGCAAATATTAATTGCATGATTATTTGGGACTTTTTTTTTTTTTATTTTTTTTTTTTATTGGCACTTCCCGTAGATATATTTATGTTGTCTCAGGTCTGTAGACTTTGCTACGTATATTTTCCTTCTTTGAATACAAGAGATTGTTGGCTGGAATATTATGTTAATAAGAAAAGTGAAGACAATGACTTAATTAATATAATTTACACACACATATATTATTTTTATATATATATATATATATATATATATATATATATATATATATAATATATTAATTTAAAAAAAAATTCAGAAAAAATCCTCTTTGTCAGTAACTTGAGTAGTTGAAGTGCTTTTTAAAATTTGGCATTTTATTAATTAAATAATTCTAATTATTTGAATTAATGCCAATATTTTTCAGCTTTATCAAAATGTATAACAATATTGTCCACCTTTTTACTATTCAGTAATTTTTCTATTTCTATACACTTTGCAATTGGCACTCACAATTAAAAAAAGTAAAAAAAAAAATTTAAAGTGCAGATACAATTTAAAATTTAACTTCATTTTCTTTGAAGCATATCGTCGATGCTGTTTTAGCCATTCGCCGGCCCAATGAAGCGATCGATTTACACATGATTGAAGTCATGGAAATGAAACATAAAACTGATATGGATACTGTGTAAGAAACCTTTTTTTCTCATATTTCATTTATTTTCCTTATGACTTTAACAATTTAATTTTTTTTATATAAAAAACATTAATTGCTTTAAGTTTTGTAAAGTATGAAAAATTTAATAACAGAATTTTGTTGGATTTGTAAATTATTTCCATTTGCAATCAAATGTTGGTTATCTCTAACCTATTCAGTAAATTAGTATCTAGTTAAAAAAAAAAAAAATGGCTTGTAGATATTTATTAGTATTTAAGAAAACACAATAATAATTACCTTTTTGTTTTTCTAAGTTTTCTTGTATGTGCAGTTCAGTAGACTAAATAAATACTGTTCAAATACAAAAACCAAACAGAGCATCTACTCAAATACTAAAAATAACATTTGAATAATATGTATGAAATTTCACAATACTTATTGAATGTCAACTCTTAGTTTCTTCAGAACTTCAGGTGTTAATTACAGAATGTCTATTCATTCATAAACTTATTTATATATGCTAACTTTGAAATTTAATATTTTTCTACGCTTATAACTGTCAATCTTCCGAGTTTTCTAATTATTCCTCTAGACAATTATCAAACACTTCATTAGCAGAAATTCTCTTCACCATCTGAAAGTTAACAGAATTTGAACATTGAATGATATTTTATGTATTATTTTTATTTTATAAAGTGTTTTAGGCAGCAAACGTTCTTGGAGGCAAATACTATTGAAAACAATATTTGATAGCAATTTTAATGATCAACTTTTCCAAATTACGAATAATACTTTTCAAGCTTCAGAAAAAAAAGCAAAAGTAATTAATATAGTCCAAGCTATAAAAAAAATTATGCCAATGCATAAAAAGGAAAAAAATCTAAGCAGTAAATTGTTGATACCCTCTGAAGGACAGGTCTGCCCACAAAACTCTGGAATCAGGATGCTGAAAGTAGCATCAATCAGCTAAGTGACAATCTTTTATTCATGTTAATCCTATATCTCTCTAATATATATATATAATTAGGGGGAAAAAACCTTTAAAATCCATAGTCAGTAATAAATATTTTGATGAATATAAGTATATTTATCTCATCAGTCCAACTACTTTTTATTACTGACTATAGTTTTTTTTGTTTTTTTTTTTTTTTTTGTTTTTTTTTCCCAAATTATTCTTATAATTTGCTATGTATCATACATTGAGCTCTCATATGGACTGGAAAGTCCTCTTTGGAATAATCCCTACAAATTACAATTTGGTATTTTTATATATATATATATATATATATATATATATATATATATATATATATAGTAGTGTGTTATAGCAGTGGTATAAGCATCTTAATATAAACCTTTACCTATTAATATAAAAAAAAGGGAAATAACTAAGGAAATATTCAATCACCCCTTTTGTCAGTGGTCAGTCATCAATGGAAACAATTTCTTTTCTTTTTTTTCTCAACAGTGAAATGCCCTTTTAGGGGACTAAAAGGGAGAACAACACTGGCACATGATTAAAATATAAAATTATATTCAGTCAAATTTAGAAAATGAGTTTGTAAAATTAAAAATGAATAAAATTGGTAAACTAACCTGAAGCATCAGAAATGGACCTGGATATGGGGAGGGGTGATTAATGTTCTCCCAAAAGAAGGGAATGGATGAAACTCCTTTTATCTGCAAAGAGTAGTTTTTCCTTTATTTTAATATTGAGATCCTTACATCTGTGCTATTTAAGGCTATAATAAAATTTTGTAGTATCAAGTCATTGTTTTTATATATATATATATATATATATATATATATATATATATATATATATATAAAATATGCTACAGACAGTGGTATTATGCTCCATTTGTTCTTGCCCCATACTTGGAGATATATATTATAATTAATACAAATTAAAGGTTTGTTACTTAGCTGATTGATGTTACTTTTAGCATCCCGACTCCAGTGTTTCGGAGATCACTCATTAGAGGATATCAGCAATTGACTGCTTATACTTCTTGATTTTAATCATAAAATTACTTTTAAGAAAAGGTAAAAGGTTAGAGTTCATGCTGAAAAAGTAGATACTTTACTCATCCCCTCTCTGTGTCAATGTGTATCTATGTGTAAACTATGTTTGTCTAAATTGTTACCAAAACTAAGAACTTTGAGAATCAAATTTTAATCAAAGATAATGTAGATAGGAAGGATGAGAGAATAGAAAATGTTTTTTTGTTGTGTCTTAGGATAGGATAGAAAATGTCTTTTGAAAAAATAAAAATGTTATTTTTATAGTTTGCAAGCTAACTTTTGTAAGTGAAAAAATGATGAAATATATACGTGTTTGGCTTTATATTAAACGTTCAATCTGGCAACCTTGTCCCTTAGCGTTTCTGCCATAGATTGCTTAAAAATGTACAAACATGTGAACAACTAGACATTTGGCCAAATGTCATCAAATTTGTGAGCTTTAAAAAGATGGAAAATGTGCCCCCCAGACCAAATCCTTCTCTGCAGTGCTGTCAAACATAAATTATGTTTTATTTCCAGTGAAACTGAAGATTTTTGTGTCTGTTTCAAAAAACATTGAACTATTTCTGATAAAATATCAGAGCGATATAAGATGCTAGGACCTTAGAGTTAAGCAAACAAAAATAAGGGGAGGGGGCAGGAAAGAGACTACTAATTGAATGATAATTGTTGAAAATTAAAAATGAAGTGTGTTGAAAAATTGTTTCAAAATAATTAAATTAAATTTCAAACAGTTCCAAGGAGAATTAAACCAAATTTAACTAGACTGAATTCAGTAAGAGTGAGCAAAACCAAGACTACCTGTCCTTCCCCACTTCCCACCAATAAGAGACAATTAATGTATCATCGAAGATATTGGTCCTGGAAAATAGAAAATCATATGTTGTCAATAAAGAAAATGTGTGCTTACCGAAATGACATCTAAAATTGTTCTGGACAAAGAGCCAGGAAAAACAGAGCTGAATGCTAAACTGGATGAATTGAAAAAATGTTAATATTATGTTCTGTGCAATGAAAGCCCTGAGTATTAGGAGTAGCTAAAATGTGCAGTCTTTTTGTGAAAATTTCTATTTGTCATTCTGTTCACTGAAACCATTATACTTAACTTCACAGGAAGTGTGCATCAAACAAGTATTTTTGTGACATTCACAAATCATGAGTAGTCTAGATAGCTGAAATGTGTAGCAGTAAAAATTAAAGACTGTAATTCAAGTGTAGTAGAACTCCAAACTGTGTAGAATGCTACACAAAATGTCTAACATAACCAGGTCTGCATTCAGTTGTGTTTTAGTCTTCAACACTTTGATTTCTTCACTGCTTTCAACTGATCTGTAACATGAATTTTTGGAACCAGCAATGTTTGTGTATTTGAAAATGATGACCATTCTTAACATAGTCCTGGATTTTTTTTTTAACAGATCTCTATGAACCCTGACCTTCACATCACAAATCTTTTCATGTGTGTTGGAATATATTGAATTTGCATTTAAAAATAAAAAATGTTTACCTTCTAATTTGCTAAATATCTGAAAACAAAATTAAAATTTTTGTTAATCACACTATTTTAATTTTGTAGATTTAGTTGCTTTAAAAATCTCTTATTGTAATAAAAAAAGATGTCTTATTACTCCTAGATATTAAATAAAGGAAATTTTTGCAAACTGTTGTCCTATTTCATATTTATTTTTAAAGTTTGATTCGAGGAATTGTCATGGATCATGGTGCCAGACACCCAGATATGAAGAAGAGAGTTGAAGATGCTTACATTTTGACCTGTAATGTTTCTCTGGAATATGAAAAGACGTAAGTATTAATTTCTGAATATGTTAGATTGTTTTTTTTTTTTGTTTTTTTTTTTTCTACAACTGTCAAATTTGGATAAAAAATAAGATAGCCTGATTTTTTATTTCGTTTGCTTTGAAAATAAAACTTAACATATACTCAAGTAAATGTCTAAAAATTTATTCAAATTTTTGTCAAATTTTACTTTTAAAAAAATCCTTCTACACATTTGTAAATAAGTGGAACTAATTTAGTTTTCTTAATATTACAACATATTAAAAAAAGATAGATAGAAAAACAAATTGTCGTATCCTTAAAGGTTACAAACAGACAAAGGTGGTAAAAGGGACAACAATACAGGCATAGATGAAAGAAAGAGAGGTTTATTGTAAAAGAGGAAATCAGTTAGCAAGCTCGTAATTTCTGAAGCAAGGATATCTACCAACCGCCAGATGTAGCACAAGGTTGAATTTAATGTTGGGGTATCCAAGCCTGTAGGCTTGGCCAAAAATTCCCTGTTGGAAAGCTGTTTCCCAAGACAAGACCATGCTCTTAGACATAGCTTGGAGGCAGAGAGTTTGACCACCACAGCTGTGGGACAAATCTCCAACTCTAGACTAATTTCCAAGCAAGTTCTCCAGATATATCCTGTGCTTACTAATATATATATATATATATATATATATATATATATATATATATATATATATATATATATATATAATCTACTGATATAGTCAGTCCACATATGCAATAGGGAGTGTGGGACATTCCATTACAACACAAATAGGAAATGTTTATCTTTATTCTTTATCTTGTCATATTCCAATCTATATTTGATTCCATCTCATTAAGAAAGCTAACTTGATTCCACTTATTTACAAATAAAATGTGTAGCAGAATTCACTATCCATTGGAGAATTTGCAAGACTATATGCTTAGTTTCTTAAAAGGATAGTGATCTACTATATTTATGAATAAAAAAAACATTTATTTCTGTACTTATGAGACCTCTTTATTTCGGATATAAGATAAAGAGAGGTGAAACAATGAAATTTAATTTTTTTTTTTTTTTCTTCCTCCACTCCTTTTTTTTTTTTTTTTGGGGTCAGGCAAGGACAAGCCCTCATTATCACATTTCTTCTGGCTATTTCTAACAATGAGGTTGTAATATGCAACTCTACACACTTTAAAACCAATCTAGGGAAGGAGGATCTGACCGATATTCTTCTGGCATTGACTACTATGATTTTGACATGTACAATTAGTCCCTGTCTATTTGCATTTCAGCATTCACTGAAACGCAAATAGACGGGAATACAAATTACTCACTGAGAACTTCCTTGATACGCATACTTTTTTTTCGATAGAACATATTTAAAATATTCTTGTATTATTTTTCCTGTGACTTAAAACATATAACAGTTCATTTTTATGGTAAAAATTTGCAGAATTGTACATCTTCATTGTTACACACACACACACACACACACACACACACGTGTAGTGCTTGAGCTTTGTTCTTTGTTAAGGGCTGCCGGTGGGGGTCTTAAAAGTGGCTTATCCTAAGTCTGGAGGCATCATCACAGTTATGTTTCAAAAAAATGTTTTAAACTTTATATTTTATATCTTGTTACACATATTTTATACAGTATTTTCAGTGGTTGTATCGATCTATGTGTAATTAAAAACTATTATTGTAATGTATGAAAGAAAATTTACGCTACATGTATAGTCACCAATACTATTTTTCAAAAATGTTTCAGAAAGAGTCTGAAATATTTCTAAACTGTTTAGGTTGAAAGTTTAAGGTATATAGAGTTTTAACAATCAAAATAGGTACTTATAACCACTTTTAGGGTGTTTACAAGTATTCATGAATTCTAACTATTTTCGGGGGTTTCTGGTCCCTAACCCACACAAATACAGAGGACTTGCTGTCACAGGATTAGGTTATATATTGCCCTCATTCAGCATGCTATCCATAACATTTTTATAAAGCTACATTGCTGAGTATGTCACACTGTAAAGGTTATTTATGGTTTGCTGTTTTAAAGGATACAAACAGTAAAAGAACCCATGGGAATTTGTTTTTTTTTTTTAAAAAAAAAAGAAAAGAAATTGTTTTGTTCTTGCCATATATACAACACTGACAATTGATTTATATGTTGTTTCTTAACTTTTTCAGCGAAGTCAACTCTGGCTTCTTTTACAAAAGTGCTTCAGAGCGGGAGAAACTGGTCGAAGCCGAACGTAAATTCATTGATGATCGTGTCAAAAAAATAATTGAATTAAAAAAAGCAGTTTGCAACAATAACAGCAAGAATTTTGTGGTTCTCAACCAGAAAGTAAGTACAGTGTGTGTGTATATATATATATATATATATATATATATATATATATATATGACAATAGGGAAACTGTAGTTCTTGCTGCTGTGTTTCGTCCAATGTGGACTTTCTCAAAGCAAAGAATGAAATGAATTTAATTAAAGAACGTAACTAATAATAACAAAAAACAGAATGTTCTTAGCAACTGGAGGGATGTAGAGAACGGTATTTTCATATTGTTAACTGAAAATGATGTCGGTTATTGTCACGTGTGGAGAATCTGGCTGGTATTCTTCTGCTTCTCAACCATTCACTCCTGCCACTTTGTGTTTTTGATGAAGCAAACTGAAGTGAAGAATAGGTTGACGGCAAAGAGCAACACAGACAAGAATTCTTTGAAATAAAGAATTAACTCTGGTTAAAAATGTAATAATGATTTGATTTATACATGATTTGTCGTATACAATGGTTTTAACCCTTCCCACTTAGTTGCTTGACTCTATGCAAATATGCCGAGTCCATTTTGCCTATGTCACTACAAAAAATAAACTTGTCTTTCTTCTAGTTTACTTTTCCTAAATATATTTTTATAATTTACTTACAATATCATGGGTAGGTTGAAACAATGTTAAAATTTTGATTCACTTTAAAGATGTGAAACATGCTGTTGCTTGAAAGCTAGGGGAGGATGGAGATGGCTTATTTGAGGTTTCTATATTTATTACATTATAGGTTTCTATATTTATTACGTTATAGGTTTCTATATGCATTACGTTATAGGTTTCTATATGTATGTGTTTGAAATATTTACATAAATCTCTTCTGCAACAAACTATATGAATATTTATGTCTAAACATTATTTCACCCACATTTACATTTTTTTTTTTTTTTTATCAAGTAAATGATTTAAGATTAAGATTTTTCTCCCTTTTTGTTTAGGGCATTGATCCCTTCTCTTTGGATTTATTGGCCAAGGAAGGAATTGTTGCTTTGAGGAGAGCCAAGCGACGTAACATGGAGAGGTAAGACAAAACACTTTTTATATCCTCTTTCTCAATTAAAATCAATTAAAAATGTTACAGCTTTGTTCTTCCATTGTTATTCATTGGGTTATTTTATATCTGTTCACCATAACAAATTAATTAACTCTGTCAAATATTTGCTATTTCTAGGTTAACCCTAGCCTGTGGTGGTATTGCTATGAATTCTGTGGAAACTCTCACTCCTGATTGCCTTGGTCATGCTGGTCTTGTCTATGAACATGTTCTGGTAAGGATTTTTAATATAGTTGGCTTTTCACTTTGAAACATTTTTCTTTCTGTAAGTAATAACTGACCATTGCTTGAAGATTAAGTACTTTGAGATTCTGGCTGCTGTAGGCACAAAAATTCTGCCTGTTCTTGAAAGAACGACTGATAAGCATTGTTAAAAAGAAATGTTGCCCTTGTCCCCAATGATCCAATCAATGCCAATTGAACCTTTTTCATGAGTTCAGTATTCAAATCTTCAACTATTGCTCATAATACCTCTGTCTCATAATACCTCTGTCTCATAATACCTCTGTCTCATAATACCTCTGTCTCATAATACCTCTGTCTCATAATACCCCGGTCTCATAATACCCCGGTCTCATAATACCCCTGTCTCATAATACCCCTGTCTCATAATACCCCTGTCTCATAATACCCCTGTCTCATAATACCCCTGTCTCATAATACCTCTGTCTCATAATACCTCTCATGTGTAAATGTTATGGGAGAAATGTAGGAGAATATTTAAAGAATTATATAATTGATAGTTAACCATATTTGACAGCATATAACACTCCTTATTATTATTAAAAATATCTTTTAAAATTCCCCTGCATCTTATATGCCATATGTAGATTTAAAATTTGTATTAGTTGGCTGAAATTATCTATCTGGCAATTCCTGAGTAACTTTTATATCCCTATTGTCATTATTTAAAAGGCTATTATGCAGATTCAAAGTGTTATCATTGATATTCATTAGATTAAATTCATCACATTTAATATTACTTTTTTTCACTAAAATTATATGCAATAAATTCAAATTATATATGTAAAATATACTTGTTTCATTAATATTTTTCTTATGATAACTTCTGGTTGCATTGGTATAAATACAATCAGAATTTTTATATCCTAATTATTCCACTAAGACGTTTACAAGACGCAGGTCGTACAGATCATATAAAGGAAAACTTTTGACTGAATTTTAATGGTAAATGTATTGTTTAGCTCAATTGTAATAATTGCTTGATTTTTATTTTTTCTTACCTTTGCATATAAGATTTTTATAGGCTTGTGTTCTTTTTCTCCTATTATTTTTCATTGAATTGTATTAATGGCTTGTTTAACCAAAATAATACCTTATAAATATAGCCTAGGCTCTACCATTTACTAATAATTTTACTAAATTTTTCTTGACTTGCCCTACTGAAATTGGGGTGCATCTTATATACCGTCAAATACGGTAACCATATTTAAATAGGAACAGAAGCATTTTCAACTTATAGCTATTTGCTTTGTCCTCTAATAATAAGCATTAGATTATATGAATGATGGGCTTACAGCCATATCACCTTGAAATGAAGTTAAGCAATGCCTAAACTGAACAGTATCTAAATAGGTGACCACTTGACAATACCAGGTGCTGTAAGTGTTGGTTGGTAGTATAATGGATAACAGGTCAGAATTAGACACCAGAGTTCCAATTCTAGTCAGGTCGGTTATATTCCCTTAGGTGCAAATAGCATTTGAAAAGGTATAAATCTCTCAAGCTATAGGCTAATTAGGATTTGTATCAGTAAATCATTTTATCCCCCCCCCAAAAAAAAATCAATTTCTTATAATCTATTGATATATGGATGACTGAAAAAGTCAGAGGCTGTAATTTTGAGAATTTTGCTATCTTAAGTTGTTTTTCTTACATTGTACAAGTTCTTTGACACATTATTAAAAAAACCCTACCCCATCTCTATTTGTTGTATTGGCAATCTTAGGTCTGAGCTGGAATTGGTGTGAAGTTGATTTAAAAAAAAATTTTTTTTTTTTTTTTCTATTTCTTTCTAGGGTGAAGATAAATTCACATTCATTGAAGAATGCCAGAATCCCCAGTCTGTAACAATTCTCATCAAAGGACCGAATAAACACACCCTCACACAAATCAAAGATGCTGTTCGTGATGGTCTCAGGGCTGTCAAAAATGCAATTGAAGATGGTGAGTTTCTTGTGGTTTCTTATATATCAACAAAGTTGGGTTTTTCTGTTTACACTATTGGTTAATATTTTATATTTTCATAATAAACAATCATAATGCTATTCAGAGTTATATTCTGGGTAATAAAAAGGGAAAATAGTTGATAGATTTTCAAAATGTTCTGATAAACTTTCCTTTATATTTTCTTCTCTAGGTTTTTGTTTGTGAAATCCTGTAATTGTTGTCAGATAAAACATCAGATAGTCATCTAGTATTTTTTTTATTATGAAGGCAGGTAATGTTAAAATTAACAAGAGACCGATTTAACACAAAAGTTTATGGCATTATACAACTTGATTTGCTTCTCTCTCTCTCCCCTCCAAATAAAAAGTGGAAGTAGGGAAAGAGGAAAAAACTTGTTGAGAGAATGTTGTTTAAATAATTATTCTTTTACTTCTCTCTTCAAATCTATCTTACATACAATCATTCCAAGCAGAAGCTCCACCTTGGTGCATATCTTGTGATTACATTATTTACATTATTCGGACTATTGTCCTCATTTTTGTCGCCATATTTATTACAACATTTCGGCTGTTGTATGCTCCGGCCTTCTTCAGGTGGTTGGAATGTCAAACTGAACCCTTTATTTCGCTCACTGGGGTAGACTGTTCTAGTTACACGTGCCATGTTTAATGGATGTCAGTTATCAGTTATCTCCTGTTAATTTCCCTCTGAAAGTTCTCCACTGCCATTAACTGGGTATTGAACTCAGTCTTTGGGTCCTGTCACTGGATCTAACTAACGCCTTTATCCACTGTGCCATGTATCCTTGAGGACAAAGATGAGGACAATAGTCAGAATAATGTAAATAGTGTACATAATACCTCACCTCAGAAATATAGACAGATCTTATGATTAATTGCTCAATGTGTTAAGTGTATACTAATAGACTATAAAAGATACAAGAAAACGTGCAGCAAATATGATGTACAAAACCATACTATGCTTTTCAAAAATGTATCGGTTTCTCAAATAATAGGCTTCCTGAAAAAGTAGGCTGCTTTCAGCACTTTAAAAAAAAATGCATTGAGCTTTTTTTTATATATTTTTAAACTATATATCTAAAAAAAAAAAAAAAAAAATACATACATTTACCCTGAAAGTATAAAATTGTATACAAAACCATAAAGTTGTACAAAATACCTGGATAACGCTATTCAGTGGCCCATGGGTGTTGTCATGCCACTGAATAAAATCAACCATTTTGGCATTAATGACCTATAGTGGTTGATCTGGTTAAATAACCAACCCTCTCTCCTCTCAAGAGTGATTCTACAGCTGCAAAGTGTGTGTGTGTGTGGATTGGAAATAAAGAAAAAGCCTTTGGCAAGATTTTGATTCTCTTCTCTAGATAACCCTGCATGTCTGAGACAGCAGCCATATCCATTAAACTACAAACACTTACCTGAGGTAGAGAGAAGAAAAAAATCTAACCTTGTAGCTTTCATTCTCAATTTTCTATGAATGCTGTCATGCATCGACTTTCTTTATAAACAGAATTTAATAAAGTATGTTGTATAAATCTCTATTCATCCGTAAAGCCTTAAATGACAAAAAGGTTTACACAAACACACATGCCAAATGGACAAAATTTACACACACACACACACACACATATATATATATATATATATATATATATATATATATATATATATATATATATATGTTTGAATTCAAACATATCTGCTCTGAATTTACATTGAGCTCTCTGGATATCATCCTCCTTGGGTCTACCTATACGGATTACCTAGTTTTGCATAAACTATATATATATATATATAATAAAAAGGCTTAAACACTAATATTCCATGGTCATAATTTATTCCATTATTATATTAGTGTTTAAGCCTTTTTATTATATCCTTACTCTGTCCTGGACATTGAGTTCTACCTGGATTCTTCCTCTTGGAATTTTTATTCTAAAAATATACATGTGTGGGTATTTATATATTTTGCATATGTATGTATATTTACCACTGTCTATATATATATATATATATATATATATATATATATATATATATATATATATACATACTATATTTATTATTATTTATAAGCTACTATAATTCTCTAACTCTTCAAATGTATAACTATTTCTAATTTTTATATTTCTATTTTTACACCATATTAATTATCTTATTGTCCTGTTCTAATAACTCTCTTTCCTTTTATTACTTACACCTCTTTATATATATCTTTTAGGTTTTTTAAAATTTATTTTGTAGCTTTATGTATTTTTGAAGTATAATTTTATATTTTTTTTAAAATATAACTTTGGAAGAGTATTTTTAAGCAGGAATTTGTATTTTTAAACTTAAACTTATCTATTTAAATTTTTTTAAAAAAGAAACAAAAAAAAAAAAAAAACGTTTTTGTTCCATTCTCAGTTTCAAACTAACACTTCATTCTTCATGTAACCCTAATTTAATGTCATAAGGTTTATATCTTTGTTTAATTTTATAAAACCTCTTCCCTTTAAAGCTAATTGCCTTCCGCCCTCCCTTGACCACTGTCTTGCATCTTTCGTCTGACTGAAACATTGAAATAGATAAATTCTGTATTAGTTTTTTGACAACAATTATTTCTTATTCTGGCATAAACTCAGTCTATATACTGGGGTTGAATAAGACTGTTTTCGTCGGTTGAAATGGGCCTGTTTCCCATATGAGGTAATTTTGGATTTTTATTTACTTGTGTGTATATATATATATATATATATATATATATATATATATATATATATATATGCTTAGTTTTACTTGTATACAAACATTATAAAGAAAAGAGGGAAATAAAACAAGTGGTAGGCTTCTAAATTTAATATTATTTAACTATGAGAGTCACTGAAGCATTTCATGCAAAATGGAGTTGTGCTTCTCTACAACAACTTGTCACTCTTTTTCATCTCTTCCCTCTTTGAGAAATATGTATGTGGGTATAACACTGTCTTTGGCTTGTTCTTCCAGTATTTATTTGCCAGCAAATTCTCTATGAAATAGGGTAACCTCATGAATTTTTGTTTTGTCAATTGACTCATTTTAGACTCAAATCATGAATGAATCCTGTGTGTCTCATTGTAAAAGTTTAAATTTTCAATTTATGATATCTGATCTCCAATGAAACTTCAATTGATGATACCTGGTGTTTAAAACCAAGTACTACAATTTCTTATATTCCCCCGCCCCTAATAGTCTCATGTTTATATCAATTTGAGGGGTTTTCATGAAAACTCAATATGGACTCAGAGGAGGATGAATGCTCATGAATGAGATTGATATTTTTTTTGCATATTCCAAAATAAAGGACATTTTGTGTATATTGCAACACAAATGTCCTCCATTTTATAACATTCCATATTTTGTTTAAATTTTTCATTTCTGTAAACTACTTGCATTTCTATAATCATTCCAAGAAAAACCTTTTATTTTTATTTTTTCTTCTTTGCAGGCTCTGTCCTGCCTGGAGCTGGAGCTTTTGAAATTGCTGCCTATCGTGAATTGATGAAGTACAAAGAGGAGGTGAAAGGCCGAGCCAGATTAGGTAAGTAAATTAGTTACCAGTTTTCTTATACTAGAAAAGTAAATGTTTCAGGTGTGTGTGTGTGTGTGTGTGTGTGTGTGTGTGTGTGTTGCCCGTTTTGATAATTCATGTACAAGAAATTGAATGAAAACCATCACTTTACTCCACCTTTTACACCAATCTGCAATTTTGAAAATTTGGGGTAATATGTCCTCACACAACCACTGTCTAACAACTCAGATTCACCTGGCAACATATCTTTGGAGAGATTTCTTTGTTTTCTCTGTTCTTTGATAGCTGGTTAAATGTTTTTATCATGGTTATATTGTATGTCAGCAGGTCCTGCTACTATTACTGTTGTAATGAAAATAATGTCGTAATTGAATTTTCTCAAATTGACAATGAATTCTAGTGTCACAAGATGGTTGCACCCAAAGAAATGTGTAGATAATCTGGAGAAATTAGCAGTACCTCAGAAAACCACAAAATTTTCCCCATCTGTTTTAATAATTGGTTTTGGTACCATAGATTATTCATCTTTATGATGGAATAAATTTGCTACCAATTTCTTTGTCAGTAAATAGGTGTATTGGTTGTTAGTCATTCAAATGAGAAACATATTGTGTTTGAACGCATAAAAAAAAAAGCAGCTTTAAATGATTTACTCATTTCATTCAATCGATTTTTTTTTTTTTTTTTTTTTTTTTTTTTTTATAAACCTGTTGTACTTAGACATAACATTTATTTTAAATAACCAAAATATGGAGTAGAATATTAAAAGATTCACAATATAATTATAAAATAAAAAAAAAAAAATTTGCAGACATTCATTGAGGCGGTAAGTAATTATTTTGTGAGTAATAGTTTGAGGTTTTGTGGGTTTCTTTGCCCCCCCTTTTTTTTTTTTTTTTTTTGCTGTTGCCAGCAATAGCATTTGACAAAGATGCACCAACGGCATTGGTTTTTGTCTTTATGCATCATAACACATTCCATGAAAAGTCGCAGAATATTGATATTAGTGCAGCAAAAAAAAATGTTAGCGTTGTTAATATAAAAACTTTTGTGGCGTACAGTGGGCATTAATAATTAAGCATAACCCAAGACTTCAATATTAAGATAAAATAGTATTTAATTACAACTGCAAATAAATACTTAACAAGAACAAAGTAAAAGTCAACCAAAGATAATTAACCATTTCAGTGAGTATTTTGTAAGTAGCGTGGCTCGGCTTAACATCCAGTAAATCTTAAATCAAAACCCAAATCCTCGGCGCACAATAATTCACACTAATTCAACTGGATAGTTCCACTCAATATTCACTACAGTCAGTAGCCTGACACAGATATTGCAGAAAACGTATTCATAAATCCAGAGTATCACACTCTAACCTCAGTGTTGATAGTTACTCATTTTCTTCCTCTATGACAAAACTGCAGGAAGAATTGGTATCTTAGGCATCTGTCCTTTAACCATGTTACTAATCTGATCATCTCTCTGTTCCAATATTGTCATGGTTAACTCAAGCATCTATCTTAACTTTTAACAAATTGTCCTAATCCTAGTTGTCTGTGGTTCTCAATGATTTCATTGGTCAGCCTTTGATCTTAAAATCCTTCACTTTATTTCAACAGTTTGATATGGCTGATTGTCAGGAAAGCAACTAGTTTCTCTTCAGACATCAAAACAAGAACAAATAAATAAGTTCCATCATTTGTAACAGATGACAACTCTGGATAATCGTGAAATTAGATATTTATAGGACTTTGAAGTTTTGTTTTGGTAATTCATATTTAAATAGTTGATGTTCTACTGTAGTTTCTCTTTCTAAATCTCACCACCGCTGGAACAGAAAACATAAACATAACTGATCGAAGGGAAGGTACAATACTAACACATGTCCATATTAGCTACACGAGACTGGCCCATATCTGCTTAGAGAAGGTGTGCCTTAGTGTAACTAATTCAATCAAAGACTAACAATAAAATATATACTAATATAATGCAAAACCTACACACATATATGCAGCAAATTCTACAAAATAACAAACATAAAAACATTATTTAAAAATATGGCTTTTTCCAAATTATAGGGTTTCTAACAGAAATTAAATTGTACAAGCTTATTTAATAATAAAATCTAGTAAAATGGACAGGTGTGAAATAACAATTAACTGATTGATTCTACAAAAGAGAAAAAAAATGTGTTTGACCTTGGATGACCTCAGAATGGTTGATGTGTCATAAAACACAAACAAACCACGTGCCAATTTCTATTTTTGCTGATTGATCTTTTTCTCTTCCTACAGGTGTCCAGGCCTATGCTGAAGCCATTTTGATTATTGTTAAAGTGCTGGCACAAAACTCTGGACTTGATCCTCAAGAGACAATGGTTAAACTACTTCAAGAATACACTTCTCCTTCTCAAGCTGTGGGCATTGATATAAAAACTGGTAAGAGTCTTCAAGCTACTGTTATTCTTTATCTAGAAAAATTTAAAAATGCTTAGGCAACTTTAACAGATATTAAGTCTTTCTATTCTCCTAGGGTAGATTTCTGTCTTGGTTGAATGGTTGGAGCATTAGTGTTCTGGCTAGAAGTCAGATTTTGAACCTCACCATGGTGGATCAAGTCAAGAAATTGACTTCTTGGTAATATTCTCCTGGGGAGATGACCCCAGTGTGTGGGATTACAGATTAACCTTGAATCTTGTTGGTGAAATCAGGTTGACAAAACTGTTGATGGTTGTGCTAATGACTCTTCAGCCACTATATTTTACATTGTTTGGGCTGTTGTCCTCATCTTTGTGATATACACTCTGGCCTTCTTCAAGTGATTAGAAGTTTGAACCAAACCCTTTTATTTCATCCACTGTGGTAGATTGTTCTAGTTCCACATGGCATGCCTCTTCCAGATATATCAGATTCAGTTATTTCCCTTTAATTACTCAACTCTCCAAGGTGTTTTTTTTTTTTTTTTTTTTTTTCTTCTTCTTCTTTGGGTCAAGTCACTGGATTACTTCAATCAACACTTATTCACTGTCCACTTGAGGACAACTGCCAAAACATTGTGAATAGGACAACAAAGATGGGAACTGTCTGAACAGTGTATATAGTTTTGTTTTTTTGTTTTGTTTTTTTTTTTTTCATCTAAATTTTTCAAGTTCTGGTTGGGGATGAACATTTATTCCAATAATTTTCTGTATGTTTTACAGTTTATAAATATGAGCAGAAGTTTCAAAAAAAAAAAAACATAACTCCATTTGTATTTTTTAATGGAAGAAATTCAAATTTATCAAAGATTTTTATTCAATTTTGTTGATAATGATATAATTTTATGAAGTGTACAGAATGACAAGATGCCACTCCTCATTTGCTGTGATAGACAAACGTTCTAAACCTAAACCACAATATACAGAAATCTGTCACTCTTTATTTTATTCTTTGTTCTGGTATATACTTTCTTTCTTTCTCTTTCTTTTGCCCCAAGTAAGCCAATAATGCCACTAAGATGGAAAAGGGCTACTGGGAGTGAAAGAGAATGAAAAAACTTCAGAAGAAACAGGTGAAAAGACATAAAGCAAGCTGCACCTATTCAGGTGGTGGGGAGGGAGTAAATAATATTTCATTTTGTGCAAGAAATGTTCAGTGATTATATATAGGCTTTGTAACTTTTGTAGTTGAAATTATTTGGACCTGTGACTCAGAAATTCTACAACTGATATTTATTTCATTTCTTATTTTTAAAAGAAAAAGAAAGCAAAAAATTAAATATTTATTCCACATGTTCATGTAAACTATCTATATGGAAATTTTGGGGCTTGTTTTAAGAGCACTTTAAAACAAAAGAAATTACATTTTTTTTCCTTCTAAGATCATTGATAATTCTTTCTTTTATAGGTGAAGCTTTGATCCCAGTTGATGCTGGTATCGTTGACAACTACAGGGTTAAGAAACAACTACTCCATTCATGGTAAGTTTAATCAAATCTCAAGGATATTGTTGCTTGTCTACATTCACAATTGTTTGGATGATGATGATGATGATGTTAAATGTGTATTTCACTGCCCATCTTAGTCGTAGTTTTGAGAGAGAGTAAAAAACAGAAGTATAAGATCTCTCATTTCTTTCTCTCACACTCACACACACACACACACACAGAGCAGTGACTGTGTGAGAGAGACTCATACATGCCCTCTCTCTCACACACACACTTGCAAGCTCACTCTGATTGCTTTTTTTGAAGCAGTAGAGATTTTAAACCTTTAGCACTTTGCTGCAGTTGATTGTTCTGAGAAGAAAAAAAAAAACTTTCTGATGCAAAACCCGTGTAACCAGATTTTGAACTCTTTCTGATTCATTGAATATTATAGTTACTGATTATCTACCAAGCACTTTTTGGCAGACCTTCTATCTAGCCTGAAAAGAAAAACTGTTGAATTCTTTCATATTTATTTTCATATTTTAGTATTATTATTATTATTATTATGTACCAATTTGCTAGAGTCAATCTTTTTACAATAAGATGTTTAGTCTTTAATCTTTTATCTATTAATCTATTTTTAGGTATCTAATCTATTTTAGATTATCATAGATTTTTATAGATAGATGATCTATTAGATATCTAGATAATCCATTAATCTTTATTGTATACAGATTCACTAAAGCCAGTCTTTTTACAATAAAACTCTTAAGTATCAAAATATAAAGACTCTTTTTAATTGTTTAAAATATTTTTTTCAAAGAAATAGTCTTCATAACAAAATGACAAAATTGAAATTCAGACTAAAGAGAAAATATTTAATAAATTTAAACCGACTGTCCCTTGATGTAATCTGTAAAAATAGAAATATCTACTTTGGCCTCTTTTTTCTTCTTCCCCTCTTCTTTCAGTTAATCCAAAATTTTAATTCAAAGTTCTAATAATCCTAATACATTAAGCATAATCCAACTTTTAATCTGGTATTTGTATGAATCTAGTGTCTTTGGAAGATCAATAACGTTTCAATGTTTTTATTAAAATCATTTAACATTATTAATCACTAATCTTTTTCTGTGTCTTTTCCATTGTAGTACTGTAATTGCAAGCAACCTTCTACTTGTGGATGAAATAATGCGGGCAGGAATGTCCTCTTTGAAAGGAACCTAATAAATAACCTGATAATCAACTTCTTTAGGAATCGTCGTGTCTTCAAATACAAAGCTACTTTTGTTTTCTCTTTGAGTTGCACTTGAAGCTGGCTCTCATTTGGTTTTGTGAACAATGCTCTCTGGTCACTGCTTTTCCCTACGGACAGCAGGCACAGGGGCACCCCTTTCCAGCATTCACTGTTTCTTTTGTGCATCTCTTTTGTGGATGGGTCCCCCCCCTTTCTTTATCTACATTCTTCTTTGTCTGTGTTTAATATTCTGCTTTTAAGAGGAACCATCTACAAATCCATCCACAGTCATTATTAACAAAATTGCTATTCATTAAAATTGATACCAAGTGAATTATAAATTTTTATTTATTCTTAAATTTTTTTTTTAATTTTTTTTTTTGTCATGTGGAAGTTTTTTTTTTTCTTTCTTTCAAATTTCAAAGAGAAAAAAGTCTACTTCTCTCTCTCTCTACACTCCTCTCTCTCTCTACACTCCTCTCTCTCTCTACCTCCTCCTCTCTCTCTCTACACTCCTCTCTCTCTCTCTCTACACTCCTCTCTCTCTCTCCACCCTCTCTCTCTCCCCTCTCTCTCTCTCTCTCTCTCTCTCTCTCTACCTCCTCTCTCTCTCTCTCTCTCCTCTCTCTCTCTCTCTCTCTCTCTCTCTCTCTCTCTCTCTCTCTCTCTCTCTCTCTCTCCTCCTCTCTCTCTCTCTCTCTACCTCCTCTCTCTCTCTCTCTCTCTCACCCTCTCTCTCTCTCTCTCTCTCTCTCTCTCTCTCTCTCTCTCTCTCTCTCTCTCTCTCTCTCTCTCTCTCTCTACACTCCTCTCTCTCTCTCTCTCTCTACACTCCTCTCTCTCTTGATTAGACAGGTTCTTGTTCAAGCATGGTCAATATCTAGATGGGTGACTGTTTGGGAATATCAGGTGCTGTAAGCTTGGACGTGCAGGTGGTGTAATGGATAATGGTTCAGGATGAGAAATTAGAAAGCCAAGTTTGAATTCCAGTCAGGTTCATTATGTTCACTCACATGCAAATATGAATCTACCTCTTCTCTCCAAGCCTAATCTAATATTCACTTGCCAAAAAAAAATAAAAATTATTCAATCCAAAAATGTTTTGATTTTAAATAGCCTAAAAAGAGATGTTAAACCATAAAAAAGCAAATCAATATTTCACTGTTGATTCACTTCATTATCTTGAGCTATACATTTTATGACATATCTTGATAAAATGTGACGACCTGAATCAAATAGCTTAAAGGAATTATTCAACAAAATCCAATATGAAAAGGTAAGATTTAACTCCAAATACTTACCTGTGTATGTAAAAGCATACACATAATTTGGGTGTGTAAAACTTACACATAATTTGTGTTTGTGTTCGTGTATATAAAATCAGTTTTCAAGTTATAAACCTTTGTGACATGATTTAAAACCCTGATATTGAAGTATTAAGTACGAAAGACTCAAGCCATCATCTCATTAATTTAATGAGGGTGATGTACTTAAGAAAATTGAAAACTTATTCACAGCAATATCTTAAGTCACATAGAATATATAGTTACATGCAAAAGTACTGGGCTCATAAATTTGGAAGAAAACCTAAATTTGTGTCAATGGGTTGTATAGTCTCTTTTGAAATGTTAAGCTAAAGAGTATATTCATGAAAGACAATGTTCCTTCTGATTCTGACTATTTCCCACCTTGACCAAAAAAAGGTTTCAAAGATACGTCTCTCCAGATATTATTTTCTCCTTACAAGGCTTGAATCACTCAAGGAATGTGAATTTTATACATTTTTTGTTTAGAACTGACAACAAAAATATTAAACACGATTAGATTGTTTATTTACAAGAATAATTTTATATTTACAACATTCTGAAGACTTAGGCAAAGTGACATTTATCATTTAGAAATTTATAAAGAAATAAATATGAAAACAATTTTTTTTTTCCAGAAAATTTATAAACATTTACTAAATTATTGAAATGTGAACAAACTACAAGTAAATCTTATTTACCAGTTTATAAAGTTTGAATCAATTGGTAATTAGCCAATGTTTTGCCAACCATTCCAATAAATAATTTAATAGTGTTTATTATTTTTATCAGGTCATCCCATAAGTTCTGGTCAAATTTCAACTTTTTGTTAAAATGAACAAAATTTAAAGAGTATTAGTCTAATGGAGCTGAACATTATTTTTATGTTTAGATGCATTTAAACTGATCAAATTTTATTTCAGAGAACAATAAAATTAAATTTTGTTTGATTAAAACCCTGCTAACATGAAAGTACCCAAGAATCATTTGAGGTGCACAATGCTTTATGAGTTCAAGAAAGGAAACTCAGCAGCCGAAGTGGCTAGAAACATTCACTCAGTTTATGGAGAGGAATGTGTGAATGAAATAACTTGCAGAAGATGGTTTGCAAAATTCAGAGGTGGAGATTTCACCCTTGAAGATGAAGATCGAACCGGACGTCCAGTTGAGTTTGATGAAAAGCTTCTTGAAGCAGCCCTTGAAGAAAATCCTGCTTTATCAGTTGAGGAATTGGCAGTGGTTCTCAGTTGAAACCATACAACTGTTCGTCATCTTAAACAACTTGGAAAAGTTCCTAAACTTGGAAAATGTGTGCCTCATGAATTGTCTGAAAACAACCTCAAATCCTGAGTTGACATCTGCTCTTCTCTCCATTCTCGCTAACTTGTTTCACCTTTTTTGGATAGACTGGCGACGAAAAATGGATCTTTTATCGAAATGTTAAGCGCCATAGACAGTGGCTTGGTAAAGGGGAAGGACCCCAGCCACAGCCGAGAAAGGAACTTCATGGGCAAAAGGTTCTTCTTTCAATCTGGTGAAATCGCCAAGGAATAATCCACTTTGAATTCTTACCACCTAATGCAACCATTAATACTCAAATATACTGTCAGCAATTAGAGCGTTTGAACCAAGTTTTGAGGAAAAAAAGACCTGCTCTAGTGAATCGAAAAGAGGTGATGTTTCATTGGGGCAATGTGCGACTCCACACAGGAAGAATCATGTCACAAAAGATCAAAGAACTTGGTTGGGAGAAAATTCCTCATCCACCTTATTCTCCTGATCTTGCTCCTTCAGACTACCATTTGTTTCGTAGCTTACAAAAGCTGTTTCTTCCAAATGATTCTGTAACACAGGAAGAGGTTAAAACTGACATTTGTGAGTTCTTTGAATCAAAACCAAAAGAATTTTACAGTAATGGAATTAGTAAGCTTGTTAATAGATGAAAGGAAGTCATAGATAATCAGGGAAAATACATTGTTGATTGAATCTGTAATTAAATGTAACATTTGGTCACTTGTTTTCTTTATTCAAAATTCGGACAGAACTTAAGGGATGACCTGATAGTTGCCAATTCTTAAGAAAATGTATAAATTCACTTTCATATGTTTAGGTTTTATTACAATTCTAATTTTTTTTTTTTTTTTTTTTTTTTTTTTTTTTTTTTTCAAGGAGTGAAGTTAGTTAAAATAATAGTGTCACTTTTTTTTTTTTTCCACAAAGGTTCGTGATTGTCTAAATTTCATGATTGTCTAAATGTCTTCTTACTATTAGGCTTGGTTTGCAGAATGCGACATCAGACAAAAAAGATTCTTGGATATGTTTTACTAAGGATAGATATTTTAAGCTGAAACCCATATATAGACTGTCAACCAGTCTAGGAGAAGAGAAAATCCAAATTAAAAACCTGTAACCCTGGTGTAGTACATTCTATACAGCTAATGAAAAGATCATAAAGTTTAAAATTACTATGATCCCTGTTTTCTTTGGCCCTGAAGATGGTAAAGAATAAGAGCAAGCTGTATTAAGAACAGTATCATGGCGACCACACAGGAAGTAGTTTTACAGTCATATCACATTGAAATATTATCATGGAAGTTAAGCAACATCGAGCCTAGTTGGTACCTGGGTGACTGCTTGGGTATATTAGGTGCTGTAAGCTTAAATGTGCAGTGCAGTAATGGATAACTTGGAATTGTTAACTGTAGAGCCAAGTTCCAATTCCAGTTGGTTTCATTGTCTACTTATGTGCAAATACCCTTGGGAAAGGTATGGATCCATTTCTTCTTCTCCCCAGCTATGGATTAATTAGTAAGACTTGCATCAGTAAAATCATTTCTCAAATAAAAATTCATACAATATAAATATTTCTTGGCTTTAAATAACCTGCAAAGGGTTGATAAGTCATAGAAAATGAATCAGTCATACAGGAAGTGATTTATATACCAAAAGAGCAAGAAGAGTGTACATGATAGGGGACATAACTAGGGGCAGTCAGTTGCAGATAACATGTCCCTCCACTTCAAACTTCAGATTGATTTTAATTTTATTTATGTCTGAGGTAAATAGAATAGTTGAGGTTGAATTAAGCATAAGGCATTGGTTCCCAAACTATTTTTTTTTTCTCTGGGCTGCATTTTCAGAATTAAAATTTGTTTGCACCTCACCAAATTTTATGTGATAAATAGTATATTTAAAAATAACAATGAAGGTTAAAGGGAGATAACTGCAGATTCAAAGTAAGAACATTATCATTGATAACTCTCTTCCCCAATTTGCAGACATTAGTTATTCTTAATACTTGATATAATGCAAAAATATCACAATGATAAAATCGGTCAATAATTATTTCTAACTATTTATAATGGGACTCATGAATGCAATTACAAGTAATCTATAATATTTTAAATTTTTAAATCATATTTATTTTTGGCATATGAATTTTTTGAAACTGTTTCTGAATCCTTGATTGACTTTCAGTTATTCTGCCTCATCTGCACCATTTGGAAACCATTGGTATAAGAGATATAAAGAGCTGAGGTAGGTTGTAAGGTAGTTGGGTAGTCCATAGATAGGCACTTTGGTTCACTGATGCTCATTTGTCCATTTACCAGGTAGGTTTACAGAGGGTTTGTCTTGAGTGTGGTCGAACACAGGTTGTCTTGTATTGTTTCATCTTCCAGTAGGTTTGTCAGGACTCCATTACTCAAACAATAGAACTATATACATCAGACAATAGAAAAACACAGTAGATTGACACTTGCCTATTTCTGAGATGACTACTACTGACAACTTCCGACTTTGAAACTACCCACTATCAAGCCAAAACAGACATTTCTCCTGACTGCTAGCAATATCCACCTTATAAATAAACATTTTACTACACCGAATATCAAAGGACTCCCTCTAAATAAAATAAATAAAAATATATTCATTTTATGCCTTTGAGTAAGTTCGTTTTATGTCTGAAGTTCTGATAAATTAATTACCGAGAACTATCTGGCACAACTACTCCACACTGTGAAACAAGTTCAGGAGTATAGTTCAACAAAAATCCTACCACCATGTCTTGTCTGGGGTTCTGAAGAGATAAAAAATGAGAGCAGGCAGTATTAAGAACAGTATCACATCTTTCTTCAATGGCTGAAAGGATTTGTATATCAAAGGGGCTGTAAGAGTCCACAAGATAGGGGACATAACTAGGAGCAGTCAGTTATACAAATAACAATTCCAACTGTGGTCAGCCTTGATTTATGAAATATAATATGACATCATCAAGGTAACTTTTCACATTTGACCTGTTTGTCAAAATTAACCTTTGAAAACTTTGCTGACTTCCTTTTTAATATTTTTCATACTCTATTGTTACTTTTATACATCCTTTTAGACAATCTTCATTTTTGATGTTTTGAAAAAAAATTATTTTCAAAAAAACAAATACAATAGAGAATTTTGCATCTTTTTATTTCATTTAACTTAAAAATTCCAAGTTTTTCCTTTTCTCTTATTTTCATTCAGTATATATTTTTTTAATTAAATACAAATCCTGGAACAGTCCTACCCATAGTATTCATAGTTACAAGTTTTTTTTGTTGTTTTTTTTTTGTTATGTAAGCCAAGAAATGTCACAATAAAACACACATACAGATAGAGAAAAAAAGGTCCTTTCAAAAATACATATATCACGTGAGGAAGAGAAGGAGGCAGAGGATTACTGTGGAGTGGGGAATAATTAGTTTAGGGTTCGAATGTCATGGGTTAGGAGCTCAGCAGTGTTACAAGCTTCAAAGAAAGTGCCCCATGTTTTTTTTTTTTTTTTTTTTTTTTTTTTTTAAGCATCCTGTAAATGTGTAAGGAAAAAGGTTGGTTAGCACCAGAGATAGACATACATGTAATATGTGAATAGATGAAGAGGTGCTGAAAAGTCCTCAGACCAGCCCAGCCCATTTTCCCCAAATCCATTAACTTGATGATCAAGCATCAGGATACTGATATTTTTTTTTTTTTTTTTAATGGAATGGATCAGACTGAGAACTTTGCAACACAAGCTTGTGTGTACACACATATATATGTGTGTGTGTATTTGGGCAGCTATCCCTCTTTCATACATGTTTTGTTAAAATGACTGATAAGGAACTTCAAAGTTTTGGGGGGTTTTTTTTTTGTTCTCTTTTTGTTTTTTATTTTTATTTTTCTTGTATGTAAGCAAGGGGTTGTCTAAATGATTTTTCATTCTGAGCACTTTTGGCTAATCTGTTAGCTATCTCTTAAGGATTTGGGTTGTGCTATGGTAAACGAGTTGTTCAAAGATAGACATACTTTTAATTTCAGAATATGGCCAGTACATTCTGGCTGTGTTTGTAGTTGATGTCAAGGTGTTTTTTTTTTTTTTTTTTTTTTTTTTTTTATATATATATATAAGAACTTCAATTATTTTAGACACTTTTTGCAGTGGGAGATAGGTATCATACTGTTTCATCTTCCAGCAACTTGCACACCATTTACAATATGATGTGTAATATTTACAATTTCTCTTACATATTTACAAGTCCAGAACCTGTCTTGCACATTTATGGTAGTTTTCTAAGCATAGCTTAAATGTGGCACAAGGCTGAAAGTATAGAGCACCCAGTGAGGATTGAACTCATCACTCAGTTGTAATTGTTCTATCAAGTACAAGCTTGCTAACCCTTACACCATGTCAAGATTCTCCTATCTTGCACATTTGCAAGTCCAGAATTTATTAGTTGACCATTCATCTATGTATTGAATATTGCTGCCACAACAGGTCTGGTGCTTCTATCTATTTAGAATTTATTGATAAAATCCAAACGAGATTCTGCAATGTTATTGGTCCTGACCTGGCATCAGTCACTTTCCCCTCACTGTAAAATAGCTTCCCTGTGCCTTTTCTATAAATACTTTCATGGTAATTGTTTGCATGAACTTTCCTCTGTAGTACCTAGAGCTAGATCGGCAATATGGTCTCATCATTTTGCATTTGAATTAGCTAGATGTAACCGTAAGTTCTATGCTAAAAGTTTCTTCTCTCGCACTTCTCGTTTGTGGAACCCTCTTCCAGCTTTTTTGCTTCCCCGTCAACTTGATCTTCAAAAATTTAAATGCAATATCAATCGTTATCTTCTGTCTTAATTCCTCTTCTTTTAGTATTATCTCCCCCCACCTATAATTTTTTTTTTCGCATATTCTCTTTCACTCAGTAATACCATGCATCTTAGTGGCTTTATTGCTTTGCTTGGGATGAAATGATTAAATAAATAATAGCAAAACTGAAAATCCTGGTTGATTAGATTAGCCAAAAGTGCTCAAAATTAACAATCATTTAGACAATTTCTACATAGAAAACTTTTTCTTCATATACAATAAAAATAAATTTCAAAAAATAAAAATACAATAAAAAAAAATTTAACAAAAGTGCCCTGTTAATCATTTATAATGAAACATGTAATTTAACATGCAAAAATAAATTGAAAGGAAAATAAATATTTTTTTTTTTTTTTTTTTTTCTTTTATTTTTGATTTAAAAAAAAAAAAAAAAAAAAAAACTGATGAGTCTTCTGTAGTGAAACAGTTTGCCTGCAAATTAGAATAAGAAAAGTTATTTTCATACTTTGAAGATTTCACAGACTAAAAACAGCTAAATGTGTTTTTAAATTGTAATTTAATGTTTAGAAAATTTTAGTAGAATTACAAATTTAAGCTAAAATTTTTATTAAATGAATTAGTGAAAATTTAAAAATTAATATAAAAAAAAGCCAAGAAACATTCGACTGGAAGAAAAATGTCGATTTACATTTAAAAGCTAATCTCTTTTTACATCAAATATATTTTTTTTTAAATTAATAATTTAGGAATTTTAAAAATAAATCTTAATTATATTCATTAAATTACTCTTTTTAATATTAAAAGAAATGTCTTTTAAAATAACTACAAAGGTGAAAGTGTTTTTTTAATTTTTGCAATTAAGTACATGAATTGATTAACATTTAATGTATGGAAAACAAAATAAAAGAAATTAAATATTTTAACTTGTATTTTTTTAAATGAATTTATTTTATTTTTTTAATTACTTAAGCCTCTTCTTTAAAGATTAAATAATTTCTCATTAATTTTAATATTTTACTTTGTTTTCAATTAAAGAAAAAGGCTTTCTTTTGTTAAATTGTAAAATTAATGAAGGTCTAAATTTCTTGGAGAAAAAATGTTTTGTATATTTTTGAGAATTAAAAATAAATCAATTGAAATTCGTTTAAATTGGTGTGAAATACCTTTTTATTAAAATTTACAGAAATGATTTTCTAAAAAAAAAAAGTACAAAAATAAAAATAATTATTTTATATTTTCATTTAATTTCATGATTTTAAAAAAAATACGTTTTCTATTAATTAAAGTAAATTTTAATTTAAAAAAGAATATTTTTTTTTTTTTTTAAATGAGAATTTTAAATTAAAAAGTGTTGAATATTTTTTAATTTAGTAGGAATTCATGATAATGAAAAGTCTTAGTGCTTTTTCTGCTTCATTGTTTGATTTAATTCTTATCTGTTAGATTTTGTTATACTCATATTTATTTGAAAATTTTTCAAGATGGCCACTCTTAAACAGAACAAGCACCAAATTCTTTTGAATATTTTTTTTTTTTTTTTTACAAGAAAGAATTGGATGGGAAAATGGAAAAATGAGATGCACAAATTTTTTTATTTAGTTAGAAATTTATATTTAAAATTTAAAATCAAAGGCCAAGGATTGGGATTTTTATTATGACAGGACCTGAGATTCAACAAAATGGCAGCTAAAAATTTGACCAGCCAATATAAAATTAAATTCTTTTAAATAAAAAAAGCGACACTTTGCAGAAACTTTTACAAATTTGTTTTATAAGTTTTGGGTTTTATTTTTTTTTTTTTTTGTTGTTTTTCAATCATAATTTTTGTGGGTCACTGTTTAAAAGAGTATTATATTTCAAAAAGGCTATTCTTATAAATTTGTTTTGAATCTTTTTTTTCTTTTTTACAAAGAAATGTTTTGATAGTGAATTCTACTATAGAAATGCATAGAAAATAATTTACTGTATAAATTGTTAATAACAGTTTATTATAGAAATGTATTGTAAATGATTTTCTGTATAGTCTTTAATAATGACTTCAGTAGAGAAATGCACTGATAATGATCTTTATCAGAGAAATACAGTAAATGATTTTTGCTATAAAAATGCATTGACAATTTTTACTACAAAAATTCATCACTAATGATTTTTACGATGAAACTACATTGGCAAATGATTTTTGCTATAAAAATGAATTGGTCAGTTTTTCTTACTATAAAAATGCATTACAAATGATTTACTTTGGTTTGACACAAAACTGCAATCATTGAGCATCCCTGAAAATTGAACTTACAACATTAGAGAATTAATTCATAGGATAAACTTGCTAACAATATCCACACTAATATTTACTAAGTTTAACAAGTTTAATGACTATATAGTAGTGGTATAGACTCAAAGAAGATTGTTGATAAACTAGTGAACTGGTCCGAGTTGCATTACCGCTAAATTACTTTTACTATAAAAATTTAATTGCAAATGATTTTTACTATTAAGATTCAGAAGTAGTAGTCTATAAAATACATCAGAAATTATATTTAACATAAAATATAAATGATTTTTTTTTTTTTTTTTTTTTTTTAAGACAGGATTCACAGTTGATCTGGAAAAATAGTCCTTTATTTTTAAGAAAAATTAGTAAATTTTTCGTTTCATGTCAAGGAAATCAGAATTTTCTAATGCAAATTGAAATGCATTGAATGAAATTGTTTATTGCCTGCTTTTTTTTTTTTTTTTTTTTAAAGCCTTGTTTAAAAATAAATGATAATGATGGTATATATATATTCTAGGTTTAGCCAGATTTAAATAAAAATGTCTACGTCTTTCAATCTTGATTGGATGGACCGATGTCTTAATTTTGAATTTGCCCCACAGGGCACACCAACAAAAAAAAATTTTAGTCTGCCTGTTACAAGATGTCCCAAAATCAGGGAATTTTATCCAATAATTAAACCGAGAACCCTGCTAAAAAATGCATTGCCAATGATTTTTATAAAAAAAAATACATTGTGAATGATTTTTTTTTTTCATGTATTGCAAATGATTTTACTATAGAAATATACTGTAAATGAATTATTTTTAGAAATTTATATAAAAACTTTTCAACTAATTTAATATTAAAATGACTTTTGAATTATCTACTTCAAAAATGTACCATAAATGATGTAAAAAATTGTTATAAGAAAAGTGCTTTATGAAGAAATTTATGGTAAATGGTTTCCACTTAAATTTTATTGCAGATAACGTTTTTTTTTTTTTTTTTTTTTTAAAAACCTTTTTAGAAAATGTTATGATACGGTAACATCTGAACATTGGTTAGTATTTAGTCATCTTTAATTGTAAAAATCAAATGCTTATTCACTTACATTCTTTTACAAAGAAAATTTAAAATATCGAAATGGAGAGGGAAGTTAAAAAAAAAAAAATGAATAGAGAAACAGCAGATCCAAAATATGGCAGTAATAATTTATATGAAAAAATACAAATCGTTTAAGTTCACTCGATACAAAAGTCATTTTTAACCTTTTATTTTTTTTTTTTTTTTTTTTTTTTACTAGTATACCTTACTTAGCAAATGTCTTGCTTTACTTTTCATGTTGATTTTAATTACCAGAGTTCTTAAACAGTGGCAGACTCACCAGGGTGTCAGTTTGCCTGAGGGTAAGTGGGGCCCCTTATATCAAATAAAAATGCAATAAAGAAGCAAACACATAACTGTTAAAAAAGACTAAGACTTTTATAAAAACTGTACACTACCAGTTACTACAATCCAATGTGAGAGGACATTTTCAAAGCTAAAGATCATAAAGGCAAGGTCAAGAAATTCACTAGCCGAGGAGAATTTGGAATTATACATGAATTGCAGAAACAATTATTGGCAGATTCACACAATCATCAAGTGAACACAAACGATTGATCTTAATATAGTGGGCTGCATGCAATGCTCTATTGTGCTTTTGAACTGTTAAAAAAAAATCTGATACACATGTGTGTGTACTTCATCATGTAATTAGTGTTTTGTTGATCATGACTTAATCACTTCATCATAATGAAAGTACTTTGATCACTCACACCATTCATAACCCCATTCAGTCAAATTGTTACTGAATATTTACATTATGCATTATATAGAGTGCTCATCTAAATTAAGTATATTTGTTCTATTTTTCATAAAAAAAAAAAAAAAAAAAAAAAATGTATATACATTTTTACCAGGTTTAATGATCGGGGGAGATACGAGGAGACACAGAAAAATTCTTATTCACTTCCCAAAATCAGTAATTCAGAGACCAAATGTCAGAATACTGATCTTGGGACATAGGTCAGTATGAAAACTTTTCAGAATCTGTTTGTATTAAAAATCTCAATATCATCTACTGTTTGGCACTATCTTCATTATAGCAAGATCTCCAGAAATACTTTCTAGTAGACTGGTATTTAGCTCCCTACAAATTTTTACCAATTGTAGTAATTTTTTATGATTTAATTTTAACAAAATACAATAAAGAAAAAACAAAAAAAACAAAACACTATTTACATTATTCGGACTATCATCCTCATCTTTGTTGCCATATTTATCACAACGTTTCGGCCATTGTACGCTCCAGACTTCTTCAGCTGGTAGGAATGTCGAACTGAACCCTTTATTTCGCTCACTGCGATAGACTGTGCTAGTTCTATGTCTAATGGATATCAGTTATCTCCTGTTAATTCCCCTCTCCAAGTTCTTAACCACCTTAACCAGGTATTGAAGTTACACTCTTTGGGTCCTGTCACTGGATCTAACCAACGCCTTTATCCACTGTGCCATGTGTCCTTGAGGACAAAAAGAAAAAATAACTATCAAAGCAAGGAAGAACATAACTTTCTCTTGCATCGGATTTGTATATTTCAATCCTCTTTAAAAGTCAAAACATTTCAAACTCTGATTGAACCAATCCGACTGTATGGATCAGAAACTTGGACATTATCTGTTTGTCTTCAAAGATGACTGGATGGAACATCTACAAATCTGCTTAGAAATATCCAGAACATAACTTGGAGATCCTATGCAACGCTTAATACACGTTACAAAGAACTGAGACCAATTTCTCATAAACGAAAATGATTGCAATTGACTGGTAGGTCATCTCATCCTTTCTTCTATGGCATCCTTCTGGAGGTGTCTTCTCACGTAAGTTGACTTTCCCCAGACACCATGGTTCAGGACATTAGGGATCTAGGGACAGCAATGCATGACCAGGCAGTATGGAAAGGGATTGTTAATGGAGTTCCAACTAATCACAGAGACGTCAAAGGATGATGATGAACTTTCATAAAACCCTGATGAAAGAAGTTTATTCATTTGTAACACAGACAGTTCTCTATTATTTCAAAGATGATTTCTGTTAATCTAGAGGTACTGGAAATTTAAAATGTTCTTGTCGCTAACCATGTTGGCAATCTTTGATAATTTAAGTCTAAATTCTAAATTTTTTGCCCCCTCCCTGCTACAACCTTGAGATATATATATATATATATATATATATATATATAATTATTACACGACAAAATCCCAAATCACCTCACATGAGCATAGATCATTTCAACCAATGCAGATTACGTTTGTCTTATTCAACCTCGGTGTATGGATTGTGTTCGTGTTGGAATTAGAGATTTAAAATTTAACTTTGACAGCAGTCGAAGAATTAACACAGAACCTACCCGTTTCAACATCTCAGACAGATGAAATGCCCAATTTTGGTAAGGGGAAAGCAGGAGCTATCAGTCTTAAAGGGAAGAGGTTTCACAAAATCAACTCGGATATTAAACTTATGACCTTAAATTGGGGTTATATGAAGAATGAGGTGTTGAAACTAAAAGAGGGAGTTATATATAAAAAAAAAAAAAAGTTGTATGTATGTAGGTAGGTAGGTAGGTATGTAGAACAGTATTGGAGAAATTTCAAGACAAAATTTTATGTATATATATTCCATTAATAAGAACATTATTTTAGTCTGGTGAAGTCCTTTTGTAAGTTATTGAAACAATACTGTTATGGTTGTATGAGTTTTTTTCTAATAGGAGATAGAGTAATGTGTTGCATATGGTTAGTCTTGTTGATTAATTATAACTGACATTTTCACTTATATTTCTGCTCTCTCTCTCTATATATATATATATATATATATATATATATTCCATCAATAATGTTATACTGTGCTTCAAATTAGGTGTCTTTCTGATACACTCTACAACAAAATCTGTCAGCCAGATGTGAATGGTAAGAATAAAACTAATCACGGACATTGCTACTATAGAAAAAGGCATGGCAAAAAGTACTGAGTCATGATCCACCCCATTTACTTTTAAGAATGACACTGTTGACACATGAGCTGACATCATCAATATCAGTGACCTTGGGTAACCGACTCAACACAAGCATCAACTCCAGGCCCTACTGACTCTCCCCATCTTCCAAGTTGCTTCCCTCACCCACAAAGAGACATTCCACCTTGATCCTCTCTATCAGCTATACAATTAATTTTATCTTAACATTTCTTGTCTTCTTTTCTTTCCATCTCACCAGTGGTGCCTTGTTATTTTGTTTGTTCTCTCATGCAACCCTGCATATTTATAAAAATAAGAAAATTTATTTTAGTGAATCTGATGAAGTCCTAGTGAAGGCTGAAACATGTTGCATAAAATTTTTTCCATTTTGACATTTTATCACTCAACATGTATAATTTATGTAATAAGTGGGGCATTTCAACATGTTGTAATGGTTAGCATGCTTGTCCCACTAGATCGTAGTGAGTTCAATCCTTACTGGGTGCCCCATACTTTCAGCCTTGTGCCACGTCTAATATACGCTTACAAAATCCTTATATTTATATAATAAATTGTTGAAGAGATATTATGAGGTTATTTATTTTAACAGGAAATAGTGTAGTGTGTTTAATATGATTCTTTGAGGACTAAAAAGTCCCCAGAGGAGAAAAGAGACATGTCTTGTCCCCATGGCATCTTGTGGGGAGGGAGAGAGAGATTAGGTCTGCACCTTTTGCTTTTATACACCACCATGTAGCAAGTGTTAAAAGAAGTCTCTTGGCAAACAAGATGGGATAATCCCACAAGGTTGGATCAGACTGGATTAGGGATACCAGCTCCAGATTTGTATTCAGGGTTTACTCTCCAAGCCTTTCTTCTAAGTCGGCAGCAGAAATTTTGAATTCAAAGTTATTCTCCTACATTGATTACCAAACAAGGCTAGAGTACCCTGCTATTTTACTCTTTGGATTAAGATGACATGATAAGAAATAGATTTCTGTTTATTTTAGATTTCTAAGTTTGAGGTTTCTTTTTCTTTTTCCAAATACTTTTACTTTGATAATGATAAGCGCATCTCTGTTCATAAGTGAGAATTGTGGGGAACGTCATGTTGAGAGTGTTGTGTTTTTCTAAGCTTTATGGATAAGGCAACCAAGTTAACTTGGGTGTTACATCTCGATACTTGAGTACAAACTCAATCAGAGGCTATCACTCAATAATTATAATAATAAAATAATACTAGAACCTTGCTTGAGCACCATATGCATACCATATGCATATTTATGCACCAAAGACAAAAATTGGTTTTTGCCCAGCCTCCACAACCATGCTGAAACTGGTATTACACCATTCCAACCTCAACAGTAAAATTCACATTCATTCATGTCGTTGGCAGCAGTCATTATTGGCATTGTTTGTGTATATTCATTGCGGAAAACTAAGCATGGAAGAACTTGGTTTATGGCCTTATTTTTACCGGTATTATTCATCTCAACTTGTCCCAATTAGTGCATAAGAGAATTATATTGGGTGCACAATAATCAAGACAAGTGAATATTCCACTCATAGCTACTCTGCAGAAAATGTATACAAACAACATCAGTAAATTCTGCCGTGACCCAAATGAATCCAAACTTTTACTGTTGATAACTCCAAAACAGTAGATTTTATTAAATTTATCAAGTCATTTTTGAATGAAGCATGTACATTTACACTTAAATGTAAGTATTCAGAAAAATTTTATTGCAAACTGAGCATGGGTCCTAATCTGTAAATTAACCCTAAAAATATATAAAGTAAAATAAAAAAATTTATAAAGTTCAAGTAATTTGAATTAAATTTTCTTTATTTTTTCATTAATGATTAATTTTAATTTTGGAAATATTTTATAAGAAATATATGCAGAAATATATTTTTTCAATTTTTAGTCAACCTTCCCCACAAATCTACCTTTATTTAATTTTTGGAAGTTCCTTCTTTGAATAAAAAAGAAAAATGAAAACATTGTTGACATTAGAAAATGGTTTTTGTTTTATTTATTTTTTTTTTTGTGTGTGTGTGTGTGTGTGTGCATGTTTAAAAATAGTTTATTTATTTAATCATTGATTTAATTAATGACAACCAGCTGTAGACTTTTGAACTGTGGAAAAAAAAAGGTTAGACAGAAAGATTATTCAAGAAAGCAGGGCATATTTCATAAAATAGCAGGGCACTTCGACATGGTGTAATAATGGTTAACATTCTCGTCTCGCTAGAGATCAATTACGTCTGAGTAGTCGAGTTTGATTCTCACTGGGTGCTCCATACTTTAGGCCCTATGCTAGATATAAGCTACACTTTCTAAATCACTAAACAAAAACAGGAGGGTACTTCAATGTGGTGTAAATGTTTAGCATGGCTGGTGCAAAGGTCTCATGAGCAACCCACTGAGTCTACGATATGGAGCCCCTCACTTTAATGACTTACATCACAATTTTCATAAGGTAGTATTCATATAAAATACAAATTTTATTGTAACCTAATTATGTACAATAATGGATCATAGGCAATATAGGTGAATAATTTAACTAGAAAAATTGAAAATAAATACAGTGATTAAAATAAATACACTATATACGAATTAGAATTTTTAGGGACATGTCATATCATTCCATAATTCTTAATCTTAAGTAAATGTTTTGTGGCAATTTTTAACATCAACTTGAGATTTTTCTTGGTAAAAAGTTGAATAATTTTAACACATTCAACATTATGGATAAAAAAATAGTGATTTTTAGTGTTTTTTTTTTCAAGACTTAGCATAAGCAAAACAAATTTGGTTTTCCCCACCCTCAAACGGATTTGAGGGTGGGGGAAACCCCCAGATGACGTCAAAAATCAGTTCTATATTCTGAACATTATTTTAGTGTTGAATTTCAGTCGAATACATTACATTCACTTATGTGCTAATACCCTTGGGAAAGGTATGAATCCTCTTCTTCTCCCCCTAGCTATGGGTAAATAGCAGGACAGACTGGGTTCTATAGCCTTGGATGGCAACCTACTGCGGGAAAAAAATCTGCCTCATCAATTATGTATCGAAAGATACACGATCACCTAAGCATGTATTACACATGGCACATAACTGACTAATGTGAAGAGATTTCAAATAAATATAATATTGCAACAATTTACCAATCGAACCGTGTATATAAATGTTATATGCACTTTAATATGTTGTTGCTATATTCGTAATAAATCTTGTTGAGGCACGAGTAATGGATAGCAGCTCGAGTTATTACTAATATTATTTTCTTTAGTTTCGTGTAAATAGTTTTGGTTTCATATTGTAAATACTCATTGCGGCTAGTTTTTAGAATTGTTGTTTTTACCCCCTCTCACACAGACAATGAATTATAAATATGGGGTCTAGTTAGTATTTTCATAGAGACAGTGAGGTATTATAGTGGATCTAGTAAGAAAGGTACATATGAATGTATTGTTTTGGTGTAAGGAATATTGTTTGTATGATTGGGTCAGTGTTTGTGGCTAGCTAAGTTATCGTTAAGACAGAAGAAGACTGTCCTTTTCCCAATCCCCGCTTTCCTAATTCTTTCACATCCAGTAACTCCCTTCTATCTTAGTGGCTTTACTCCCTTGCCTGAGGTAAATATCATAAAAAAATAATGAAACTTGTGAGGAATTAAATATCTGAAGAAATCATATATTTTGGGAATGGTAAGGAGACGGCACTAGTGGATATATTTGAAAAGGTACAGTGGAGAGTTTGGGCTTCCAGCCATATCATGCTGAAACACTGGTTCTTATATGATCACCAAAGTTAAGCAATGTTGAGTCTGGTCAGTACCAGGGTGGGTGACCATTTGGGAATATCAAGTGCTGTAAGCTTGGATGTGTGGATGGTGTACTGGATAACGGCTTGGACCTGGAAACATTCTATCTTAATTACTGACCATGTTATTTCTTCCCTGTTAAGTACCTGTATTTAACGAACTCACTACTTATTATAATTTTGGTGATTTCTGACCTTGTGGAATAGACTTAGTCTTAGTACAAAAGGAAAGATGATAGGAATTGAAAGTAATCCCCTCACCTGGGAAGAGGAAAATAAAATAAAATGTAAATAGTAACTACTCACCTGTGCCTTTTCTATAAATACTTTCATGGTAATTGTTCGGATGAGCTCTTCACTATGGCACCTAGACTTCATGAATTTAAGTACAGTATTAGGACAAGGTGTCATCATTTTACAATTGAAATGGCTAGATATAACTGTAAATTCTATGCTAACAGTTTTTTCTATCACACTTCTCACCTGTGGGACTCTCTTCCAGATTCTTGCTTTCCAGCCAACTTTGATCTTCAATAATTTAAATTCAATTTCAGCCATTATCTACTGTCTTCTTGATTTTTCTTCTTTTATTGTTTTTGCTTTTGAATAATGTTTTTCTTTTACACTTGGTAACCCCTTGTGTTTTAGTGGATTTATTGCCTTGCTTGGGGTGAAATGATTAAAAAAAAATGGAAAACAAAGCAATAAATCATATAAGTGAACAAATTAGGTGAGATGAGTGTAAAAGGAGACATGATTGAGTAGGAATGATAAGCAACTTGGAAATGTGCAATTTGGATTTGACCTTACTGATTACTGGAACCAAAAAATTAAAAGAAAAAAAAATTTAATATTTTACTTGATCCAGGCTAGAAGATTAGATTGGATTATAACAAGGAATGAAACGATCCGTCAGATTGTGGATCTTGCTGCAGATCACAGAATGAATACTGGAAAAATCTATGGACCTTGTTGGATAACAACAAAGAAAAAAAATATATAAAAATGAAGATAAGTACTTTACCCATCATTATTGGAAGACTCAACGAAGAAATTTGCAAAAAGACCAGGAACTAAGGATCTAAGGAAGAATTAAAACTAATCAGACAAAAGCATTCTTCTTCCTGGGTAAGATGATAAACTACATCCAACAGCAAGACCTCTTGTTCATGAGGTTTTGAGGAGCATGGAACCACCTCTTAATTGCTGGTGTTCTGAGGTCCACCCTGACCTGGGGCGGTAGCACCTGTTAGGGTCTCAGCTATGGGCAAATAGTTGACACCTAAACTGGGTTGAAAACACTATGAAAGTGTAAAAATAGGTTTTAATACATACCAGAAATACTTTTTAAAAATTATTACCAGCAATACATTTTTAGAAAAAAAAAAAATATTACCAACTATAGTTTATTTTGAAAGAAAATATTACCAACAATAAAAAAAATTGTCAGCATTAAATAACCCATTAAGGGTGATATGTTGTAAACCAAACCAAACAAAAGCATTCTTAAAAATAAACAAGAATGGTGAGGAGAGGGCTGCAAAATGGCACCTGCCTGACATGAATGGAGTGTTAAAGTATATTAAAATTGCAGCAATATTAAGGAAACAAAACAAAAAGGAAAATAAATTATAAATAAAAGCAGCAAATGAGAAAAAAATCTGTTCAGATGAAGGTGACACATCTGGTCAGTGGCAGACTGGTGAGGGTATCAGCTTGTTTGATAGCAAGTGAGCCCTGGATAGAGTGGGCTCCCTATATCCAATAAAAATGCAATGAAGAAAACAAACACAGACAACTGTTTAGTACTAAAAAAAGAATAAGCACTTTATAAAGTCATCTGCACACTATCAGTTACTCAAGTTCAATGTGAGAAGACATTTTCAAAGCTAATGATCATAAAGACAAGGTTAAGAAATTTGCTGTTTGAGGAGAATTTGGAATTATACATGTTGTTATCCATTGAAAAAGGAAATATTAGATGAATTGGATGCAGAAGCAATTAGTGACAGATTTAAACAATCATCAATTGAACACAAATGAATACTCTTAATATAGTGGACTGCATGCAATGCTCTATTGTGATTTTGAACTTTCTGTTAATGTGTAAATTGTGCAGTAAACTATTTAAAAATATCAACCAATTACTTAAAATTAAAGAAAATAAATAATAAAATAAATTATAACATTTTGTATTTACATCTAGTATCTTCTACTAGTAATATGTACAGTACACAAACACTGTAATTACTAATAAATACACATTTTTCCACAAAAATTTTTAAGTGTATTCTTTTTTTTAATTTTTTTTCAATATTTTATTTATCCATTATAAAAATTAAATGATAGCGTTTCAGTTGTAGGTATATCCCTTTGTCACCTGGCAACCAATATTTTCAGACCCAGTCTGCCATTGCATCTAGTATGTTAATGTTCTACCAGGCAATATCGGCTATTAGTGTGTATAGTTAACCTAACTTCAGTTCTGATTGGCTAATGTTTACCCATACATTGAAGATTGCCAGACATTTTACATTATGGCCAGTCATTACTAATGTAATATTAAATGTAAATATCTGGGGTGTAATAATCAAAATTGGGGCATCTGGTAGGATAATGACTATCTACATACTATTGACTACTAGTACATATAGGCTAATGTCTACCAAAATGCCATAGATTACTAATTCTCAGCTCCATAATGTTATGCAGCTACTTCCCAAAAACTGCAGCAGCTTTGTGGAACAGACTCGAGGCAATCACTGCAATCTTGACCTCTTCAAGTCTAGGGTTGACTGTTAACTTTCTGCCATAGTCCCATCAACATTATTTTGCCTTTTCTTACACTTATACAGTATCACACAGTAATCCTCTACCTTGAGTGGCTCTTAGGCTTTGTATTGGATAACTATTTGTGTGTGTATATATCGTAAATAATAAGATTTGTGTGTATGTGAGTGTGTATATATATATATAGCTCTTAAATAATGATATATATATATATATATATATATAGCATAAATAATAAGATATATATATATATATATAGCTCTTAAATAATAAGATATATATATATATGTATATAGCTCTTAAATAATAAGATATATATATATATATATATATATACTTAAATAATAAGATGTATATATATATAGCACTTAAATAAGATGGATATATATATATATATATAATAAATAATAATATATATATATATATATATATATAGCACTTAAATAATAAGATATATATATATATATATAGCTCTTAAATAATAAGATATATATATATATATATAGCACTTAAATAATAAGAATTATATATATATATATATATATATATATATATATATATATAGCTCTTAAATAATAAGATATATATATATATATGTATATATATAAATAAATAAATAATATATATATATATATATATATATATATTAAATAATATATATATATATATATATATAGCTCTTAAATAATAAGATATATATATATATATATGCATATTAAATAATTATATATATATAGCTCTTAAATAATAAGATATATATATATATGTATACATCTTAAATAATTATATATATATATATATATATATATAGCTCTTAAATAATAAGATATATATATATATTGTATACTTAAAAATAATTATATAATATATATGTATACATCTCTTAAATAATTATATATATAGCTCTTAAATAATTATATATATAGCTCTTAAATAATAAGATATATAAATATATATGTATACATCTCTTAAATAATTATATATATATAGCTCTTAAATAATAAGATATAAAATATATATGTATACATCTCTTAAATAATTATATATATATATAGCTCTTAAATAATAAGATATATAAATATATATGTATACATCTTTAAATAATTATATATATATATATAGCTCTTAAATAATAAGATATATAAATATATATGTATACATCTCTTAAATAATTATATATATATATATAGCTCTTAAATAAGATATATAAATATA
>CAHIKZ030000215.1:435000-625000 GCA_903632075.3 Acanthosepion pharaonis | reverse complement strand
GATGATAATGATGATTGAGCTTAATTGCAAAATATGCAGGGGTTAAATTGGAGGAACTTTGCAGAAAAAAGTGTTTTTTTTCAGAGGGGATTGGAATTGATATTCCATTAACATGGGAATTTGCTATGTTATGTAGCAATGCAAGCAGGCATCTATAAGCCATAAAGATGGATAAAAAGAGATTTTAATCTTTAAAGTTTGCAACCACACCATCTTTGTTCTTAATGTAAGTATTAAGTGTATGTGTGACTTATTCAATGACTTAAACAATTTTCTTCTCTGTTGAATTATCTAAAATCAAGAGAAGGTAAACTACATATATAATTTTGAAAATTTCTACTTTAACATATTTAACCAAGAAAAATTTCACCTAGTGGCAAAAAACTCTCGTAATTTGCAGTTTAAGCCCCATGCTCAATTCTAATAAAAATTTCCTGAAAATATTCCATTTAGGTGTAAATTTACATGCTTAATTTGAAAATAATATTAAAATTTTGCATAAATCTACCATTTTGGTGTTATTGACAATAAAAGTTCAGACTCATTTGCATCACGGTTACAGCATGGCAGCCGTTACTGGCATTGTTTACATGCGTTTCACTTGTCTTGATTAATGCCCAAACTTCACACACAATTTAAAAAGAGTATGATGATTTACAAAATACAAAAAAAGTTTTACTAAATAAAAATGTAATACAAGCTTCACTTTCACAAGTGTCTTCTTTTGGTTTTGCACAGTAATTGAGACAAGTAAGATCAGTAAAAAGGCCGTTAACTAAGTAAGCTTCCATGCATGACTACTCTAAGGCAAATGTATGTAAACAATACCAGTAATGATGGATGGACCCAACACGAATAAGTTGGATTGGCGAGGTGGCATCTTAGATAAAGGCAGTTGTCTGGAGTGATAAATTATGCTTTGAGACCTTTTTTATATTTTATAGTGAGAGTCACTCTTTACAAGGCCTGGGGGCCACTCAAGGTAGAGGGTTACGTTAGGAGGCCTTTTGTGTGTATAGATGAGGGAGATAATGATTAACCCTAGTAGGTTAAGATTATAGTGATCAAGGAAACATCCTGTTGGGAGTTGATTCCACAGGGCAGTGGTTCAGGGGAAGAAGCTGCTTGAGTTGAACTTCTCCCCGATGGAATATGGAGGGAATGGGGGTGGTTTGTTACTATGTAAGGGGCATGGCAGGTCGTGACCGTGAAGATTGGCCTTGACAGGACCATGGATGTAGCAGTAGAGCAGTGAGAGGCTTGCCACATCCCACCCATGGGAGAGGGACTGAAGGTTGGTGAATAATTTGTCACCCACAAGGGTTTGGAGACCTAACAATCTATTAAGGATATTTTGGTATTTTTAAGAGAGACTGTCAGTTTTCTTGTCACTATCTGGGAATGGTTTGAAAAGTACAGAATGCTTTATTAAAAAATTTATTAGTAAATCTGTATAATTTACACAATTACTGCTAGTCTATGTTAGTACAAAAATAGTTAAAATAATTTTATAAACCTGCGTAAATTCAATTACCTCTAATTCCTTCTGACTGTTGCCATCTGCCATACCAGTGTTTCTCAACCTTTTTAAGCAACAGCACACCTAAGAGCAAATGAAAATATCATGGCACACTTAGCAAAATTTTTATTTGTTATTGCAGTCTACTAAGGTTAGCCCTCCAAAATGGATGAACTTATTTTATATAAACAATACACTGATTGCACTACGTTTCAAATTATGGGTGTGCAAAAGTGCAATAAAATATTACTATGAAAAAAATAACAACAATTTCAGTACAATTAATGTCATATTCATTTTATACAAATTTCAGAGTAATATACTTTAAAAAAAATTGGGAAATTATTAAATCAAATGTTCAATGCTGCATATTGGAAACTTCAACAATATTAATTTATAATTTAATATAAATTTTAAATTAAACAAAGAATGTTGAATACAATTATACGAAGAAAAGGTTAATATTCATTTATTCAAATAAAGGAAAATTTTTAAAAGTAAAGTTAAAAAAATAAAAATACTTCGTTTTAATATCCATTTTTTTAAAAAAGTATTTAAAATAATCAAAGAATAGCGAAAAGAATTATTTAAAAATGTTTAATAATTATTCATTTATTCAAATACTAATGCTGTACCATTACTACTTCCACACACACTCACACACATATATATATATAATTAATTGAGCTCTCAGGATTTCATCCTCCTTGGAATTACCCATTCGGTTTACCAAGTTCTTCAGTTATATATATATATATATATATATATATATATATATATATATATATATATATATATACACCCAATGCAATGAGAACAAAAGTAATATATAAATTCTAACATTCACAGCATTAATCCAAAAGAGGGCTTGATACCGTTAGTAGAGCAATAACTATTTATTTATTATAATTTTATCATATAGACAAAACCAAACTGCTGTCAACAAGCACTGTTGTTTCACTCCGTCACCTTTTTTGCTTTATGTGAATTTTTTCTTCTCAAACAAATGGAAAAAAGGAAGTGACATTTTACATACGGCTTGCTTACAAGCAGGATTGTTCATAACAATTTTTAATTCTCACCCGTTGAAGTGCAGTTGAAATGCACTGAAACGAAGTTGCATCTTTGTAGTGATTAAAATGGTTTTGTCTATATAAAATTATAATAAAATATATATATATATATATGCCATGGCAATATTTTGCAGCAAACTTCTGTACTGCGACACAGTAACTGAGAATCATTGATCTGGACTTAAATATTTTGATCCATTGAGGATACCCTGCCTTAGTAGTGATTTTTAACAAGCATATCTCACAAGTCATTATTAGTGAGTTTAATTTTCTCAGACGCCCCACTGTTGTGGCCTTGTGTCAGACTAGACTAAGCTTAATATATATCTACTTTGAAAAACCTGCTATAGGGTGAAAGTTAACAAGCTAACCTCACAAGTTGTTTCAAGTGAGTTTAATCATATCAGATGCTCCACTTTTGTGGCCTTGTGTCAGACTAAGCTTAGTATACATGTTGGAAATCATGGATAAAAATTAAACATAGATCAATGAAAAGTAGATTAACATAAATAGTTATAAAATCAAACATTTTGTCAAGGCATTTTATGACAGCAGAATTAAAATCTTTTTTCTTCTTTTTTCCTAGAATATTTCTGATTTAAAATGCTTTTCTCTCAAGGAAGTCAGCCATATTTTGTATTGATTTGATAGAATTTTTCCATCTTGAATGCTTTCTAAGTAATGTATCTGACAGTTAAATCTTTTTAAAAAAAAAAAAAAATTGGTATGAAGATCTTTTATTTCAATATAATGTTGAAATGAATTTGTTTTATGTAGTCTAGAATTGTATGTTTGTACTGTGAATAAAAAGATAAAGATTTTAAATAAATAATATTTCTTTAATAAGTTTTGTCTTTTTTTTTCTTTTGTTTTTACTTATTTGTTTTTTTTTTTAAATGATTTCAATAATGGTGTGTGTTTTTTTGTTTTTTTTACTGACAATTTATTTTTCTGATGCAGAGAATTCAAGGTGTTATATGTGGCCATATTTTGAAATTTCAGTTCGGTAAAGAGGATGTAAAAAAAAAAAAAAAATAAATAAAAAATCACATTTTTTTTTTATGTGATTTTTAAAAAATTTTATTTTGCTTTTTAAAGTGAATTTTAATGAGGGGGTGGAGGAGATAATTTCTTTCTCAATATTACAATACCTGGGACCAAGATTGGTAGATGTAATAAAAAAAATATGAGTGCATTATGGGAAATATTTTGACTGACATTACAAAAAGGAGTAACAAGAACAATAGCAATAATAATAATAATGATAGTGAACATAGTAAATTCAATATAATCTTAATTAACATATCCATAAAAAACAAACAACAAAAAAGGGGCTTCATCTTTGATTTCTCAATAGCAAATAATTATTACTCATGAAAATGAATTGAAAAAAAAATATATATATATATAACCAAATTCATTATTTTATATTTGAGATATGGCACTTAAAAATATAGTACAAAATGTAATAAAATAACATAAAGTATTGGAGAAATACAAAAAAAAATGTTCTCCAAGAAACTTTTCACAGTTCAGGTATTTGGAGCATCAAATGTAAACGTGGCAGAAATCAATATAAACCTCTCCAGGAAAAAAAAAAAAAAGATCCAACCAAAGAGGATCTAAATTATGTTGATATGATTTGAAAAGTTGAAAGTTGGACAAATATTATTAACACAGAAGCAGTCAATTATGATAAATACATCAATTTGCAGGTTTCAGACAAAAAAAAACATTAAGTATATTTATTTTTGTGTGTGGGAGACAAAAAAAAAATAACTCTCAGAAGCCGCATGACTAATCTGAGCAATGAATTAAAAAGTGTTTTAGATTATGGTGAGCAGATCGACTGCAAGAACTGCTGCTCCCAGAAATTGGTCTGGAAAAGAATCTGCCCCAAAGCATTTTTTTCCATTCCATTATTTTGTTCTTTAATGCAAAGCTTCTTACCTTCAAATCTCATAGATTTCTATCACCTGTTGGGCCACCAATCAAATCGCTTATTTTGGGCCACCAATCAAATCGCTTATTTTGGGCCACCTATCAATTTGCTTATTTTAGGCCACCATGAACAAACCAAAGAGGTTTTTTAGTTGATCACTGTTTAATGACTCACTTCTTAGCCCTGATCGGACAATATTCGTCATGTTTCTGCTGTAAGCAGCCTTTTAGAGCATACATATAATTATGCATCTTTTAGTGTCTGCAAAATTCCAAATCTATAAAAATATGTGATTAACCAAAAAACAGTGAAACAAGTTGATGGATTATGATATTGATTTGTGTAAGGAAGTTATGAAAGCAATTTCTTATTTCCAATTAGTAACTAATTTTGCTCTTCTGCAATCACTCAAGAAACTACAGCAGTACATACTCGATAAATTTCTTTTCTATCAAAGAGAATTAAACATCACAAAAATCTCAGTATGTTATTAAATATATGAAAGGAAATTAAATATTTTTTGTCTAAAAATTTACTGTATTTATATATATTTTTTTACTTAATGCTAAAAGGTTTGTAATTTAACCGATTAAATAGAAAGTCATATATTCTCCCTACCATAAATGGTTTACAATAAAAATAAAATTTCACATACATACATAGGTAAATATATATGAAAAGTTTTTAAGAATATTAATTTAGACTAAGTTGTTACACTGTCTCTAAATAAATATTCTTAAAGACTCTAGTTGCATTTTGAACTTCTTTTTCCTATATATATATACGGTACTTAGTGGAAAGTGCTCAATATCTGTGATAGAGCTAACATATTCAATTGTATGGATATTAGTTTGTGACCCTGGGTTTCACGCCTTTGTGATCATCAGACAAACTGGTTTATTTTTTTTTAAAAATGGATCTATTTATGCTTATTTGTGTTTGATTATGTTTGGTGGGGGAAAATTTTCTTCTGTGTTTTGTTTGTTTGAACAAACTGATATCCATACGACTGAATAATATATATTTTATGTAAGTGTGTGAATGTAAAATTATTTTCCGATGGAGTGTATCTGTGAAGGAACAAAATGAGTAAAAAGACAGAAGAAAACACTATTCTTAGCCGGCACGTTTTGTCCTTTATGGACATTAGTCTTGATAAAGTCCCTTCAGAGAATGAAATGCATTGGCTAAAAATAGTTTTCCTTCTTGTCTTTTTATTTATATATATATATGGTGCTATGCATTAGTGTCTGTGGCCATCTAATTGGTCCAAATTGTTCTGTTCCTATCTGTGTGTGTGTGTGTGTGTGTGTGTGTGAGAGAGACATATATTCTTGTTGAGAGTCCTGATGAGTGATTTAAAAAAAAAAATAACAAAACTCTGAGGTGACCTTTGGTAAGTATTGAATATTTTTATTTCTATTTTAATAATAATAATAATAATAATAATCATAATAATAATCACCATGGTCTTATATTGAGCACCTTATTAGCAATAAATTCTGCTATAATTAATATATATTATATTATATAATTTTGGCTATATTATTTGGTAGTTTGAATAGCTAGCATTTTTATTTTATATATACATATACATATATACACTACAATCCAAAACTTTGAAGCCATACCCAGAATTAGCATGAGATAAACTTGACAAAAGATTGAAAAGAAAAAAAAGAGAGCTCTTAGAGTCATTGAAAAAAGAATTGAATCAATTATCAAATTTTATACTTTGAGAAACTTTCGACATGAATACCAAAAATTTGTGCTGCAGTAATCAAGGCTAAAGGAGGATATTTTGACGAGAGCAAAATTTAATCATAAAATGCTTTTTTTCTTTTCGTCATAATAAAATTTCTAATAAAAAAAAATCATATCTCAATTTTTTTAACCATGTATAAGATTTTTCTCTTATCTAAAGTACAAATCAACTACTTTTTGGGCCAATTTAAAAAATTACCAGGTGTAGCCTCAAACTTTTGAACTGTAGTGCATATATATATATATAGGAAAAGAATTGATCAGATGGAAAACTTTTGCAATGTGCTCCATTTTTAAATTTAAAAGTTTAAAATTTCAATATTCCAAAATTTTCAGCATTTCCTCTCTGTAAATAATTATAACCAACATTTGTACTTTTATATTATCCCCACCAACCAACGTGTACATAATCGCATCAACAAAAACATCATTTTAGTCTGATGAAGTCATCAAAGACGAAACGCATCACACAAAAAGCAATTTTTTTTTTAGTTAATCTTCCTAAAATTCAGAAAGGATGTACTCTTAATGAAATGCCTCACAGTTTTCCATGTCATTTATTTACTCAGTAATATTCAGACATATATTTTTATGTTGAAACCTCCTGATGAGTGGACTGAACAATTACAAAGATGTTTGTGAAATTCTGGGGTTGTGCTTAATATAACCTCAATCAGCTGACAAATTTTATATTTGTATTAATCCTATTAATATTCCCTCTCTCTGATATCGTGCACTTTATTGCAAAGACTGCTTTGGCTTATTTGGTCTTTCATTCAGACTTTCACCAATTGATAACATTTCTGGCTTTACACTATCTTTCTCCTTACTTTTTTTTATACACAAAAAGGAAATGGATATTGGATAGTTCCCAAACTAGGATCTTCTAGCAATTCCCATAGCTGATCCTAGTTATATGAGAACGTTGATGGATTGTTTAGTGATGGGCCTCATCAATTAGATTGCAATTTTTGTCACCTTTTAATCGTCATTTGAACAGCTTTGAAACTTGTATATATTGCTCCTAAAAATAACCCACCTGTATTTGGTGAAAACAATGTTTCCCCAAATCCTGTGAAACTGGTTTACTACTAACCACTAATTCCCAACTGGACATTCAATGGCAAATTGCATATTTGTTATATTCCTACTGAGGAATTGCCAGTAGACCATTACAAGCTAGAGACAACATGCAACACAAAATCATTTTATTAATGAATAAAACCTGTGAAATCCAAACTAATTAAAGAATTTTATAGAAAATAGAAATAATATTTTAACATTTTATTTATATATATATACACACACACACACACGCACGCACGCACACACACACACAGGGTGTCCATAAAGTTCGTGTGCACATTAAAAAATGTATAACTTTATTTGTATTTGCAATAGAAATAATCTGTAAAAAATGTTATAAAGTTTAATGTACCTAGTTTTAAGTATAGCTAAAATAACTAATGTGATTTCTGACATAACTGTAAATCAGTTGGCAAATGTTTTCCACGAACTGCAAAATCGTATTACCGTTTGTATTGCTAATGATGGAGAACATGTGGAAATTTAAATAAAATTTCAATAAAACCTTAAAAAATATAGATTTACTTCTTTCTAATCCTTTTTACAAATTATTTCTATCGCAAATAAAAATAAAGTTATAAATTTTTTAAAGTGCACACGAACTTTATGGATACCCTGTATATATACACACAAATTTCTTAGTTTGAAACTTTGTCTTGCACATGCACTTAATTAACAAGGTACCTCGTTTTTACTTTTTTTCTCTTAGTTGAATAGTTTCACTTGTTGCCCAAAATAATCTACAGAATAACTTGGAAATATCTGCATTTTACACTACCTTCCTCGGGTGCCATGTATAATGCATGCTTGGAGAATCATGTCTCTTTATGATTCCCCTTCTTTCCTCAGGTGTAATGAGTGATGCACACTTGGGCAATCATGTCATTTTTTGATTCATAATTGACTTGGTGGAAGAGTTCCCACAGTAGGTTGCTATTACTTTCTGCCATAGATAGACTAGTTGCCAACCACGGTTAGGACCCATCGTGATATTTAACCCATAACTGGGGGGAGAAGAGATGGATTCATCTTCCCTATGGGTATTTGTGCATAAGTGAATGAAGTTCGAACTCAGCTCTCCAATTCCTCATTCTGAGCTGTTATCCATCACACCACCCATTTAAGACCACAGATTGTTAAAATACCAGTTCTCATTCGATCACCAAAGTCAAGCAACATCGAACCTGGTCACTACCTAGATGGGTGACTGCTTGGGAATACCAGGGGCTGTAAGCTTGGGTGTGTGGGTCATCTTGAAATATTAAGCAGTCTATAGAATGAAGGGATCTCTTATTTTTCTGGTAATACAGAGGGTTGGAACTCAAAGCTGTATAATGTTTTTGACATTGTTGTGGGTCTTTCTTACATAGTCAGGGATTGTGAACGACTTCACAAGTCTAGGCCACTTCTTCATCAAAATCTGGCACTCGTAATGGATATTCTAAGCTGGTATAAAGTTAACAAATTTGTTTGAAGATGATGGAGACTTACTTTAGTTAAGGATATTGATAATGTAATTGCAATGAAATATTTTAGAAAAATATAGCGACAATTATTTCAGTTAAACTGGGATCAGTAGACTGGCATGAATTTTCTTTATCTCAGTGTTCTAACTTAAAATTGACTAAAGATATTTGTACTTTTTAGTAGTCATTTTCTGAAGTCAATAATTGTATGGAAAAAGAAAAGGCAAAGTCCATTATTTTTAGTAAGTGTCTTACTTCAGTCATTTTAAATCTCAGAAGGTGTTGGCCTAAAAACACTGTAATAAAAGACACCACTAAAAAAGATTTTTTAAAAATACAATGAAGAGGCTTAATCATAAAATTCAAAATGGTTTAAAACTATTACAAAAAAGGTTGTAAAAGAGTGACCTAAAAATTTGGAATAGAGAGGAGGTGATATATCTCTGTCTAAACATTGGCTTTTTGCATTTTAATATTGCTTCTCATAAAAGGCAATCTATTGGAGTATTTGTTTAAATCTTGTCAGAAGGTATTAGAAAGTATTTTCATGTTTTTACAGGCCTTTATTCCAAGCTTAAATCATGTAAATCTCTAAAATTGATCTAAGACTCTATCATATTAATAACAATATTGTTGTTATTATTGTAATAATAATTATGGTAAAAAATGGGTCTAATATATATATACCCAGGTGGATGTGCATGTGTGTATATATATATATATATATAAATATATATAATTAAAAAAATATGTGAACATAAATAAATAAAGAAGTAAAAATAAAATTAATATATGCAATTATAAGATGTAAGGCGACAGTCTGTTTCATGCTAGATGCAATTGTCAGGCCTGACGAAATGCAATAAATAAATAAACTATAGTCTATTAAAAATAAAAATGAAAATATTTTATGAAAAATTAAAATTGTAAATGAAAATAAATTTTTTAAAAATTTTAAAAAGATGTAACACCTATTTAAAATTTATGAAATAATTAAAATTTTTTTAAATTGAATGAATTTTAACCTAAATTTCTGCTGTCCAATCACTAAATACCTTAAAACAATAACACCTTAGTAAAATAAAATTAATATGAATACACTTTTATATTTACACACATCTCTGATATTGAGCACTTTATCCCATAAATATAGCACATCTTAAAATTATATTTCTTCATATATATATATATATATATATATATATATATAGTTAAATAAAAAAGTAGTAAAAAAAAAAAAATTTAAAAAAGATGACGTTGCCCTTTTTTTTTTTTTTTTTTAAATTCAGGACATCCATTCAACCGACGTAATTAAACATCCTCACTAGCTACCTCTGATACTGTCATAGCTCTTAATTGATATTTAAGTTTACCTTTAAAAGTTCAATGACAAGATGAGCTATTGAGAAAAAATAAAATTAGTTGTGTCCCTTTAATTGAAAAAACCATATTTTAAATCAATGTCATTGACATTATATAAAATATATATATATATATATATATATATATATATATATATATATATATATATATATATAAAAAGTGTGTGTATGCTTTTTCATGTGTGTGTGTGTGTGTGTATATATAGTGTGTTAATTTTTTTATAAATTTTGGATTTATGTATGTTTAAAAAAAAGTATTGGTGTTTTTTTTTGGAATATATATAGAAAAAAATTAATCAGTTTGTCTGATGATCACAAAAGCATGAAACCCAGGGTCACAAACTCACATCTATTCAACCAAATATGTTAGCTTTATCTCTGATATTGAGCTTTCTAATAAGTGCCACATATTATATAATAATATAAATAATAATATATAATATATTGCACAAACACACAATATATATATATATATATATATATATATAAAATGTGTTTATGTATATGTATGTATAAAAATGATAATAAAAAGTTCCTGAACTAAAATACAACAATACAGAACAACTCTGATACAGATAAAACCCACAAGATTAATAGACACGCTCTCTTCAAGCCTAAATCATGAGGTGATAAGTTGGGGCAATAAATTTGACCTTCGATGTGCACTTCCCTTTAGAGATCCCAAGAAATTTTCTCCTCACAATTGTTTTTTTGTCTTTCTTTCATTATCAAACTGAAGAAGCCAAAGAGAACACACATTTTCTCTGGTGGCAAAACACGTCTTTGATAAAAAAAAAAAACATGTACCACTTTGTCTCATTGTCTTCACCCTTATTATTTATCAAGGTGTAAGAAAAGGATTTTTTAAACCTTTATTCCAGAGATTGTTTCATGTACACATCTAAAATATAACTGGGACTCAACTTTTTATTTGTTATTATTATAATGATGATAGAAATTTCAAGAATGTGGCATATGAAGACATCAATAATTCGAGTTGCAGTCTTGGGCTTGATTGGAAAAGGTTTTGATAGGTTCATTGGTAGTATCCCTGACAACCTATATCTTAAAGAAATACAAAAGTGCTATTGTTATTGTCTTTTTTGTAAGTACTAGTGATTTTATTGAGGAGTTTGTGATAGTTCGAGGGTTCAATTTTGTATATGTTTCTAGATTTATCGGCTTTAATCCACATCTCAGAATTTCTGATGTTTTTAATATCTTTTTTGAATTTATATTGGAATTGGTTAGATGGCTTTCTAAAGGTAAATTTTTTTTTAAAATTAAGTTAAACATATCAGCTTCGAAGAGACCTAGAAGTTTATTATTAAGTGGAGTATTTTAAGATTTTAGATTTTATTTTTCCTTTTTGTAATTTAGTGTATCTTGGGGAGGTTTAAGTAAAAATAAGCCCACTCTCTTTACTCCCCCGCCAAAATAACTTGCACCTTAGAAAGGGCTTTACCATTATCTCTTTTTTCTTACATTGAAATGTGCAGGGTAAAATTATCAGCATGCCATTTCTGACCTTGGGTGGTAATGAGTTGACAAAAGAAATCAAAGAAAATAATGATCTCATGGTGTATAGGAAAATTCATGACAAAGTGGAAAAAAAATATTTATATGGCATTTTTTGTCCTTTAGGACTTCATTGAAATAAAGTGATATTTCTGTTGCTGTAACTACATATGCACACAAAGGAGAAGGGACACTGAAATTTTAAAAGTGAATTTTTTTTTTTTTTTAATGTTTTTGGGTATATAGTTTAGCTAATTTCATTTAACTTCATTTAAGTTTTTCTCACATTTTGTATCCCACATTCTGATAATAGAAGATCTGTCAAGAAAGGTGAAATGTTGTAAGAACCTGGACGCAAATTTACTGCAGATGATCTAGCGATTAAAGCACTTTTGTTTTAGCAAATTGCTTTCTCTTTTAATTAGACTAGTATTTCTTAAATCAAAATTATAATCAAACTTATTATGATGAGCAACTAATGCACTGAGTGTGTAGTTTCATAAAAAAAACCCTTTTGTATACATATTTTAACTTTCTCAAGGTTTCTCCTATGTATTTCTTGTGGCAATTATTACTCAATCACCCATAATATAATATTAGTGTGCATCAAAATGATTTCAGTTTCTTTTTTTTTCATAAACTTTTATTCCAAATCTTATTTCATGTAAACATCTAAAGTCTATTTAGGATTTCAAATTTACTTCTGTTATGAATAATCAAGATTGGTCTCCCCTTTTTTTATTACTCTCCTTTTTGAGAGAGCTATTTCTGTTTACGGGGACTATAAAAGGACATTATATGCAAACTTTGTATTCTCAGTTGAATAAAGCTTTCTTAAAGCTTACACCTGTGTACTTTTGGTCATTACAACTACTACTGCAGCAGTATAATAATAATAATAATATCACACATGACCATGTGAGAGGGAAAATGAGAAGTGTTAAGTATGGAAAGCCATTGGTATAAACCAATGGCTTCTGTTATCAATTATAGGCATTTAAGTATATTTGTATTTTTTATATATATATATATATATAGAGAGAGAGAGAGAGAGACAACCATTTGCCCTTACATGGAGTATTGCTGCCATATATGGTCCGGTGCCCCTTCTGTTTGTCTCAAGGTTCTTGATAAGATCCAGAGATGGATATGTAACGTAATTGGCCCTGATCTGGCATCTCGTCTGAAGTTGCTCTCTCACAGATGTGTCGTCGCCTCCCTCTGTGGAACTCCCTCCTCTCTTCCTGTTTCCCTGATAGCTAAAAAAAGTAATGTCAATCGACGTCTCCAGATGCCTTGATCTATCCCCTTTCCTTCTCTTCATCCTTTCCTCTATCACTCCTCTTTGCTCTCGCTCCAACTCTCTGTAACCCCTTGCATGCTAGTGGCTTCCCACCTTGCTTGGGGTGAAACACTTATAAAACACTCAGAGGCAACAGTCTGTTTCATGCTGAACGCAATCATCAGCCTGATGATTGCGTTCAGCATGAAACAGCCTATCGCCTCTGAGTGTTGACTTCAATGTTCACTTTTATATTTACATATGCTCTATCTCTGATATTGAGCACTTTATCCCATAAATATATCACACCTTAAAACAATATTTCATATATATATATATATATATATATATAGCTTTTTAACACATATCTTCCCCATTCTTGAAATATGCCAGATTTAGTCAATTTCCAAAAAAAAAAACTGTCTTTGTTTATGTTAGGATACGAAACGAAGCAGATATGTATATTTTGAGAATGGGGAAAGATGTCTTTAAAAGCACTATTCACGCTTTGTTTCATCAGGAGGTCCTACGTAGCCAAGAGGTTAAGGCATGTTATGAGAATATCATATACAAACTTTTATATCAGAGCAATATTAGGAAAATTAAGGATAAACTCAGAAAAAATTGTGTGTTTGGCACCTTTCCTTTATGAACTTCATCAGACTAAAGTGATGTTTTTGTTGATGTAATTATATATACGTAAGAAGGAGAGGGGGAATATAAAAATGCAAATGTCTCTTATAATTCTGCCTAGATAAGAAATCCTAAAAATCTTATTTACTTAAAAATAAAAGTAACAAAACCATAAAGAAACTAAATGAAATTGACTAGACTATATATCAATGATTCCCACTGGTGGGGGCATGGTAATATTTTGGGTGGGGCATGCCTAGGGTGTGCACCCTTCGGCTTACTATACCAACAAAATAAGCAGGCAATTCGAGAATAAGTTATTAACAGTGAATTGTTTTCTAGTGTGCACAAATTTCAATTTGCATTATTATTTCATGATTAAAATAATCAAAGTATATTACAGAATAAGCTTTCATTCAAATATTTTATATTTCTGCCTTTCAGTTCTCTATTATATGTTTTGAAATTATATATATATATATATATATATATATGTATATATGTATGTATGTCTTTTTGTTTTTTTTAATTCTTCCTTTTCATGGAGACCATGGTCTTTGGAGGCTTGTTTAGAGACCAAGTTAATGGCCTTTCAAGCTTCCTTCAAATAAATTGCAGTAAAATTTTGAATATGTAAGAATTAAATATTACAGGGGGGGGGATCAGAATTTTAGAAATACTAAAGTGGGGCATGGCCCAAATAGGTTGGTAACAACTGCTATATAGCCAGATACATTAAATAAGAATAAATAAAAATAAAATTTAAAAATTACAATGTTCTAACATTTTTCCTACCTCTGCGTAATTAAGATGAAACTTGGTCCCAGCCTCAAAATTAAATTAATTTTTTTTTTTATTAAATCTAGTAAGCCAGTTAGCAACATAAAAACTTAATTAAAATATTCACCTTTGATTGAACCCTTAGCTAATGCTATGTTTTTAGCAGAGTTATCATTAGAAATTATTATATAAGGCTGTATTCATGCTATAAATTTATTAAACTATAAAGAATGATGCTCAGTACCATGTGATGCATTTGTACAGCACAATCCTTTCTTTTCTTTTTTTAAAATCCGCCTTATCAATAAAGGTAAAAAATAATTTAAAGAAAAGAATAGCTACATTGCCTTAAATAAAACTGTGAATGCACATATGCATTGGAGGCAATAAACATCATGCCACAAGATACTCACGTGGTGCATTATATGACAATAAATGCATTTAAAAAAATACTTACGACAGTTCCTGAATCAGCTGAACTAGCGTTGATTGATTTTTTTTTCAGTTGCTCAAAATAATTTAAAATGTGCTTAAAAATGGGTAAATCCATATATAAATCCTTTTCATTCAAGCAAAAATATACATGTTTAAAATGTGTTTTTAAATACACATTGTTGACACAAAACACATGGACAGACCTAAAAACATAATTTTTTTACTTTCAACCCATTCTGAAAGGTCTAGATGAATTTCTTACTTTCGAGCCATTCTGAATATATATATATGTGTGTGTGTGTATGTGTGTGTAAATAGTAAAAAGATAAGCTAAAGCTTAAAATATAAAATAAACTGAGGGATGAATGTCAAAGTTGACAGAGCTTAAACATATAATTACTTACCTCCAAAGATTCACAAAAAAAATGAGCATGATGTAAAAAATGTTCTCAACTTAGTAAAACAAAGTTTTATCATCAAAATCTTTGTTATTATTAAGAGTAAAGACCAAAGGATATTTTGATTATTAAATTACTTTTTAATCTTGTTTAGAACATTCAAAATTTTGGTTAAAATTTTTTGTCTTATGTCAGCGGGTGACCATAAATTAATACAGGAAATTTTAGCATCTTTTTGCAGTGAAAAACACAATTTCAAAATTCTTGCAAAAATGAAATAATTGTTGGATTTTAATGAAACTTTCATGAATTATTCAAAAATGAAATTATTCTAGAAACTTTTTTTTACGAAAATTTTGGTAAAAATGTTTTTCTTTTTTTACATCTGTTAGCCCCACGTCTTAATTTTATATTTGAAGAAATTCATTTTTGTATGGTGTGAAGTTTATATTAATTATACCCAGAACTCCTTCACAAATTTAAATTCTCAATTTTGTTATGTTAAACAAGATTCCCAGTTACCAAAAATTTGCTGAATCGAGAAATAAAAAATGCAATCAAAATAAGACATTAATTAGAAAAGCTTTTAATTGCTTTTATGTATAATGGACACTATTATCTTAAGAAACAATTTTTTTCAATGAATAATGAATTCTTACAAGAATGTTTTTCATTTTTTAAAATTTTAATTAGAATAATTTATAAACTTTTAAACTTCTGTATTAATTTGTAGCAGTTAGTTGATATTGTTATTAAATAAAAACCATATTTACTAATCATAAGCTTACTGCAATTGAGCGATTAACCCAACACCCATCAGAAAAAAAGAACAGTAACTATAGCAAAATTAAAGTACCTAAATTTCAATAAAACATTTGATTATGAAGAATATTTTCCTAAATTTAAAAAATTACTGGTTAGTTAAAAAAATATATATAAAAAAAATGCTCACATTATACTCAAGTAATTTTTTACAGATATAATCCCTGTGTGTAGACAATTAAATTTCTGGCTGTCAATATCTCATAAAACACCTCTCTCCATTATTTAAATTATTCGGACTGTTGTCCTCATCTTTATTACAATGTTTCAGCCATTGTACACACTGGCCTTCTTCAGATGGTTGGAATGTTGAACTTAAACCTTTATTTCGCTCACTGGGGTAGACTGTTCTAGTTCCACATGCCATGTTTAATGGATGTCAGTTATCTCCTGTTAATTTCCCTGTGAAAGTTCTCCACTGCCTTAAGTGGGAACTCACACTCTTTGGGTCCTGTCACTGGATCTAACCAACACCTTTATCCACTGTGCCATGTGTCCTTGAGGAATTTCTGGGTATTATAAACCTAATGTGTTCAGCAACCATTTTTACCAGTGCTCATATTGCAATTTTTTGCTGTTATCATTTCATGTTTTTACCAGAGCTCATATTGCAACTTTTGTTGTTATTGCCACTTTTCCCTGGCATTCCTTGTTACTGGTTCCCATATTGTATTCATTTCTATGCTTGGTCGGCTCTGGAGATTTTTTGTGGCCTAGCATATATGCTGATTCCTTAAGTTCATGAATTTTCCAATGGTGTTCCTTGTCTATGATCTCAAACTGATCCCATAGAGGGCAGTAATCTCCCTTCTCTCTCCATATGTGGTCACCCATGCCGGATTTTTCCACTTCCACTAGCAATAAATATGGTGAAAAAGATGAGGACAATAGTCCAAATAATGTAAATAATGTACATAATACCTCATCTCAGAAATATAGACAGATATCTATCTCCATATAAAAAAAAAAGTGTTCCTGCTATATTTTAAACTAGAAGTAAGGAACATTTGCTTAAACTCAGATAATCTTCCTCAAATAAAGTTTCAGAAAAGTATATTTTATTTTTGAAAGATTTTTTTTAATAAAGAGAATTACGTTGTGCTGAGAGTATCATAAATATGGCTAAAATCAGTTGTTTTAGAAATGAGAAAAAATAAATAAAACTCATTCCAATCAATTTAAATTCGTTTTGAAAAGCAGCAAAGTATTTTGCTCATTGGAAATGTTAAAATAAATTTAATTTATTAGCTTTCAACTAAAAAAAACGATTCAAGAAAGATTTTTCATTAATCCTTAGGTATTGCATTTCTTTGGAGGTAGACAATTAATATTAATTATTCATACTACAATGTCAAAATCCAATAAAGTTTCATGTGATAACACAGTCATCAGGCAGATAATAAGTGTGTGTGTGTATATATATATATATATATATATATATATATATATATATTGTATAGTACTCATTTTTAATTCGTTATTTGCGCTGCCCAGAAAAAAAAGCATATTTATAAGAAAATGTTTTATAAACGAGTTCTCTCCCTTGTTTGCAAGTGAAAATGATTCTTATCAAACTCAATGAGTGTTGCCTGATAAGAAAATTTTAGCTATTTGGCTTTTTCATACTAAATGAATTTTTGCTGTTCATATATAGGCTCGAAAAATATTACTTTAATGAAGCATTGCATTAGTGGAAATTTCATTGAGTTTGTATCCGAATAAGGGACGAATTGTCTCCCTTATTACATCAGAGACGTGAAAATAATTTTTGCTAATTGCATCATGGGAAATTTCAAAGTCAATTTTAAGAATAAATGAAAAATATGAAAAAAAGATTTGAGATTTTTTTTTTTTAAACTACGACTGGACAACAGAGATTGAAAAAATATTCACTGCGTGGCAAACCCTTTTTTTTTTTTTTTAATAATTTGTCAAATGTTTTTAAAAAAGTGTTTTCTAGTTTTCAATATTTGGGTTTTCCATTTGTTTTAACTTTGCATTTCAAACAATTTTTTTCCCCACATATCCGAAAATAATTTTTACAAAAATGGTCAACGCTCTCAGCATGGAATGAAAAGTAAGAAAATTCGTTTTCTTTTTTGTTGTTTTATTATCTTTGTTAGCGTTATTTTGGGTCATTTTTTTTTTTTTGATCTCATATTTTAGACACCACTCAGACTTAAATTCTGAACAACATTATTCATATTTTGAAGGTTGTAAATTAATTTTTTTTCTTAAATGATGCACAAAGGTAAATTTTGACAAGAACAAAAAATAAATTGGCAAATCTAAAAGAATAAATTGTGAGTTTATTTTCCCAAAGCCACATATTGTCAGATTTCTAATAAAAAATAACACTCTCTTCCTTAATGAAAAATGAAATTTATTTTTTTCATTGATGATTTGGCTTTGACAATGGACTTTTTATGTTTTCTGTTTTTTATTAAGTTTATGAATTCTTTTTTATAAACTGATTTTTTTTAAAGAAAGTATAGAAATAAAGTTATTTCATGACAACTTGATAATTTTGAAGAATGCATAGTGCGTGTAAATATGAATTTTATCTAAAACATGAATTTTAATTAAATCAAAAATTATACAATTCACATAAAATTTAATTGGAATTTATATCTTATATAAAAGTCATACAAATATATAATTTATATAAATTAAATACGCACACAAACACACTTTATATATATATATATATATATATATATATATATATATATATATATATATATATATATAGTGATATCTGTTAATGAATTCAATAGATTTATCTTATCTGATGAGCAGAATAGTATCTCCGTGAAACTAAGTCAGAAGATAAGTCACTTGAACTTTTATTTATTAAATATATATATATATATATATATATATACTTTTGTATCATAAATTAATTTTTACCACATGATATTAAAACAAAAATAAGTTATTCATGGCAATTTGATAGTTTTGAAATATATATATATATATATATATATATATATATATATATATATATATATTACATGGCGCTGGTTACAGTGAGTTAATCCCATAGAAAATGGAATTGAAGAAAATATGAATTCTGTCCAAGATTATTCATGTTTACTTGTTGCTTATGCTCTTGGAGAAGGCATGAATCCACTTCTCCCTGCACTCTGTCTCATCACCAGATAAATATCAAGATATCTTGTCACTGGTGAGTCACAGTGGCTGAGGGAGAAGAGAATAAATGAATGAGAGCACTTGGGCAAAACCAATAACTACCTTACCCTCCCAGGCAGTAACAGTAAAAATCCCTACCAATCTCGACAATGCCCAATCATAGCAGACCTTCCACACTTGTAAAACTTCCTCGTCTCTATATGGGGTAAGTTTCAACTACTCCAGCTACTCTTAATATTGATTCAAAGCCCACAAATGAGTTTTTTCCTTCCATGTCCTGACAAACATTGGGGAATAATTTTTTTCTTTTTTTTTTTTTTCCAGAAAATTTACCATTGTGCCGAGTTTTTTTTTTTTGTTGTTTTTTTTTTTTAAATTGTGGAACAATTGAAAAAAAATAAATAGCTGTAGTACAATAAACAGTAAATAAAAAAAAATTAAAATAGGATTTTAATTTTTTTTTTTAAATTTAAACAAAAAAAGGAATAAAAATTGCAGAAGTTTTTGAAAAACCAATTATCAAGACAAATTTTTGAGGACTTGATTAATTATAAAATCAAAATAATTCTTGTATCAACTTAGCATGCTAATTAGCTTTTCTGCCAATTAGCAAGTGATCTTTTACCAGATGGACCAGTTAGATCTAGCTGGTCAAACATGTGTGTTTGTTTATAACCAAATCTAATCTTACCAATTGGACTTGCACGCCATTTTTAGTTCTGATGTTCTCTTTGAAACGAGACAAGATTAATTTAGGTTTGAAGATGGCTTGCATTTTGACAGTTAACGGCAGTAGACCAAGTGAATGGGTATATATAATATATAGTACAAGTTTGGTTAATTAACAACAAAAGTTCTTTGTTAATTTCTTTTAATGCATTATATTTTGGGCCATTTTTCTAGTTTTCATCTAAATATGTAATACTTACAACTGGATCGGAGATGAGTTATTATGTACATTATTTACATTATTCAGACTATTGTCCTCATCTTTGTTGCCTTATTTATTACAAGGTTCTGTACGCTCCATCTTCTTCAGGTGGTTGGAATGTCGAATTAAACCCTTTATTTCACTCACTGACGTAGACTGTTCTAGTTCCACGTTATCGTCAGTTATCAGTTATCTGTTAATTTCCCGCTCTACTGCCTTAACCGGGTATTAAACTCACACTCTTTGGGTCCTGTCAATGGATCTAACTAATGCCTTTATCCACCATGCCATGCTTTGAAGACATCTGTGTATGAATTTCTGGGTATTATAAACCTAATGTCTTCAGCAACCATTTTTACTAGTGCTCATATTGCAATTTTTTGCTGTTATCATTTCATGTTTTTACCAGAGCTCATATTGCAACTTTTGTTGTTATTATTGCTTTTCTCAGGCACTCCTTAATAAAGGGTTCAGTTCGACATTCCAACCACCTGAAGAAGGCCGGAGCATACAATGGCCGAAATGTAATAAATGTTGACAAAGATGAGGACAATAGTCCGAATAATGTAAATAATGTTTTAAATGTCCTTATCAATTTTTTGTTAGTTTAATCATTTTCAAATATTGTTTCTTTGTGTATTCCCATGTGAAAAAAAAATGCATGAAGAAAAAGAACACAAAAAAAATTGTGAAAAAAAATACAAAAAAACTTGTAAAATAAAGTTGTACGTGTGAAGATGCAAAGAAATTATATTTGAAAATGATGAAACTGACATAGCACAAAAAAATTATTCTTTGAAATCTATTATGCACTATACTTTTTTTATGAATTATGTAAAAGTATTCATTTTATTTTTAAAAAAATAAAAAGTATTTATGTTACTTTACATAAAAATAAAAATGTATTTATTTTAAAAATATAATTCTAAAAAATAAAGAAATATAAATAATAAAAATATAAGCGTTTCCTTCTAAAAAATAAAAAGTATTTATTTTATTTTACATTTTTATTTAAGTAATTATATAAAAAGTATTTTTTATTTACTATATTATTATAGCACAAAAAAAAAACACATTCTTTGATAATGACTTATGAAAGCCAGGAGTCCTCAGATATTGAACAATTTATACTTAAATATGTTTTAGAAATCAGGAAAATTGTCTGAAACATAAAAAAAAATCCTTATCAAAGATCTTTTAGTTAGTCTTTCAACAAACTTGTATAAAAAAAAAAAAAAAAATGTTGCCCAAATAAAACCCAATAATATATTTTGCATTTTTGTCAATGAATGTACACCCTTGTGCAAATTAACTGAAACAAAACAAATTTCATTATTATTTTTTTTTTTTTGTAGTTTTCCAATGAAACATGACCCTGTGCACATGTTAGTACTTTATATGTCTATTCCATGAAATCGTTCCTTGACCACAGATTCTTGATTGGATTTAAATCAGGAGAGTTTCCATGTCAGTCTATAATACATTGATTTGCTCACTGGTAAGGCTTGACAGTATGTTTGTGTAGTGTTACAATTTTCGTATGCTTCCTTGGAGTAACGTCCATCACAGATAATAGCCATAGGACAACTAATCGACAGCTGAGATAGTAGTGTCTGGGTGTGATAAAAATCTGATGCAATCATGGATGATGCAATATTTTTCAAGGCCAAAGAAATTTCATCATACACCCTGAAAATAGATTCATATTACTGCACACCACTGCAAATGACCTAATCTGAGGGAAAAATAGAAATCGATTACACCCTGTCACCCAGTGGGTCTAAAACTGACTGAATGATGAAAGAAAGGAAACTAAAGTGGTTGTTTCAATTAATTTGCACAAGGGTGTAGTTTCCATGATGAGTGGACTGAACAATTACAAAAGTTTAATCTATGAAATTCTCAAGTTGGGGTGGTGAATATAATTTCAATCAGCTAAGTGATAAATTTTATATTTGTATTAATCCTAAAATATAGTATATAGAGTTTTTCTTGGGTGAAGGTTGTTCACAAATAGAATTTAAATTTGGTTTACCTTAAGGTAACTGGTAAAATAAAAAAATAAATTTAGTCTGATATAGGTTAAACTTGTTGCCTTGTAAATAAAGCCAGTGACCACTTAACTGCATCGTCCTGGGTAAGACGTTAAACTACATCCAGCAGCAAAGCCTCTGATCAGGAGGTTTTGAGGAGCGTGGAAGAACCTCTTAATTGCTGGTGTTCCCAGGTCCGCCCTGACTGGCATTAAATAACCCATTGAGGTTGATATGCCGTAAAACAAAATCAAACCAATCTAAACCAAAGAATACATATTCTATTCATATGAATCTATCCTAAAAATGTTGTCTGCATTAAATAACCCATTGAGGTTGATATGCCGTTAAATAAAATTAAACCAAACCCTTAACTGCATTGAGCAGGTTAATGGTGACGCTAAACTCTTTTAGTGCACTAGTGATCATAAAAATGAACTGGAGTGAGTTCATCACTGAGATTGAAACAAAGAAAGAATCATGGGTAACCTTTGCAATTCAGAGTTCAGGATTTTTACAGGATTCAAAAATACAGGCGACTAAAAGAGATTTGCAATAATTATGAATTACTTATACTCAGTCAGGATTGTTAATTGAATTTAATAAGTTGAATTTGCACTCTGACCTTCCCAAAATATGTAGTTATATGCATGCAATTATGTTAAAAGCTAAAATAAAGTCTATATCCTGAAACTTATATTTATGTCTGAATTTATGGGATTAGGCAGGGATTATTAAACTATTTTCAAAGTGGATTAGATTGGCAGTTTAGCTTGGGAGTCAGGAGAACCTCAGAGTGCTATATATATATATATATATATATATATATATATATATTTTTATAGACAGAAAAAACAACTTGCTCTCACCAGTCAAGATGCAGTCACATCAAAACAAGAATGCATATTTGTAGTGAGTAAGTTGTTTTTGTCAGCATGTAAAAATTATAATAAATAATTATTGCTCTACTCTTGGTATCGAGCCCTCTTTTGAATTAATGCTGTGAATGTTAGAATTTATATTATTTTTGTTCTCATAACATTCGCATATATATATATAGTGGACTCTCCAATTGTGAACAATAAATGAGGGTCACCAGTGGATGTTACTTTTTTTTTTTTTTTTTTACACTTATGCATGTTAGCAGGGGCTATTGTGGAAAAAAGCAGGAAAGGGAAAGATATATTTCATTTATGATTTCTTAACTGTGATACTAGCCCAATCTTGCTGTGGGTGACAAAGTCAGACCGACAGATGAAATTTGTTAAAGCAGGATTTTGATGGCATCTCTGCTTCAGAGCTTGATGAAGCTGATCACAGTACTTCAGTCTACTCTCTTCAAAACCCTTTTTAACTTAATGAAACATGTCTTATGCCAATCCTTTCGGTTTGATGCATGGGCTTCCCAGGTTTTTAGATCAAAGTTGGGATGTTTCAATTTGTCTTTGTAGCGTAAGAGTGGACATCCAACTGAATGCTTAGAGTTTAGTAGTTGTCCATACAGCACCTTTTTTGGAAACCTATGCTCATTCATTCTCACAACATGACCAGTCCACCTAATTTGTATCTTTGCTAGAATGTATGTGTGTATATATAAAAATCATACTACTCCATGCAAGGCAGGAAAGCCACTAAAACACAAGGAGAGTGAAAGAATAAAGGAGAAAAGAGAAACATTATGAAGGAGCAAGAGCAATAGAGTAATCAAGAAGACAATTGATAATGGCTGAAATTGCATTTAAATCTTCGAAGATCAAAATCGACTGGAAAGCATGGAGCCGGAAGAGAGTTCAACAGGTGAGAAAAAAACTTTTAGCATAGAACATATGGTTACAGCTAGCCCATTTAACTGTGAATTGGTGAGACTTTGCTGTCAATCTAGTACTGTGCTTAAATTCATAAAGTCTAGGTACCATTATGGAGAGTTCATCCGAACAATTACCATGAAAGTATTTATAGAAAAGGCACAGAGAAGCTACATTATGGCAGTGAGAAAGTGACTGAAAACAAGATGCCAGGTCAGGACCAGTAATATTGCTGATTCTTCTTTGGATTATATAATTGCAATAAAATTACTGAATAAAAAGTAAAACCAGAGTTACTTAAGAGGAATGAAATTTGAATCTGGCCTGATGATCCTTCGATTTGAGGGTGAAACTTGAGTAGCTGAGCACATTTTATTACCAATTTCTCTGTAGTTGGATCCAACCAACTACCATTGTTTTTTGAGATATAAAATAACACTAATTTTTTATTATTTCTATTATAAGTAAGAAGAAATTGATACAATTTTCTTAACTGTTGAACAAAAGATAATGAATCAATGAATTTTTTGTGACATAAATTTTTTTTCTTACTTTAGATGTTATTTTTAGTGGTTACTCGTATTTAAATAGATGCTCCGTTAATTCTAAACTATATTTTATTTTGTCTACCAGCCTGCACACTTAAGAAAACTTTGAAGATAGAGGAGTCATTAAAACACATCGAATCAAATGACAGATTTTCCTGAAAAGAGGGATGCAGGTTCAAATCCTGCCAGAGGCGGCATTTCTTTAAATTTTCTTGAGTGTGCAGTCTGGTAGACAGAATATGATAATCTTTAAAATAAACAGCGCGTCTACTCAAATATGGATAACCAATAAAAGTAACGTTTAACATAATAAAAGTAATATTTAAAGTAATAAAAATATGTTGGATTAAAAAATGAAATCTATTGTTTAAAACTATGTCTCAAAATTTGTGTTTACTTTCATCAAAATTGATTTTAAATGAAGTTCAGATTGAATTCTGATTTAAGATGCTTCATCTTTGAAAATGTTTTCTTGCATAAATATTTTGGGCAATAGATTTTAAAACAGTATATATTGTATCTGGGATGAATGTCATTTGTAAAAGTTAATAAAAATTCTCTCTTTGTTCTTGCCTTTCATTACATCATTGTAGTCCAGATTGCTCACTTACAATTGTCAGTCAGATGGGAGGGACTTAATGATTCATAGGAGCTACAAAGAGAGGGAAGTTGTGGAGAGCTGTGATCACCCACATCCTGATAGAACAGGGCACACAAAAGAAGAACAACCATTAAATTTGTGTTTCTTGACCGATAGACTGATTTATGATACATGACCTTTAAAAATGTCTTCTCGCGTAAATGCATCAAGATTAATTATTGGGCAAAAGATTTTAGAAGCAAAATGCCTTTCATTTACAAGGCATTTCTAAAAGTCGGTTCATTTTTCATCTGTCTTTCAACTGCAGGTTAGTCACTTCTAATTGCAAATCTGATGGGAGGGATCTGTGATTTATAAAGAAAAGACATTTTTAATTATAATAATTTTAAAGAAAAATAATAATAATAATATAAAAACTATTATATATGGTCTGTGGGTCTGGAAGAAATATTTATGGTGGGATAGATTTGGTCAGATGTGTCATACCTATTAATCATTGAAAAGAGCCTGTTATTTTGTCAAGATGGATATGTTATCTCCATCTCTTGAATCTATCTTTCCTCAGGGTGAAGTACTACTTAATCCAGAAATTGACCTCTGCAACTTGATGGACTAAGCAACTCAAATCTCCAGTTAATGTTCTGTAGAGCACAATACAAATTCGATCTCACTAATCCAGCAGCTTCGATGGTTCAGAATTCTTATTTTAACATGAAATTTTGGCAGGAAATTGACACCTGAGGAAGGAGGGGGAATCTCTAAAATGTTATAAAAGTTAATTCTATCATCGAAGTGCTTGTGCTGTTAATAAAAAAAGAAATATTGGAAAAACATGATATAAAAATTGTCTACATTCTATAGAACTGAAGATAATTTGTGAAAAGTGATAGTGTGAAAAGGTGTTTATCTCTAGAGAAAAAAATAATTGAAGTAATTTGTATTTAAGGAGGCATGGTGGAGATTGAGGAATCGGAGACCCGAGTTCAAATTCCAGTTGAATCCATTACATTCACTTACATGCTAATACCCTTGGGAAAGCTATGAATCCTCCCCTTCTCCTCCCAGCTATGGGTAAAATAGCAGGACAGACTGGGTTCTATAGCCTTGGATGGCAACTGGTCTAGGAGAAGGACAACTCTGAATTCAAAACCTGATCCTCTAGGTTGGGGGTTTTAAGGTAAGCTAACAGCCTACTCACTTAAAAACTGGCTTGTTATAGAAACTCCAATGATATCTTGTGACTCCATGTTCCTCAAGGAATTTAAAGGCATTATATAATTTGCATTTAAATATTATTTGGCAAAAGTAACATTTTTGCATCTTGTTTTAATAAAAGATAATAATGTTATTATAATTTTAAAGAAATTTACATTTAAAATTTTATAGAAATAATTTATTTTTATATGAGGAGGGGTAAAAAATCTCCATCTCATTCCAATGAATTTGAACTCAGTTCATGCCTGCCTGGTTAAGTTCTTAATTGTTAAATTCCAAGCAAGACTAGATTCCATGTACAAGTCAAGAAAGATTGGGTTATGTTGGATCGCATGCTAGATTGGAATTTGGGGAAAATAACAGGAGCTGCTTCAAAAGCTGGACATGGTATTCATTGATGAGTTTATAATCCCACATATTGACCTGAGGACCAGGATCGGCAAACCTCCCTGTTCCACCCACCCCCCCAAATGGCAACAGCAGTGGAATGAAAACACCTGCAAATTCCTTGAAGAATGCAAGTTTCTTTGAAGTGAAGAAAATAGAGCTGAGGACTAGGGAAGACTCAAAACAAACACGACAACATCAAAAACACTTTTTTAATTGGACAATTGAAATTTGAAGCAGATTAAATGCTATATATGGTAAAGGACTTTCTGACTGTGTGTGGCAACCTTGCTTTCAGTAGACAGCAATTTTATAGCCTGAGCAGCACGAGGATCCTATTTGAAAATAACGATGCAGATGACCTACCATCCCTTCATTAAGGAAGTGGTGGTTGTACTCCAGAATATGTGTAGAGAAAGCAGATATTATCAAATACAAAATTCTCAATAAGAAGAGAAAGAATAGAGTCAAATAATACAAGAGAATATAATGCAAGGCAAAGCAAAGCAACTATAAGACAATATGAAATAAGGCTTATGGCCACATCACATTGAAAACATCGGTTCTTGTATGACCACCAAAGTTAAGCAACATAGAGCCTAATTAATACCTAGATGGGTGACCGCTTGGGAATACCAGGTTCCGTAAGCTTGAATTTGCAGATGGTATAATGGACAGTGGCTAGGAATTGTTAATATGAGAGCAGAGTTCCAATTCAAGTTGGGTTCATTATATTCACTTACATGCAAATACCCTTGAGAAAGGCATGAATCCAACTCTCCCCCTCCCAGGTTTGGGTTAATTAGTAAAACTTGTATCACTAAACCATTATCATCTCCAAAAATAAAATAATATTGTGTACAAAATATTTAAATTTCAGCATTTAATAGCCCATAGATGTTGATAAGCTGCTAAACCAACCAACAAGGTAGAAATCGTGTTTGCATGAAAAAGGAATAGTCTGGTGAGCTTCACAGTGAGAAAGAAAAAAATATGTGTAAGAGTGAGAATTGTCAATTTTTATTGGCTATGAAGAAATCCTAACATGCATCTGTAGGGCTTGTCTATAAATTTGGGGAGGGGGATCCTTTTAGCAGTCATTTCCTTGGGTTTAGTTGTTTTGATGATTATGGTAAGGAAGAGTTCATATAAATGTGGTATTATGGTGCTTGGAACAGTAAAGTGTGATTTTGTCAGTGAATACAATTAGCCAAGTTAGGATAGTGAAAACCAACTTTCCCATGTTTGAATATTTGTGATTTTAAAAAATACACAGTTCTTTGATTGTAACCAACAATCGGATTAGATGTTTGTTACCTGAAAATTATTAATCAAGTCACATAATAATTATCAATGTGTATTTATATATTTCCTGTCCCATCTGTAGTGGAAAAGGAGATAAATCAACTTAAGTTAGTAAATTTGAGTGATTACTTCCCTTAGTCACTTTAATAATCTATACAAATAAAATTATCTGCATTTAGACAAAATTAGATCCTGAGCAAAATGAAATGTTTAATTAATCAGTTCCCTTACTCCTTCATTTCTTAGAGATTGCAGTCTTATTTGTTCAAGCCTTTTATGTGAGGCACTCAGATATCTTTGTTTATTAAGTGATCGTCATGATTCAAGTTGGTCTTGGAATAGGCTTTGTCGTTGTCGTTTATCATTCTGTTGCTAATATTTTTCTTCTGAGAGATATTTCCATTTCACTGTTATATTAAAGATACAACATGTTCAAATTGAAAAGATATTGAGAAAAAAGTGTTTTATATTATACCAGGAGTAATCAATGAATCATTGATACCACTGAACATCTAAAAAATTATAATGGGAATATATTAATTAAACAGTTCCTTGGCTTCTATTTTAGTTGTGAATTCACTGCTTTACTGAATCTCAATACATTGTTTCAAGACTTTTGCATCTCACTATTAAAACTTTCTAAATATTGCCATCATTTTTGACAGCATGTGTACACTATTATTATATATAAAATGGAAATGTGCTTGATGGTAACTAATGTAGAAAGACAAACATTAGAACCATTTATCTATATAAGACTTGTAAACTTGATTCTGGATTAAAAACAAAATATGTAAATAAAGAGGAATTAAATGATGGTCAAGGATTTAAATTACGTTAAATTCATTGATCTTGTTTCAGTTTGTTTGCTATTGGTAATACAGTACAATACAGGTATTAGTTTGCACCCCACTCATTTTTTTTCTTTATTACACTAAGTTTAACTGGTTCAGAAAATCAATCCACAACACTTGTTTAGTTCAAAGCTTGCTGGGTTAGTGAGTTTCAAATGGAAGCTGTAAAATTTAAGAGCCTTAAATCTGACTGCAGTCGATTATTTCTTTCCAAGACAAAATCACTGATATAAGAAAAAATATAAGAGTTAAGAAGAATATAACACCATTGGATAAAATAAAGAATAAATGTGGCTCCAAAGGAAGGACTAACATTTTCAGCTCCAATCCTGCTTAGGCAAAGCACGATTATAAAGTATTCTTTAAAAAATATCTAGATAAAGAAATTTTACAAAAAATCCCCAAAACTTGTAAACTGAAAACTTTTTTAAAACAAAACAAAACAAAACAAAACTTGTAAACTGAAAAAACCCCCCCAAAAACCACTAAACAAACCTCCCAAAAATCACCACCCCAAAAAAAGAAAAAACAAACAAAAAAACAAACTTGTAAACTGGACAAAAGATCCATAAGCCAAAAAAAGAAAAAAAAAGAAATTATGTAAACTGAAAAAAAAAAGAAAGGAAAAATAAAACCCATAAGAATAAAAATTTTTTGTTTTTTTTTATAATGTGCAAAAAATTCCAATGAAAAACAGGTTTTCAGCTGGATATAGAGTCCGTTTTTTTTTTGTTTTTTTTTAAATAACTGGGAACTTTGTGTTTATTTTTTTTTATTTATTGGTTCTGTGAGAAATTTCTTTAACTATTTATTTTATTTTTTTTACTTTATTCTTTTTTCAATCTTACATTTAAAAAGCTATAACTGAAGTGTAAACATTTTTGGACCTCATCCTGCTCAAAATCCTAGATCTACTCATAAATGGTCCTATTAGAGAAATTCCCTGAAGATTATAGGATATGTAATAAACCTGAGGAAAGCTGGAAAATGGGCCAGCTGAAATATTGGGATAAAAATAACAAAGACAGGGGATGTTAAACTGAAGGCAATATCACTAATTTCCAGACCTTAATTTTTACTGAGGGAGGAGAAAAATAAAGTTCATCTTTTAAATATTTACTTTTCTGACAAACCCAGAAAATTTTATTTTTGCCAATAGCCTCAAAAACTTGAAATTATGATGATAATTTTTTTTTTTTCAAAACATCTACTCATTTTCATTCCAAGAACTGCTTGGACAAGTAAACATTTTGTGTTGATTAATGGTGTAAGCACTTTTTAGACAATCTAGTAGCCTTCTTGGGACATAAAATCTCTAAGAAAGAAAAGGGTCCTCATTTTTTCATTTATTTATTTTTTTTTATTTTTTTCAGAAGTAAATGGGTGAGAAGGGGTAATATAACAACCAACTCGGTTTATTTCCTTTTAACAGGGGGGAAATACGGACGATAACACTCACAGCCAAATTGCTCAAACAAGTCTTGGAATAACAATGATTCATTTCAAAATTACAGACAGCATTTTCCACTCTCTCGAATTTGTTTTTTTTTTTCTTTAAGGTATACTTTAGAAATCTGTCATTTTATATAGGTTTCCCACAATTTAAAAAAAAAAAAAATAATAGTGTCAATATTAATGTTGTTGAGGTTTTGAAAGAATGGTCTTTTTCGTTTTTACTTATTTTTTTATATTTTAAACAATATGAGACCTGGTAAAAAAAAATGTATTATTTCATTCATGTTTGTTTCTTTCAATTCATTTTGTGTGTGATTTTTTTTTTTTTTTTTTCTCTCATGAGGACATTCAGAGTTCGGTAGTGGGCAGTGTCGAACCATTGGCACTTATAGCCAGGGCGGGTGAGCCGGATGGTATTATTGCTGTAGTGGTTGTACCATTTGTAGTGCCTGTACCGTTGACCATTGTGGTCGTCTGCGGTGGACTGTCCTCTGGTTCGATGACTATTATCACTGGGATGTTATGCATATATTTTTGGTTAAGATCGTCAATGTTGTCTGGCAGCTTGGTGTCTCTAGTTTCAGAAAGCAGCAAGGAGAGTCCAGCCGAGATGAATGACAGGACGCCAAGAATGATGAATGGGAGGGTAGGGTGAAGATATTGATTCTATCGGTGTCCAGGTTAAGCATGATAAGATAAAGGACAGCAAAGGGGGGGGTAAAAAAAGAGAAAGAAAAAAAAAGATCAAAATTCTGTAAAATATACAAAAATATATGTACTGTCATGTACCAAATACAAGTGCCTGCATTAAATCATTTTCTTGGGCTGGCATGGTGCTTATTAGGTAAGGAATGCTTACCATTTTTCAAATAATTTTTTCCAAGAGTTTATTAAATTTGAATAAAAATTCCTGGTGGGACATTAATTTGAACCAATACACTTATAAAAAACTTGAAAACTTAGCACCAGCATGATTATTCCAGACAGCACTTGTATTTGATGCAAAAAGAGTGCTGGCAAAAAAAAAAAAATGTATGATTGATTATTGATATTACTTCATATATTACAATACATAACAATGATATTCTGCAATGAAATGGACCTATGATCAATAAACCTCAAAATGGCTAATTTTTACAATACCTAATTGAATCAGAAAAGAATATTGTACTATGACAAATACCTCCTCTATTCGTTACTTAAAGCAAGTAAGGATCATCATGGAATTATCCCCATTTGAGATTACATATATATATATATTTATGAATAAAAATGACAATAGGAAAACTGGTAATTGCTGATGCGTTTCGTCCAATGTGGACTTTATCAAAGCAAAATACGAAAATGAAATTAAATGAACAAAGTAACTAATAAAAAACAAAAACAGAATGTTCCTAGCAACTGGAATGTAGAGAAAACGCTATTTTCATATTTTTTAACTGAAAAATAACGTCAGTGATTGTCACGTGTGGAGAATATTGTCATTATATCTGTGTTGATTTATATATTCATATATATATATATATATATATATATATATATTATACATATAGGGTGTCCATAAAGTTCGTTTGCACTTTAAAAAAAAGTATAACTTTATTTGTATTTGCAATAGAAATAATCTCTAAAAAATGTTATAAAGTTTAATGTACCTAGTTTTAAGTATAGCTAAAATAACTAACGTGATTTCAGGCATTACTGTAAATCAGTTGGCAAATGATTTCCGGGAACTGCAAAGTCGTATTACCGTTTGTATTGCTAATGATGGAGAACATGTGGAAATTTAAATAAAATTTCAATAAAACCTTAAAAAATATAGATTTACTTCTTTCTAATCCTTTTTACAAATTATTTCTAGTGCAAATACAAATAAAGTTATGAATTTTTTAAAGTGCAAACAAACTTTATGGACACCTTGTATTACATATTTTCAGGCTTATTCAAGTTAAATGTTAATGAGAAACGTTTTATTTAATAATATATATTCAATTGATGGCAAAATTGGACCTTCTTGCCTGCAAAAAACAAGGATTGTCAAAAGTACAGTTTTTCTCTTCACACCACTATTATTTTAACTACCATCACTCCTCGTTAATGTTTATTATTTTAAAAAGCAATGATTAGAAATGGAATAAAACTTAAACATATGAAAGTAAATTTAGACATTTTTTGTTCTTGAGAATTGGCAACAAAAATATTAAACACTATGTTGTAGCATACCTACAAACGATAATGGGCATGTCCCCATTCACATAAATATAGTAGTAAATAGTGTATGTTGGTTTGCAGTTGGAGATTCATTGTGGAATTCACTTGACTCACTTCTAGCAGTTGACTACTTCTATGCACCACTGGTGAATCTTATATGTGTTGTTCTTGTCGTAAGTATTATCATTCATTACCAACCTTCATGTGATTATTCTATTCAGTAACCTTCCTTAGGTTATCAAACTCTATTATATTATTTATTGGAATGGTTAGCAAAACATTGGGTAATTGCCAATTGATTCAAACTTTATAAAATAGTATTGCTTTAGTTTTAATTGTATTAGTTTTTAAAATGTTGTAAATAAAAAAATTATTCTTGTAAATTAACATGATTGGGTAGGAATGGTAAGCAGCTTGAAATTGTGCAAATTGGATTTGACCTTGCAGATAAGTACTAGACTGGCAGAAAGGTCTCATCATTTAACAGTTGAAATGATTAGATATAACCATAAGAGCCTTATATATATATATATATATATATTGGAAAATATGGCTACAATCACAATACATTTGTTGCTTATGTATTTTCTGCAACTGTCAATGATGTCCTGTCTATGTGCCGGTTTATCATGGCATGAAAAATTATCTCCCCCACCTCCACCCTCTGAGCTTACTTTTCTACTTAGCGATGATCTGACATTTAATTGGTTAATCAAGACATACCCACAAGTCTATTTTTAATTCTGACCTTATGTTCCCCACCTTTAACTTTTGGAAAACAGATGACACTTTGTTTTTAGATTTTCTTAAAAATCATTTAGTCACCAGTTACTTACCATTGCCTGAAGAAGTACAATCAAAGTATTGAAACATTAAAGCTTTTGTGTAGTAATTTCAACATGTTTTTATTATAAGAGATTATAATAAAAATAATAATATATTGCTCTACTCTGTATTGAGCACTTTTTTTAAAAATAAATGCTACAAACAGTGGATTTTTACTCCATCTGTTCTTTCTCTCATTTGTGTGTGTGTACATCATATATATATATATATATATATATATATATAATATATATCAAATTTCTCTTGTTCCAGGCACACTTGTCTGCTTGGGCAGACCTTAGTTACCCCTTTTCCTGCAGTTTGGACAATGCCAGTATGTTCAAACCATCAGTCTTTTGATTTTGTGCTAGTGCAGTTATCGATGGTGCCTGAATGATTCTGTCTATCCATTTTCCCTCACAAGACTTTGGTCAACCCAGTGGTGTGCTTTTCAGGTTCTTTCCAAACGTGCCACATGCTGGGATCACCTCCCCTAGACTAATTGATATCTTGGAGAGATATAGTTTAAGTTTAGAGTTTTCCATCTATGAGACTGGCTGCCAACCAAGGCAAGGAATCTGTTGGTTTGGTTTGTTTTACGGCACATCAACCTCAATGGGTCATTTAATGCCAACAACTTTTTTTTTTTTTCTGGTAATATTTTTGTTTTGTCAAAAATCTATTTCTGTTAATATTTTTTTCCTCACAAATGCATAGCTGGTAATATTATTTTTTCAAAAACGCGTAGCTGGTAATACTATTTTTCCAAGACGTATAGCTAGTAACATTATTCTTCCAAAAACGTATAGCTGGTAATATTACTTTTTTTAAAAAAACATATAGCCGGCAACACTATTCTTTCAAAAAAAAAAAAAAAGTCTAGCTGGTAATATTATTTTTTCAAAAACATTATCAGAGGCCTTGCTGTTGGACCTAGTTTATCATCAGACCCAGGATGTGGATGTAGTTTATCATCATACCCAGGATGAGAGGAATCTGTCTACCTTATTATTTAACACTTCACTGCAAGGAAAGATGGATTCATGGCTTTTCTAAGGGCATGAGTTTAGAGGGAAAAAACGGAATTGACTGGGATTTGAATTCAGTTTACTGATTCCATTTTCTGTATCAATAACGGTTATTCCATTCTCCAACATGATTATGGCTGCGACATAATTTTGATCAATGTTATTGGTTGACTCCTCTTCAAATATATGGGCAGAATGGATGTGGCCTTTTAGTCCTGCTATGGTCTTACATTCTCTTGTGCAGGTGTGGCAACAGTAGGCATCCTTTGTAATTGTTAATCTTTAATGAATCAATTACATCTGCAATAAGGTAATCCACCTGTTAGTTTGAATATTGACAACTGAACAAATGAATCATTTTCAATATGGCTGCCAGAATTTTATAAAAGCCACCACCTGGTGGCACTAAACAACAACCAAAAGACAAGGGCAATAAATACAACACTAAACAGTAGTAATAGTTGTTGCATTAGTATTTTGGTGGCCTTTCAAATGTTGTTTGAGGGAATGTTATTTTATATACACTCTGCAAGTGTAAGTGAATGATTTCTGCCTGTGTATGGTGTCTGATGATTTTCTGAGGTCTGCCCAACTCAGGTAAACATGGCCGCATTTCTTATGCATTAAATCAAATTCTATGGCAACACTTTCAGGGAAATTAACATCAAAACCCTTAGGATAGGTACCTCCACGAGATCGCTAAAAAAAGAGCATAGCATGATGAAAAAGACGCCAAACTTGACGAAAACAAAATTTTATCGTCTAAATGTTTGTTATTCATTAAGAGGAAAGGTCAAAGTATTTTTGGGGTATTTTTTCCATTTTTTAATCGTTCCTAGCACGTCCGAAATTTTCGTTAAAAATCTAGTTTTTTTTGAGTCAGCAAAATTGACCATTTTTTTCCATTTTAAAAAAAACTGGAAATCTGACTTTGAAATTTTTTTAAATATCAATTATCATTTTTTCAAAACTTATTTTAAGAAAATCAGAAATTATAATGTTTATTTAAAATATTTTGAACCAAACTTAACTTAGCTTTTGTGCCAAAAAGATGTAATTTGAAAATAAAAACAAAGCAGGTCATAAACTTTCGCGTCTCTTGACATGTGATGAATGATATATTTACGAATTCCATGAGGCTAATTTGTTCTACGGAAGGAAAAAGTGAAATAATTTACATTTACGTGAACAAATTATTTACCCCGTTATTTTTAACGAAAACTTTCAGCGGTCTAATTTTTTTTTTTTTTGTAGCTTTCACCTTTACGTTTATGATGCTTTATGGGAAATATATTGTAAAGAAATTAAAATAAAACTGTTAAGAGTGACATTAAATTTCATATTTCTTAAGAAAGGTATCTAATTAATTTATAGGTACCTTTCTTATGAAATTTTATCAGAATTGTACATAAAATACTATAATTTTATGTACATTTATTACATTCTACTGTTATTTGTATTTGCATTCATTTTATTATTAATTTTGATATTTCATTTATGGAAAAATGTCGTAACTGAGATTAATATAAAAATAAGATCATATAAATTTCATAAGATGATACTGATACTTGTAGGTAACCTTCTCAGTTGAAATTGAAAAATCAAATTAACTTCTCCACACGTGTTTTCGCAAAAGTAATGGCCTTAACAGCGGAGAACAATGCTTAACTCAAATAACGCAACTTAATTATATTCTGGTTGGTCTTCCGTATTTTATAATTACAGCTCGATTATAAGCACAAAAATTACATTTCTTAATTACTGGGGATCTTCTGATTAGTCAAAATGATACAATTTACAACGCGCTAAAAAAATCTATCTCATAAGGACACTTATGAAAGCCTGTCTTGGCTTTTAACTAATTTTATAATATTTTAACAACTTAAATGTAAAATCTATTATAATTAATGAAATAACAAATAATTGTATTAAAATTCATTTTCATCGGAAAAATTTTTTTTGCTTTCAGAAAATATTGTCCATATTCATAAAAACAACTAAAAGCAAATAAAAGCATTTGAAATGAAATAATATATTTGTTTTATTGAATTTTGTATGTTACAATTCAGAGCTGATTTTTCAGGTACTGGGTTTCCAATTAAAAACAAAAAAAAAAACATGGTTTGCATTCCTCAAAGCCCTGTGCTTTTAATTATTGTAATCACTAAAACCGATGCGATCGAATTTCTAGCGTTTTCATAAAATTAGTTATGGGGGGGTAATAAATATTTTTAAAAAATATTTCTACCATGACTTTCATAAAAAAAAAATATTTATAATAATTTCGATCATCTGTGAATAGTTCCTGAAAGTTTCATTAACATCCGATAATTATTTCTATTTTTGAACGATTTTTCAAATTAATGTGTGTCATACCAAAAAAACGTGCTAAAAATTGTCTATGTTATTTACTAGTTCCGCTGATACAAATAGAAACAAGGTTTTTTTAATCAAAATTTAGAATTTTCTAAAAAGAAGGAAAATTTTTAAAAAATAATTAAAAAAAACTTTGGTCTTTCCTCTAAATAATAACATAAGCATTTAGACAATAAAATTTTGTTTTCGGCAAGGTTGGCGTCTTTTTCATCAAGCTATGCTCTTTTTTAGCGATTTTAGCGATTTCGTGGAGCTCCATTATAACTGGCACCGAGTTACCAGAGACTCTATAATGGTAAACGGACTCTGAGAATATCAATACCAGTAATATACATTTGCCAGCAGATACCCATTATATACCATATTGCCCTTTTACAGAAATACTAGAAAATTTTTACACAGATACTGGGTGCAATGGATAAATTGTCGTCTAAATTATACAAAAATGAAAATAACACTGACATCTAATTTTAATAGATATAGTTACCAAAATCGCACAAAAATATCTTGAAATACTAAAGAGTAAATTTATTCAATGAAATTTCTATTGGCTTCAAGGACGGATTCCAGACGACTTCAGAACTTCCTGCAACTCTTCTGCACAGTCTCCCTTTTGAAGTTGGTGAATGCTCCCATAATCCTTGCCTACAGTTCATCTGCACCCCACACATAATAATAAAGGGGGTTAGAGTTAGGTGGCCAGATGCAAGGAGTGATGTTGCAGAAATTGTCTGACAGATATGACTGGGTTCTGCTTGCCAGAGTCTTGTTGCCAGACCTAGGGTCTTCCAGCAGCCACCTTCTTGACCAAGGGCAGCACTACCTCCACTTGATGCAGGCCTCCATGTTGAGTTTGAGGCTCTGGGGGAAGATGAATGGATTCATAACATTGCCATTATTAGTGACCACTCCAAACACCTTTTTAATCACTATTAGACATATCCAACTCTTTCCAAATCCTCTGTATTGGCCTTAGATTAACTGAAATGTTCATATTGGAGCTTCCAGCATGAATGCCAAGCAGTATAGGATGCCATTTCCAAATCTCTGGCAGAGTGAATTGCATCATGGTGCACTTTTTCTCACAGATGATGACCAACTGACTCTACTAAACTGTGCAGTTGACAAAATCAAACAACGCACATACATGAAATTAAAAATATAAAATGACGACAATTTACCCATCGCACCCTGCAAACGCACACACACAACAGTACAAGCATTTTAAAGATAAAATTTAAGCTGGTGGTTGAAATTTGCTTATATATTCATGTTCGTCCATCTGTACATTTGTTGAAAAAGGAAAAGTCTTTACTTACAATGACAACAATTTGTGGAGATAAAATACTTCCAATACGGCTCCAGCACAAACAGGATCCAAGGCCAATATTTCTGGAACAAAGAAATATATAATTAAAATCCATACTGGAAAACATTAAATGTGTGCAAAGAAATTCACATAGTCATTCTGAAAACTAAAGACTGACTATACAGTTGAAAATTGGTTTCTTGCTGGAAACTTTTGCACACAAGTTATATATTAAGTAACTCCACGAATTTGGTTTAAAATGAATTTTGAAAATAGCTTTCTTGAAGCTTTTATTTTAGCTTTAATTGAAAACTCAAGGATTTAAAATTTACTATTTCCAGTAAGCAAAATACTGTGGTATATTTCAAATAGAAATTATATTGATTGGAATCGATTTTTTTCAGTTAAATCGATGAAAACTGCCATTTTGACACATTTGTAAACAAAAGTTGATTCTTGGTTTTAAAAATTTTGCAAAAATAAAATATATATTTCTGAATCATTATTTAAGGAAAATTAGCAAATTTAAATTAATCTGATTTGAAACAAACATTACTTATAACATAAAATGTTGTATACAAGCATTTCTTAATCATTGGATCTTGTTTTACTGATGTGTTAATTGATTTATTGACAGTCAATTGACCACCAAACATGTTCATAGTTGAGTATGGTAGAGCAGACGATAAAGTTTATATAATAGTTTGTTTTGTTTTTTCTGTAAGAGGGGGCAACTCTTAAAACATGTGACATTTTAATAATAATGTGAAAGTTTTGAACATCCATAAATTCTGCAGGTATATCACATATACAAAAACAAATCGAAATTCTTTTAAAAATATTCAAGTTCATCAGATTGTAATAAGCTTTACAATATATGATTAGTAAATATAGTTTTACTTAATAACATTATTTCCTAAGAATTATCATATTGAAACTGAATTTTAAAAGGTTGAATAATGTATATGGTTTTTAAATTGAATATTGTAAAAAATGAGCATAAATCTTGTAAAAATTCATTTTTCATTGAAAAATTTATTCAGCCAATATTGTCTTTAATATATATTACTCATAAAAGCAATTAAAAGGTTCTCTAATTAAATAATGTCTTAGTTTAAATGCATTTTTTATTTTTTTAATTCAGAGCAGATTTTGGGCAAAATGCGGTCCAATTTTGCAAAAAACAATTGGTTATTTAAATTCTTCAAAAAATCCTGCTTTTAATGAATATAGTCATTAAAAATTATCATGTTGAATTTCTCAAGTTTTCATAAAATTACATAAGCAGGAGGTGGTGAAACATATATATAAAAAAAAAGAAAAAAATTACCAAGATTTTTTAATAAAAAATTTCAAAAATAATTTAATACATTTGTGAATAAGTCCCAAAAATTTCATTAAAATCTGACAATTATTTGATTTTTGCAAGAATTTCCAAATTACTGTGTTTGTTACCACAAAAAAGAGGTGAAAATTTGCTAACAGTACAACCGTTGATGCTAGAAAAACAAGTTTTTTTAATGAAAATTTTGACTGTTCTAAAAAGGAGTAAAAAATGTAATTCACTAATCAAATACTTTTATCCTTCCTCTTAATAATAAGAAAGATTTTGACAATAAAACAGTTTTCATTACATTTATAGCATGTTTTTTATCACAATATGTAGATTTTTTAGTGATTTGGTGGAGGTACCTACATATATATGTTGTTCAGAAAATAATGTTGCATCTTCAGAGAGAATAAAAAAAAAATGCCTATACAAATGTAAATAAAAAAGCTACATCCTCTGCAGAGTAGGAGGATGTAGTTTTGTTTTGTAAATCCATTGGACGATTCTTCTTTGGATTTTATCAAGAATCTCTAAATATATAGCAGGAGCACCAGACCATATGTGGCAGCAATATCCAAAGCATGGAAGAATGATTGATTTATAAATATATAGGATAGATTCTGTTATGAAAAATTGTCTAATATGACACAATGAACGAATAGTGAACCAACTTTCCTAGTTGCAGACCTAGCAGTTAATTCAATATATTTTTTCCATTTCATGTCAGCAGAAAACGTTACCCCAAGAAGACACAATGAGTCAGAATCCTGGGGGTTAGCATCAGCCATGCTGACATGATGTAAGGCAGAAAGAGTTCTCTCGTATCTTAATTCTTAAGAATCTGACTTAGATATACATGGTAACCCGAAGAATCCTAATTAACCTTTACTAACTGTAAAGTCTAACCAATTAAATAATTCTAATTAAAAAAAAAAAGTTAAATTAGGTGATTTAGAAATATTTCATAAGACTTGTATAATGAACAGTTAGATATATGAAAAACTTTAAAGATATTAGAATCTTACCATTTAATATACCAAATGAATTTCTATACATTTTGTGTATAATTTAAAAAAAAAAAAAAAAAAAAATCAATGCAAGGGAGATAACTCATTAGTGACATTAAAATTAGGTGTTATCTCCCTTGCACGGACGACTAGGTAAATTAATTTTTAAAATTTTTATTCTGGTTAAGATTGTAAATCTCCCCCCTTTGACAATTATTCATAGAAAGATTTCATTGATAAGACAGATTGAAGGCCAGTCTTTCCCATACCCACTCCCTTTAGGCCTTGTGCCATATTTTTTTTATTCAACAAAATAAAAATTACCTTCCACTATGGTACCTCGACTTTATGAATTTAAACTAGATTGGCAACAAGGTCTTGTCAATTTACAGTTTAGTTGGCTAAATGTAACTATAAGTTCTATGCTAACAGTTTCTTTTCTTGCACTTCTTGCTTGTGGAACTCTCTTCCAGCTCCATGCTTTTCAGCCAACTTTGATCTTCAAAAATTTAAATGCAATGTCAATTGTTATCTACTGTTTTCTTGATTCCTCTTCTTCTATTGTTCTTGATCCTTAATAATGTTTCTTTTCTTTTTTTCTTATTTTTTCACACTAAGTAATCCTTTGTGTCTTAGTGGCTTTATTATCTGGCTTAGGGTGGAATGATTTAAAAAAAAAAATTACTTGATCCTGCTGAATAAAATTCATTCAATCTGTGTCTGGTCTGCCAATCCTTGGATTGTCAAGATTAATGGTTTCTTTGGTAAAACGTAGATCAATCATCCTAAGTAAAGTTGCTTTTATCTTATATTGAATAAGTAGAGTCAAATTCTGAGTCTTGAGCAACTTATCAATATTAAAGGCATTTGATTTTTAAAGAAAGAAAGAATTTGGCAAACATGAGATTAATTTCAAGGAATTAGTCATACATAAATGTTGGGATAAAAGCCTAATAATCTTTTTAAGGAACACAGAATTAACCAACAAAATTACCATACTAGAGTATCATATCTGAAGAATAAGTATGCTACAAGTGACAACCAGGAAACTTTTCTTAACAGCTATCTATATCCTTATAATAAACCAAAGTTTTTGAACACTAAACAGGCACTAGAGTCATTGATGATATTCCCTTTTAGTCCAAGAACAGGAAATCAAAGAATTCTTTATGTTACACCACAAATCCAGACACATAATGAAATAACAATTTGTGAGTTGTTGAGACTGAAAGAAAAACCATGAATATCAATTACGTGAGTGGGAATCAATAGATGCAGTCATGCACAAAGTCATAATTCAAGACCCAGGAGATATTCTTTTTCGATTCTCATTGCACAGTCATTAATAAAGATGAAAATATTAAATCATTTTTTGAGCTAAGCAAGGCCAGAGATGTGGAACACTAAGAGAGGGTTGAAATCACTCCAGTATTCTGTTAAGCTAAATTGTTAACTGCTGTTTCACACCAAGATACTCTTGTGTCTTTATGACTAAAATATTTCTGTTCACAATTGTTAGAATATAATTTGTATTAAATACACAGTATGACAAAAATACCTGCTACATAATGGTAAGACATTAGTGTCAATGGTGTCTTCATCTAGCTAATATCTTAACATTATGAGGGAGATTTCCGCCACACACTGTATACTGAATAAAAGCAATGAAAGATGTCAATGAAAACTCAATAAAGAAAGTGCTTCCTGTACTATCACTGAAGGTAAGCAACAAAAAGTCTGGTCAGTACCTAAATGAGTAACTGTTCGGGAATATCAGTTGCTGTAAACTTGAATGTGCAGGTGGTACAAGAGATAATGGTTTGGAATTGTTAATCAGGAACCAAATTCCAATTCCAGTTGAATTTGTTATATTCACTTACATGCAAATACTCTTGGGAAAGATATGAATCCATCTCTTCTCTCCCTCCAGATATGGATTAATTAGTAAGATTTGTATCACTAAAACCATTATTATCTCAAAAAAAAAAAAAAAATTCTTACAATCTAAAAATATTTTCTAGGTTTAAATAAATTGTAAAGTGTAGATATTTCTTTTCTTTTTATGTGCCATGTCCTTTCAGGATCTGGGTAATCAGGGCTTTCCACTTCCCCCTATCCCATGTAGCTCTCAATAGGTTTCATCCCTCTGCCACCTCCCCCAGATGATGTTCTGTCATCCACTTGCTTAAGCCCACCAGGTATGTCATGCATTGCTTTCCCTTGTCTGACTTTCCTTCTGTTCAACCTGTGAGTATCAGATTCTCCAATCCCTCCTTTCTTATTATGGGTCCCAGAAACTTCAGCTGCCCCTTCCTGATGTTAAGTATAAGCCTCTTCCTTGTTTGCATCCTCTCCAAAACCTCATCATTGCTCACACGCTTGGTCCATGATATCCTTAGCATCCATCTGTAGAACCATATCTCTGTCACCTCCAGTCTCTTCCTCATCTTTGAAGAGACTGTTAGACAGATGTCACATAGTAGCTCAGTACTCTTTTCTTTGTTACCAAAAAAAATCCTCCTGTCTCGCAATACTCTGCCCAGCTTTTGGAATGCGTCCTTGGCCCTCCCAATACGTCTACGGATCTCAGTGTCGCATTTACCATCCTCTGTCAAAACACTTCCCAGAACTTGCGCACATGTTTGATTTTAGTGTTCCCGACCTGCAAATCGCATTTTGGGCTCATCCTTTTACTGATGACCATGCATTCTGTCTTCTTGTAGTTTATGCTTAGTCCCTTCTTCTTGCTCTCCCTCGCTACCTTCTGTAGGAGGTTTTGTAATTTCTTTTCCATGTCTGCTATCAGTATTGTGTCATCTGCATATGTTGGTAAGATTGTGGCTGCCAATGCTGAATCCCAGTAGAATTTCCAATTCTCTCAGAATTGCCTCACTGTATAGGTTGAATAAGTCTGGTGAGAAGACACATCCTTGCCTTATGCCTCTTTCTGTTTTTGTATATTCGCTGAACTCATTCTTTATGTGTATGCATGCAGTTAGCTGCCAGTATTGGTTCTTGATTATTCTAATATCTTTCCCAAATATATCAATGTTGTTGAGCAGTTCCAACAGATCCTTGTGGCGTACTTTGTCAAAGGCCTTTGCATATTCTATGTAATATAGATACACGTCCTTCTGCATTTGTATTGCTCTTAGTTTTATCTTCCTTTGATCAAATTGTCAACTCAACAATACAGCCATTCCTCACTTAATGAGTATGTTTCATTCCAACAACTTAGTCTCTAAGAAATTGTACCTGACTGCTATTTCAGGCATACTACACATGTAATGGGTTTGTGTCAGCTAGCTTTAAATATCTTAATGTTACTTTTGCATCATTTGTAACATAACTGTTGTTCCACTGAGTTTCTGGGATGAGGAATTATCATTTACATGCAGACTATTGTCCTCATCTTTGCTGTCATTATCACAATGTTATGGATAAAATAGTAAGGTAGACTGGAACTTTAGTTTTGGTAGGGCAATCTTGGAACTCTGAATTCATAACCAGCTTGAAGAAGGATGGACTTTCTTGAGTAATGTTGCCCAAGACACACCTATTGATGCTGTAGCCACACTACCACTACAAGGGTTGCCAATGAGAAAACATTGTCACCTGGTTTTGATAGGGTGCTCTGCTTAAATTTCAAAAACTAAAAGAAATGTTATTTTGTCTATTTTCTCGAGGCAGTTGCTCCTTTTGTTTGTACGATCATTTCAAAGTTATTTGATCTTCAAAAATGTTATTAACTTCTGTTTTCTTAATTCTTGTTATTTTAGTCTTCTCTCTCCTTAATTGTTGTAGAGTAGTTTCACAGTGGACGCTTGTATTTCACTAAGTCGGTCCTAAAATAGGTTCGACGTACAAAACGTTAGGAACTTGATATAATAGGTAATGACGCAGAGATCTAGTTGTGGTGGCTGGTACTTTTAGTATCTGACTAACAGTCGTCCGACAAATCGACTGACTGACCAACTCACTGAGTGACTCCTACTACTCCTACTTATTATAGGTGGGAGAGTCTATTAACTATAGAATAGGGGTGTTCCACTATAACATTAATAGTGTTTTTCTTTTCTCATATTCTCTAACACTTTGTAACCCTTTTAATTATACTGACTCTTTTCTTAGCAGTGTGACCAATTCATGTGATGACTTTTGCTTTTTTTTTTTTCAACAATCTCGTATGGATAGCACTATTTGACTTAGTTTTCAAACGTCACCTGTCCAGCTATGATGTGCCACTCAGTAACCAAGCATTTTATGACGCTATTGGTGTGAAGCGGGGGGGGGATTTCCTTATTACATACCAAAACAGGGTTGGTAATTTTCAACAGGGATCAATAGACAACAACCCTTCAATCTCTAACACCATCTACAAGCCATTCTTGGCCCTCAACACAAACATAGTGTGAAGAAGTCAATAGAGTCTTCAATGTCCTGGTTTTTTAATCACCGTCACCTTTTTTTTGGGGGGGTGATGGTTGCCATTTAGGGTTATGTTAAAAAATTCTTCATCTCTCAAGCAAGGTCCTAGCATTTTATTATTATTATTATTTTTGAAGGTGAGAGAGAACTGCATCCAAACATATGGACACTGGAACATCACATATCCTTGAAAGTGGAGCTTAAATACTTTCAAGTTGAGTCACCTCATCTGCTCAGTCTCCAAGTATCTATCAGCATGGCTGATGCCCAACTCCACAGGAGTGTCTCTCTTGATCTCACTTTCCTGGTCTCATGTTTTCCACTGACCTGAGGTGGAACAACTACATTGAATCAATAGCTTCATCTACTGCAAGGAAAGTTGGTTCTCTGAGCCACGCCAGAAGTTTTTTCTCACCTGAGTCCATCCTTCAAATCTACCATTCGTCCTTGCTTTAACTACTATTGCCATATATGGTCTGGTGCCCCCACTGTTCATCTCAAGGTGCTTGACAAAATCCAGAGACGGATATGCAGTGTGATAGGTCCTGATCTGGTATCTACAGTTACTTTCTCACAGATGTGCTGTGGCTTCCCTCTGTCTTTTCTATAAATATTTTCATGGCAACCGCTCTGCCGAGCTACTTTCATTGGTGCCCCCAACTGCATGAATTTAAGTGTGCTACTAGGTTGGTATCTTGGTCCCACCCTTTCACTATCTAGCCACAAACACTGACTGAAACAAGCAACAATATTCCTTGTACCAAAACAACACATTATTACTTTCCATTCTTACTACAGTCACCACAATACCACAGAGTCTCTATGAAGTCCTAAGTAGTTCCCATATGTATAATTTGTCTGTGGAAAGCTCATCAGAACAATTATCATGAAAGTATTTATAGAAAAGCACAAGGAAACTATGTTATGATGGTGGGAAAGTGACTGAAGCTGATATGCCAGGTCAGGACAAATAATATTGCTGATTCTTCTTTTGATGCCATCAAGAATCTCTAAATATATAGCAGGAGCACCAGATCATATGTGGCAGCAATATTTCGAAGGATGGACGAATGCTAGACTTATATGTAAGATAGATTCTGGAGAGAATCTATGACACAGTGAACCAAATTTCTTAGTAACAGACCTAGCAATTGATCTGATATAATCTTTCCACTTTGTGTCAGCTAAGAACGTTAACCTGAGAAGGTGCAACAAGTCATTCTCCTGGAGGTTAGCATCCAGTAAAAGTTAAACCAACTTTCAATACTTTCTGCTTTATTTAGTCACTTACAAGTTGTAATTATTATTTGTTAATTGATTGTTTTTCTCATTGATCTTCGCTTGATGTAACCTTTATCATTTTTTTTTTTATCTATTTCTACTTTAATCAATTCATTTATTGCTGAAAGACTTCCAAAGGATGTTTACATACACCTGACATCTAATAGACAAATATTTGCTTAGACACTTTATATTATCAGTATTTGTACATAGCCTAACTCGATAATACTCTTAAGCTTAAGTGGATTTCTAATGACATATCAACTCTTTAGATTCATTTTATGTCAAAACTGGTTTATTTTGGTTTATATTTGGCCAATCTTTGTTTTTTTTTTTTTTTTTATATATGTTCAGATAAAGAGTGTTCCAATAACTTGGACCGATTTTAAATGATTTTTTTTTTTTCTTTTTCTTTCAGATTTAACAACTTAAGTCTTTGTTAAACTTTCCATGGTTGAAATTGCCAATCAAACAACGTGTTAAAGTTTCAAGAGTGCAATTGAAAAAATTCTTCGTAAATTAAAACAAACTGTATCATTGGCAGATGTGAAGACACCATTGCGTGCTCGTTTATGCTGTTCAGCTAAAAACATTGGTGCAGTGAACGAGAATATGGCCAAAAATCCAAACACCTCTATACGTCTTTTCTTTTTCTGATGTTTTAATATATTTTTATATAATAATATATAAAGGGTATTCCAATAACTTTGGCCGATTTTAAATGTGAATAAAGTTTAAGTGTCTAATGATTTTATTCTTTTTCTTTCAGATTTAACAACTTAAGTCTTTGGCAATTTCAACCATGGAAAGATTAACAATCAAACAACGTGTTAAAGTTATCAAGGCCTATTATGAAAATGGACGTTCAAACAGAAAGACTTAAATTGTTAAATCTGAAATCATGATGTGTGCAAAATGCATTTCTGTTTGAACATCCATCTTCATAATAGGCTTTGATAACTTTAACACGCTGTTTGATTGTTAATCTTTCCATGGTTGAAATTGCCAAAGGCTTAAGTTGTTAAATCTGAAAGAAAAAGAATAAAATCATTAGATGCTTAAACTTAATTTATGTTTAAAATCAGTCCAATTTATTGGAACACCCTTTATAATCCAATAATTTATTTTAATATTTTCAAATAGTACTTATAACACATATTTTCAACTCAATTCTAAGTTGTCCAAATTTCTTTGATAAAACCTTGTCATTTAGTGCAAGGTTTTACGATTTTTTTTTTTTTTTTTTTTTTTACACAAAAAATAGGTTGCACTATACACAGATCATTTTTTTTCTTTTTGAAGAGGTCAAAAATAATGCATTTTTGGTGACCAGTTGCACTATACAAAAGTAAAATTTTTCTGGAGGAGTTAAAAGACATGCAAAAAAATTCAAGGGTGGCACTATACATGAAGTTGACTAATATACAATTATATATGATAGTTTTTTCTTCATATCATTTCTTGTTCAAACAAATGTCTTGCCTGAAAGTTGCGGCTGAAGCATTGTCATTAATTTCTGATAAGTCTTGCTTTCATCTTATTTTTGTTGTTTTTTATTCAAAATATTTTTTGGCTATTCAAGTTGCTTTACATTCTACAATCTGTATGGATTGAAAAATAAGGTAGCATATTCCAACAAGATTTGAACTCATATCCCATATCTTTGGAAACTCACCTAAAACTGATTTATTTTGGTTTATATTTAGGGAAAATGGAAAAAATTTTTTTTTTTTTATTATTATTATATTTTTCAGGAATGTTATAATTCTACTTGCTTTAATATTTTTGAATAATTCTTTTAAGCTATTTGCCTTGAAGAAATTGCATCTTTTGGAGTCAAGATCAATGCATTCAATTAGAAAATATTTTAACTTATATTGGGTTTGGCATGTAGGAGACCAGGGGGGAGGTCTTGTTTCAGTAAGAATGAATGCATAATTTTAGTCTGATCTATTCATAGTAGTATTATAGTAACCTTTTTCCTTTGGGATTTTTCATAATGGCAGGGTTTTTTTTGAGGGTTGGTAAGATTTAGTTTGCGTTTTTCTGTACCATTGTTCTTGCCAATGATTTTGCATGTGTTTCTTAATGGGTTTTAGATCAGTATCTGGGATTTGGTAATTTTCAGGAACTGGTTTTAATGCCTGTTTGGTACTTTTGTCTGTTCTATTATTGTCCTTAATTCTTAGGAATCCAGATGAACAGAATTTTTTTTTTAAAGTAGAGATGGCATGGATTTTTTCCAATATTTTAGCTATCAAAGAGTTTTGCAGATCGATAATACTGTACTATTAAATGTAATAATTGTCCATGGTTAAGTGTAATTGTCAAATTGCACAACAAACAGAATTGACAAAATTCTAGATAAACATTAAGAAAAGGAAGGAAAGGAACAGAGCAAAATAATATGAAGCAAACAATATATATGCAAGTCAAAACTACGCGAAGCAATGGTAATAAAGCAAAAAGTTCAGAGTAAGAATTGTTTGCCCACAAAAGGGATACAGTCAAGTGGTTATAGCATTTTGACTTCAAAACGAGAAAGAACAAAAACATAATGAAAGAAACCAACAAGTGGTCACTTTTTATTGGTTAGAAAGAAATCCATCATGCAATCTCAGATAACTATAATTTGGGGAGGGCGATGGTTTTAGCAGTTATTCCACTAGCACTGGAACGAACAACAATGGTGTCGGTCGAGTTTATGTGTCGTCAAACATGATACCTAAAAACACAGGAGACTTACCTGACAACGGTTGGGAAAAGTTCTGCTGTGTAGACGAACAGAGTGCACAGAAGTCCAGCGTATGCACAACGGCCGATGATCATAAAAGCAGATGACAAGACCTCTGTGCCTGGAGAAAATTAAAAAAAAAAAAGAAAAGATGTCAATGGAAAGAAGTTAAAAAAAAAATACAATCAGGTTTACTTGATAACTTATATCAGTGCATATATTGCAATGTCAATATCCTTCTCACCCTTTCTGGTTAATTATAAACCTGTGGTGACATGGTGTTCTATACTACAGGCTCACCAATGGTACATTACAAGGAAGATTGGTTTTTGAATTTAGATTTAGAAAATTAAAATTGTACTCAGTGTAAAAGCTGGGGTTTGATGTGATAAGTAGTGTCACCAAAAATTAGATTCATAGCTTTTACCGATTATTGATTATTTAGTTTTAAAGATCATCTGAAAAAATGTACAGAAATATCTAATTTCTGCAGGTTTTTGCTTACAAAGTGACTTCAAAATTTTACTATTTAAAGAATAAATCCAAATAAAGTTCATATATTTTGTATTACATACATTGAATGGAAAATATATTCAAACTAGAATTTTAATTATGAATCACCACAAGCTATTTTTTTTACTGTATTTGATAAGTAAAAACTGTAAAAAAAAAAAAAATTTGAAAAAAGATTACAAGAATAAAATTTGTTAGATCATAATTAATAAAACCAAAAAAATAGATAAAAGTGTATATAACACCATAATACTGCTTGGCAAAAAAATGTTTTAAATTTGCATTGTGTTGTAGAGTAGCTAGCACCCCTTCAGCACTCTACCAGATGGCCTGGCTCATAGGCCTTAAATAATCTACAATTAAGGACTTCAACAGTTGATTAATAAGTTGATACTAAGCTGATTAATATTCGGACTGATCTTCATTTGGCTATATATTTGACCCTGCTCTATTCCTTGTAAGATGTCTTGTTAATTGTTTTGTAACTTATTGTTCTGTGTTTTTTGTATGTATCTGTTAGCACCGGATACTGGTGCTGAATAAATATATTAAGCACTAATTCTTTGTGTATCATTCACCTCAACGATACAACACATTGTTTATTGAAAATCACACTAAAACTTCTACACTGTATAATATATTTCATTATTATTATTATATGGCAGTTATTTTACCAGAAGTCGTTTATTTATTTGGTTTAAATTATTTTGCTTGTTTTTTATTTATTTTTATTTTTTTTTTCTTATTTTATTTATTTATTTATTTTTTTTTTTTTTTTTTTTTTTTTTTTTTAAATCGGTGTTTTTATTAACGTAGTAAAAATTTGTTTATATCACTTATTTAATAGTTTTGTTTTGGTTTGAGAATTTAATTAAAGCTATTTGTTCGGTTCTGGGGTTGATTGTTGTAGTTTATTCTAACTATTATTTTGGCAGGAACAGTTTTTAATTTGTATTTATTTGGGTTGATTATCTTTATTTGTTTTTTCTTACGGTAACTTTATCGGGATTGGTTTGTTTATTTATTATTAGTAAATAAATGTTTATTTATTATTAAAAAAAAATAAATAAATAAATAAATAAAATAAGAAACAAAAAATAAAAATAAATAAAAAACAAGCAAAATAATTTAAACCAAATAAATAAATAAACGACTTCTGGTAAAATAACCGCCATAATAGACTACCCACAATGCACCACTGACCTGTATATATATATATAAATAGCTGAGAAAAATAACAGCACACGTGGCTTGACGATTGCATATAGCATGAAACAGACTGTCGCCTCTAAGTGTTGACTTCTATGTTCACTTTTATATATATATATATATATATATATATATTTTAAAAAAAATTGAAATGTCATTTAAAACCAGAACCTCCTGAAGAACAGAAATTAACCAAGAAACTTCAAAGTCAGGGAAAACAACAACAAAAAAAAAAAAATTTGATAGTTAAAAGTTAAGTAATTTTTTATATAATATTATTAATGCTCTATTCTTGATATTATTTTAATATTTTTAATATTGATTTAGTTTATTTTGTTTTATGGCATATCAACCTCAATGGGTTATTTAATGCTGACATTTTTAGGACAGATTCGTAGGAATAGAATATGTATTCTTTGATTTAGATTGGTTTGGTTTATTTTGTTTTATGGCATATCAACCTCAATGGGTTATTTAATGCCGACAACATTTTTAGGAATGATTCATATGAATAGAATATGCATTCTTTGGTTTAGATTGATTTGGTTTATTTTGTTTTATGGCATATCAACCTCAATGAGTTATTTAATTTTCATTGTTGGTAATATTTTTTTCCAAAAATCTATTTCTGGTTGGTTGGTTTTGTTTTACAGCATATCAACCTCAGTGGGTCATTTAATGCCAACAAAATTTTGAAATAGATTCATAGTAATAGTTTGGTTTGGTTTACAGCATATCAACCACAATAGATTATTTAATGCCAACAAAATTTTTATTGCTGGTAATATTTTTTTCCTTAATAAATCTAATTTTGGTAATATTTTTTTCTTCAAAAATGTATTGTTGGCAATAATTTTTTAAAAAAGGTATTTCTGGTAATAAAATCTATTTTTACACTTTCATAGTGTAATGACACCAGAACCCCTTGCAAAAAAAAAAAAAACCTATTTGCCCATATCTGGGACCCTAACAGGTACTACCGCCCCGGGTCAGGGTGGACCTGGGAACACCAGCAATTAAGAGGTGGTTCCACACTCCGCAAAACTTTCTGATTAGAGGCCTTGCTGTTGGATGTAGTATATCGTCTTACCCAGGAGACGGATGTAGTTTATTGTCATACCCAGGACAAATTTTTAATATTGAGCACTATATATAAAAAATATCTGTTGTTTCTTAAATCTTAACTATATATGTGTGTGTGTGTGTGTGTGTGTTTATATACAACATACTTCATCCTCTACAGAAAAAATTTAAGTCCAGAATCATGCAACATATTTCATTGTCTCTCAAAAAAATTAGTTTTAATACAATGTCGGATAGTTAACAGCAATAAGGAGGAAAAAAATAGCTGACTAATGATAATAATATAGACAAAGTTCAAAATTTAGATACAGTGTATATAAAAAATTTAATATTGATCATTTCTGTATCTTTAATGTCTCAATCTAAACTGTAAATGGTATTTATTCAATTTCTTCCTTACTTTCTTCCCTTTTAAATATGACAGAAATACATCCCAAATAATGGTAAGATATTAAGTAATACACCATTGCCACTAATGTCTTATCATTACGTAGGAGGTATATATATATATATATATATATATATATATAGGAAGTATTTCTACCAGATACTGTATAAGATATATTCATCAATAAAATTTTTTTTTTTTTTTCGGGAAGTGCTATCTGATGATCTGGCGTCATTTAAAAGGGCTCTGGTAAAATAAATTATTATAATGGTACCTTAAAGTGGTCTGTTTTTCTTTAATATTAGCTCTGGACTTACATTGAGCTCTCAGGATTTCATCCTCCTTGGAATTACCCATGCAGATTACCAAGTTTTTCATAACTTATATATATATATATATATGCTTTGAAGCATAAAAAAACATAAAAAAATCAAAATTTTCAGGCACACTGGTTGTATATTAATATATTTTTGTCTTATTATTTCAAGTGGGTTCCTTGACTAGTTTCAACCAGCATGGTCATCATCAGGAAAGAAAAATCCCTGCTTGTTAGTAGCAGTAAATTACAGGAGTGAATGACTGTTTCTAAAGAAAGTGAACTTTATGTGTAGTTTTCTTTTGTTTTTTTATTGTTAATTTTGGTCAGTCCTTGGTTTGGTCAATCAGCCCCCCTATCTCTCTCTCTCTCTCTCTATATATATATATATATATATATACATAAAAAGCTCAAACACCAATATTCCATTAGTGTTTGTGCCTTTTATATTATATTCTTACTCTGTCCTGGACATTGAGTTCTACCTGGATTCTATCCTCTTGGAAATTTATATGTATATATATATATATATATATATATATATATATATATATATATATATTACATACATACATACATGGGGTGATTGAAAAGCAACACCCATTTTAAAATACTTATAATTTATTTATTAACTATAATTTTTGCAGGAAATGGATATGAGAGGAAAGCATTTAGCATGAGGTTTTATTTAAAATTTGATATGGCCGCCTGATTTCCCTACAAGCTTTGCAAGCCACCTAGGAATTGTGTCAACCGATTTCACCAGGTACACTTGTGGTATAGAAGACATTACTTTTTTGCTCCTTTAACCAGCCCCAAAGAAAAAAGTCACAAGGTGTTAAGTCAGAACTGCTGGCTGGCCACTAATACATAAAATAGGGAGTTACTTTTCAATCACTCTATATATTTTCAAATTATGTCTAGCAAGGCATTGAAAACAGTTGGTAACTTGACAGGTGAACAGTTTGATGAATTTTTTCAAATTTCCTGTATCTCATCAATATATCACATTATGACTTTGCTTCCTGTCTGAAGATTTTGATTCATCTCTGCTGTCATATTGATGATTGGTAAAGCCTATATAGACAGACAAATAGTTTTTCACTGTGGCTACAGAAAAATGTTTGGCATTCAGAAGGAAAACCAGCTTACAACCATATCATGTTGAAACACCGGTTCACTTACTATCACCAAAGTTAAGCAATATCAAACCAAGTCAGTTTCTATATGGGTGACCACTTGGGAATGCAAGCTGCTGTAAGCTTGGATGTGCAAACGGTGAAATGGATAAGAACTCTGAATGAGAAATCAGAAAACCAGGTTAGAATTCCAGTTGGGTTCATTGCATTCACTTTCACACTGATAATCTTGGGAAAGGTATGAATCTAGCTTTTTGCCCCCACCCCATGGTAAATGGTAATATTGGCCATTTTCCTATGAGGAAACATTTGACATTCAGTGACTGCTTTTGGTTGAAACTTATAAAATCTTTCTCTTAAAACAATTTTTTAGGAAAACAGTTTATGCAAGTCCTGCAGATTTTATCACTCTTTTCATTATTTTTTAAAAAATTATTTCACTCCAAGCAAGGCAGGAATGCCACTAGCACTCAGTGGGTTACAGAGAGTAAAAATGAGAGAAAAGACTGAGTATACATGGCACTAGCAGGAGGCGAGGGGTGTCTTTGGCTCCCCCAAAGTTTTCCCAATTGTAGAATTTTTTGCAGAGTTTTAGTTTAACAAAATACAATAAAGAAAGAAATACAAGAAAGAAAAAACTATCAAAGTAACGAGGTACTGGAAATTTTAAATGTTCTTGCCACTAATGATGTTGGCAGTCTTTGATAACTTAAGGCTAAATTTTAATCTTTTTCTTTTTGGAAATAATCAGTTTTTAGACTTTTCTTAGGCTGCAACACTTGTCAGATTAAAAAAAGTTTTGTATTGATTTAAAAAGTGGGAGTCCAGTTTATAATATAGATACAGTGCAAAATTGATCCCTGATTTTAACAACATTATCGGGAATTAGAGGGTTTGTTTACAAATGTCAAATCCGAAAGTGAGGTAATCGGAGAGCTGAGTTTGAATTTCAGTTGAATCCATTACATTCACTTGCATGTTAATACCCTTGGGAAAGGTATGAATCCTCTTTACCCACCAGCTATAGATAAATAGCAGGACAGACCAGGTTCTATAGCCTTGGATGGCAACTGGTCTAATGCAGAAAGAAATGGCAACCTACTGCAGGAAAAAAAATCTGTCTCGTCAGTTCAGTGATGTATCAAAAGATATGTGATCGCCTAAGCATGTATCGAAAGATATGTGATCGCCTAAGCATGTATCGAAAGATATGTGATCGCCTAAGCATGTATCATGCATGGCACTTAGTTGACTGATAACATCTTTGTTACCTACATAGTTTGTTTTTAATTTTCTGACATTTTAATTTTTTAAAAATATTTTCTGTATGGGATTTTTTCAGAAGTACATGCACAGACATTTGAGGATAATAATTATTTATCTTAAATGAAGAATAAATCGATACGTATTTTTATTAATTTATGTAAATTTTTGTTGTTTCATTAAAAACGCACATATCTCTTTGTTCTTTATTTAAAAGAAATCTTTCTTTAATCACCACCTACCAAAAATTTGTTTTCATATACAATACCGCTGAGTCCAATAACTCTGTAAAAATCAGAGATCGATTTTAAAACTGTATCGATGTTATAAACAGGTCCCCACCCACCTTTTAAACTGATAAAAAGAAAACCGATATTTTTCTTTTTTGATATGTGTCGTGCCTAAGGAAGGTCTAATAAATGCTAATATACAAAAGTTATTTCCAAAATAATTTTCCCTTATTTTCTATGAGTGGACCCATATATCTAAGTAGTTCTACACTGACAATTAAGATTATTAAGTTTTTATTAGTCTGGATCAGTGATTCTTAACTGTCATGCCACAGCATACTAGTGAAATATTGTCACTGGATATATTAAGAAACAGACAACTTTAAGGGTTAACGTGATTATAATTTATTTCCTTAGGACTGGAATTTTGATCCTAATTAATCAGATCTCCATTTTCATGTGACAAGTGTTGCAGCCTAAGAAAAGTCTAAAAAATGTTAATGTACAAATGAAAATGGTGATCTGATGAATTAGAACCAAAATCCCGGTTCTAAAGAAATAAATTATAATCTCATGAACCCTTAAATTTGTCTGTTTCTTAATATAATTAATATTTGCTCTGTTTTTACATTGAGCTCTCTAGATTAAATCTTCCTTGGAAACTATCCATACAGATTACCAAATAACTTCATTAACTATATATATATATATATATATATATATATTTTAAAAAGACATTTTTTATGTTTAACGTTATTTATAGAAACAAGTATTTAAGCAAATGCTCTGTTTATGATAAACAGTATTAAATAACATTTACCAGCCTGAATGTCCAAGAAATTTTCATAGAAAATATTCGTTCTTTGACAGGAAAGAAATAAAAAAAGAAAATTTTCTATGAAAATTTCTCGGACATTCAGGCGGTAAATGTTATTTAATACTGTTTATCATAAACAGGCGACTTGTATCTATAAATAACAACGTTAACATAAAATGTCTTTAATAAATAAATTGTCGGACCTTGTCCATTTCTTAATATATATATATATATATATATATATATATATATATATATATATATAATGAATATAAATTCTTAAAATCAATCAGGTCAGGTGGTAATAAATTTATTTCATGGACTTCAGATCCATCTCTTCAGGCCAGTTTTTCATTAATAAATGGATTTATTATCACCTGACCTGATATATTTTTAAGGATTCTATATTCATTATTATATTGCTCTGTTCTTACATTGAGCTCTCTGTGAATTTCTATCCTCCTTGGAATTATCCCTAGTAATCATCAATTGATATATATATTGTTGGAGTTTTGGGGTACCCTGGTGTACTAGTTAGCCAGCCAAAATGAGCTGACTCATTTTATAGTTCACCAATAGAAGGGTTAACCAATCAGAAGGCTTAAAATATTCAATGCGATGTGTATAAAGGCGGCCATGTTTTTCCCAAATATGCACTGCCAGCATTTGGTATCGAAGACTGAAGTATTACGGAACAGCTACTGGTGGTATTGGCGATATAGTCAGATTCAGTAGAGTGTCTGACTCGTGAGTGTTAATCTTTAACGTTGTTTTATTGAACAGATTAAGTACTGTGCTGTATTCTATATTCATAGACTATGGTGAACACACACACACACACACACATATATTTCATTAAATAATATAGACAAGTGTTGTCTATTTATTTTATGTAAATTCTTTCCATATCGTCTGATAAGCTTAATAACATTATCATTAAATGAAGAAAGAAAATCACAATATTGATTCATATTTTTTAATCCAATCTAAGCTTTTGGCTTACATAAGCCATTAACAAAGATGTCAATTACTGTACAATATATTAAGCAATATATGGACAAGACAGTGATGATAGTCTGTTATTGTTTACATGGATGATTTCCAAGCAACGACAAACACGTGCAGATAAGATGCTAGAAGCGAAAATTGCACTGCAGCTCATGACATCATACATGATCACGCGAGAGTGAATTCAAGAAGTATTAAGTATGGGAAGCCGTTGGTATAAACCAATGGCTTCTGTTACCAATTACAGACATTTAAGGATATTTGTAGAGATTCCATAGTTGATTTTGTTTAGCTATATATATATATATATATATATATATATATATATATATATATATATATATATATATATAATGTGTGTAATGATACAATGTTTTCATTTGCTCTTAGGTGTGCCATTGCTTAAAAAGGTTGAGAAACACTGCACTAGATATTATGACATCTGAATTTCTTTTAAGCGTTATCAGTTATTATTGATAATTTTTGAAAAGTTTTGCAAGCCTCTCAAGATCTCTATAAATTGAAACTCTGTGTCTTATGATCACCCACCCCAACCTGATTTTTATGAGTCAAACCCGACGTTCATAAACCTAGATGAGATCTTTATTTGTTCCTCTTCTGTCTCGTGAATTGTCTCACATTGCAGCTGGCTGAGTGACAACACAAATCCTCTCGCAAGAATTTTTTTTGTATTTTGCTCTTTGCTTTTTCTTTTGACCAGGTCTGCTTTTTACAATTGCAACAATTGTCTCCAAAGGCTTCCCAGAGTTTCTCAATATTTGTTGTTCTTGCAAAACTGAGGCTTCATAAACTGTTGACAAGCTGTGAGACAAATATGGGAGTGGGGAAAAAAATTAGTCATAACCATGCTTTTAGCTTTAATGGAAATATTGTCAAGACCAGTCAACTCCTACGTAAAATATCTGGTAATAAAAAGACTGGTGCCATGTTTCTGTGACTGTGTAAAAGATTTATTCTATCATCTCTTGAATTACCTAGCACTAGAGCATCTGGAATGTCAGAGTGCCAACTGAAAATCCATTACGTGATGATGCGATTCTATTTCTTTATATACAAGGTTGGATCAAAAAGTATCGGGACTGGTGCTATGAAAAACTACAACATGTATCAATTCAGGATTTAATCTCCTTTAAAGTAATCCCTTCTGAAGACACACAGTTCCTTCATTGCATTCTCTTGGTTTTCCTCAATGTCTTCAAATCTTGTTCTTTCAAGTGTGGTTTGATTTTTGGAAAGAGGAAAAAGTTACAATGGGTGAGATCTGGAGAATATGGTGATTGTCAGATCTGGGGAACATTGTGTTTGGTCAAAAATTGCTGCACATGCCTTGGTCACTGATGAAAGCTCTGTGGTGAGGTGAAACGGCCACACTCTACACACTTTCCTTCCAAGCACCACTATAAACAACAAAAATGAGTGAGAACATTATAACTTAGTGCGTATGTGCAATAGAGTTCAAGGTCAGTCTGTGCTAAGCGGATTCACTCTGCACACTTTAGATCTGTTACTATAGCAACAGTTTCGATACTTTAGATCAGACCTTGTATACATATTTTTTTCTTTGCTTATATATTTTCTCTAATCTTTCAACTGTGATGACAATGTAACTTTTGTTTGGCATTTGACATGTAATAATGAACATCACAATGTGATAGGATTTCTGTTGTAAAAATCAACATTCCAATCAGGAGAAATAACAAAATTTTTTTCTCTTGTATAAATAATAAAGATGGATTTAAACCGGTATGAAAATAGTGCTTTTGCAAAGAGTAACAATACTAATTTTGATTATTATTATTTGCCACATCCCTTCAGAACATGTTTGTTCATGGCTCTCCAAAACTTCCTATCCATTGTAAACCTTAAGAATTTTTATGCTACCCTCTCCACACACTTTTGCCATCCATTCACACAAGCTGCCTTCCTCTATCTCTCTTGCCCTGGGTATGATGATAAACTACAACTGGTAGCAAGCCCTCTGATCGGGAGGTTTTTAGGAGAATGGAACCACCTATTAACTACTGTTGTTACCAGATCCACCCTGACCCAGGGTGGTAGCATCTGTTAGGGTCTCAGCTATGGACAAATAGTGATTCCCCAAACAAAAATCAACATTACATTTTTACAGTAAAAACATCAGCAATACATACAGGGTGTCCATAAAGTTCGTGTGCACTTTAAAAAATTTATAACTATTTGTATTTGCAATAGAAATAATCTCTAAAAAATGTTATAAAGTTTAATGTACCTAGTTTTAAGTATAGCTAAAATATCTAATGTGATTTCAGGCATTACTGTAAATCAGTTGGCAAATGTTTTCCGTGAACTGCAAAATCGTATTACCGTTTGTATTGCTAATGATGGAGGACCTGTGGAAATTTAAACAAAATTTCAATAAAACCTTAAAAAAATATAGATTTACTTCTTTCTAATCCTTTTTACAAATGATTTCTATCGCAAATACAAATAAAGTTATAAATTTTTTAAAGTGCATACGAACTTTATGGACACTGTATTTATTGTAAATATACCAACAATACATTTTGTCTGTAGTTGAAGGCATACAACTGCGTTCAAAATATTTAGATTTCCTACAATTTCTTAAAGAAATCAAATTGTATTCCAAACCATTATCTCAAAAAAAAACAATAAAATAAAAATAAAAATAAATCCTGACAATATAAAATTAGTTTCTGCCTTTAAATACTCTGTGAAGAGTTGATAAGGCACAGAAAAATGAATCCATCAATTACTACACTGTTCACATTCATGCAACAATCTTATTTAGTAACACTCTACCTTGACTGGCTTTTGGACTTTGTATTGGATGAACAATTATTTAAAAAAAAAAAAAAAAAAAAAAAAGAAATTAGTCCAAATATGAAATAACATGAATGAAAATGGCTAATTTCTGTTGTTTCTGAAAAACACGGTAAAAAATAAGAACAGGCTTACTTTTGCTGGAAGGTATCAACTGGCCTGTCACACAGCAAATGGCTCCGATTAAAAGGAAACTGGCCACCAAATGTTTTCGAGACAACCTTTCAAAAAGAAAAACAAAATAAGAAATACAAAATGGAAAAGAAGAACTCAAGCTAATGAAATTCCTGAAACAAAAATCTTCATTCATTTGGTCAGGCCATTTCTCTTTATCATACCATTTTGACTTTTATACCATCTGATCATCATTCTTGGTGAGTTGCCGAGACAAAGCATTCTTACTAATGTCATACATTGATTCTTTCCAACCAGTTTCTACTATCACAATGTTAGTCACTCTGGTTCTGAAAATAGGGTTTAGAATATGACAACTGCATTCTCTGCAGATGGTTAAGATCCCACAAAAGGGGCCTCGTTCTGGGTGTATGTTTGCAGACGCCAGTATAAACTGGACTAAAGTTTATCTTCTGACTCCATATTTTGATATGAAATAACTCAACAATGGTGGATATGATATTAAATTAATCAACCTAATCTTGCCTCACTTATGTTCAGTAAACCTGGAAATTTTTTTCTTTTTTTTTCTTTCTTTTTTGCTGTTTCTTTTCTTTTTCTTTCTTTCTTTCTTTGCAGTTTCTTTTCTTTTTTCTTTCTTTCTTTGCAGTTTCTTTTCTTTTTTTCTTTGTGGTTTCTTTTCTTTTTTTTCCTCTCTTTTCTTCCTTTTTCTTTTTTCCCTTTAAAACAATCTCTAAATTATTTCCTCTTTTCTTTTTCTTTCTGCATTTCCTGTCTGTTCTCTATCTCCTCTCTGCCCATTTATTTTCTTCTCTGTCCATTCCCCCCTTCTCAATCCCTGGATGAAATGACTTATGCATGAAGCACAAAACAATGTATGCTAGATCCGTTAATGTCATTAAGCCTTCACTAAAAGAGCAAAGTGTCTTTTCAGTGTAAGCCCTGCTGCCGCCTTAATGGCATTTTATTAACTGTTGCATCTGTCTATGATAACGGTTCTATTGGAATTGGTTCTTCAGGTTGATGCCAAGCTTAGCAGACATAACAGAACTCTTTAAGATAGAAGAGGTTTTTAAGCAACAAAAAGAGACATTATGAAAAGAATGTAGTAGATATTGCTCTATTGTTTGCAAGGTACTTATGGTTTTAAATATGTTCTTATAGAGAACCCTTTGTGCTAGCCACCAGGAAAGTGGCTTGTTTTTCACCAACATGAAGTAGAAATATTATATCGAATTGATTCCTGGGTCTACTGCTAGGAATTTTGGTTCACTGTGTCATACTAGGCAGTGAACTTTTTTTTTTTGCCAGAATTTATCTTACCCCTGTATAAGTCTATCAATCTCCCATGTATTAAATATTGATGCCACATCTGGTCAGGTGCATATGCTATGTATTTAAAAATTCTTGATAAAATTCAAAAGAACAATCTGCAATATTATAGGTCCTGATCTGACATCTTAACTTCAGCCATTTTCCCAATCGACATAATGCAGCTTCCCTGTACTTTTTCTATAAATACTTTCATAGTAATTGCTCTGATGAACTTTCCTCTATGGTACCTAGATTCTATGAATTTAAGTGCATTACTAGAGTGGCAGCAAGGTATCCTCACTTTACAGTTGGTTGGTGGTTTTGTTTTATGGCATATCAAAACCTCAGTGGGTCATTTAATGCCAACAAAATTTTTATAATAGATTCATAGTGATAGTTTGGTAAAAACAGTGTGTATGTATACATATATATTTGAACCATTTTTCAATTACTTTTTCTAACAAAATTTTTCTGTTTATTAATATTTTGCTTAAGATATCTTTTGTTATCCCAATGCACCAACGGATATCAGTTTTATTCTTTCTGTCCTCTGTTAAAACACTTCACAGATATTTAAATATTTGTACCTGTTTGATTTTGCTATCCCCAATTTGTAATTTGCACTTTGGTCTTCCCCTTTTGCTAATAACCATGCATTCTGTCTTAGCAGGACTAAAGCCACATCCATGCTGTCTATATTTTTATTTATTTATTTTTTTAAATAATTTCAGTCCAAGCAAGGTGATAATGCACTGGAAGGGGAGGGGGTTACAGGGTGTGAAAGAGAATGAGGAAACAGACTGGGGAAGTTTGAGGAAAGAACAGAAAAGGAACAGGGTTCTAGAAGACAGAAGATGGCAAGATATCAGGGAAGCAAGAAATTGGAAAGGATTTTGAGGATGAATCAAATGATGACATTGCTCAAGATTGAACCATAACCATCAAATATATGTGGATGTGTGAGTAACATAATGGTTATCAGCTCAGAAAGTGGAATCGGGAGTGTTAAGTTCAAATTCTGACTAAGTTCGTTTCATTCACTTTCATACTAATACTTTTGGAAAAGGTATGAATTCATCTTTGTCCATCTGAGTCAAATAGCATGGCAGACTGTGCTCTTTTGTTTTGGATGACAGTCTGTCTAGGAGAAGGAAAAGTTTGAATTCAAAACTAGAACTGAAAAAAAAAAGGAAGGATAGGGTCTCTTATTGAGCAATTTTGCTGAAGATACACTCTATGACACAAATAGGTTGCAGGTCTAGGGATTGTGCATATGTATATATAGGAATATGTATCCATATATATATATCCACATAAAATGAGAACAAATTGAGTATAATTACATTGTATGTAACATTTAACTTAAAAGAGGACTCAATATATAGTATAGCTAAATATTATTTATTTTAGGATATTAAAACATTTTTAAAAATCACTACATAATGGCTATTATGTTTCAACACCATAAATTTGTCTCATCGGACGATGATGGACTCTCATGTCAATTTTGACATGTGAGGATCTGACAACATCATTCAGCTATTACGTTTGTGTCATATGTGACACTTCAGTCCCATTAGTGACTTGTATACAAGTCCACATATTGTGCAACAGTGAGGATCTCAGGACATAGCAACTGGAATATTTGCTGACACTTTTTGGCAGTCTTTCATCTCTTAGCTGATCAATACGACTGAGTTCAAAATTTCTGATACCACTCTGGCACAAATATCTTCAGTTATTTCTATCATCACTCATCATTGCAACATGACCAGCCCAGCAAAACTGTGACTGCACCAGGAAGGTCTCAATTCCACCAATGTTGCATTTTACAAGAAGATCAGCATTGAACAGCCTATTATCAAAAGTTTGGCCACAGATTGTGCAGAGACAATTTTTGTGGAAGACATCCAGCTGACTGATATTGGGCCTATATGGGGTTCACAATTCTGATATTATATATAAGTTACAAAGAACTTGGTAAACCGAATGGGTAATTCCAAGGAGGATGAGATCCTGAGAGCTCAATGTGAATACAGAGCTAATATTTAATGAAAAAACAGACCACTTTAAGTACCATTACAATAATTTATTTCTTTAGTGAAATCCTTTTTAAAGGACTCCAATCATCAGGTAAAAATTCCATTTACTTTTTTTTTTATTTGGAATTGTTACCTGATGATCCGGAGTCCTTTAAAAGGATTTTGGAAATAAATTATTGTAATGGTACCTAAAGTGGTCTGTTTTTCATTATATATATATATATATATATATATATATATATATATATATACTCAAATATGGTAAAGTTACCAATACAGTACAGTGCTTGACGAACGAGGAAAAAGAAGAACAGAGAAATGCACACACATATATATATTTAGGCAGCAATCCTTCGTTTATGCATGTTTCATTAAAAATGACAGACAAGGTACTACAGTTAAGCTTTTTATTTAATTTTTCTTGTCTTTGAACAAGAGCTTTCTTTTCTGGATGAAGAGTGTATAAAAATTGTCCAAATGTTTTATATTTCCGAGTGCTTTTGGCTATACCTTTAGCCATTATCAGCAATGATTTAATTTTCAACAATTGCGTGTGTGCATTATGTATGTTTTAAAGGTTATAGAGAATGTTTTTTAATTTCGAATACAGTTAACATTCAGAAATTCAAAATATCTCTTAACAATACTAAAACATAGACATAATGCACACACTCAATTAAGCTGAAAAATCGAATCATCCTTGATAATGGCTAAATGTATAGCCGAAAGTGCTTGGAAATATAAAACATTTGGACAGTTTTTATACACATTTTGTCCAGAAAAGAAAGCTCTTGTTCAAACACAAGAAAAATTAAATAAAAAGCTGTAGTACCTAGTCTGTCGTTTTGAATGAAAAACACACACACGCACACACACATGTATATATATATATATAAATAAAAAGGTACCTATCTACTACCTTCATGCAATCAAAAGTTTCATATGCACCAATATTAGATATGGCAACACAATCATCAGGCTATCCAGAAAGACAGAACAAAAATGGTGGCTAGAGTTGGACAATATATAGCTTTGGTCAAGCAGAAGTTGGAAGATTAAAAGTGATACAAAATGAAGAAGCATATATATATTTTAATCATTTCACCCCAAGCAAAGCAATAAAGCCACTAAAACACTCAGTGTAAAAGAATGTGAAAAAAAGAAGAGTGAGAAACAAGAGAATCTTTTTTGCCTTCCAACAGTATGGCTGTTGCTAACCTCCAGAAGAGTGACACATTGTGCCTTCTCAGGCTAACATTTTCCATTGGAATGAAGTGGAAAGATTATATTGAATCAATTTTTTTTCTTCTATTAAGAAAGTTGATTTAGTGTGTTGTGCTAGAAAATTTTTCTTGGCAGAATCTATTTTACACCTTTCAAAGTTTACCATTCATCCATGCCTTGAATATTATTTTCACATCTGATCTGGTGCTCCTGTTATATATTTAGAGATTCTTGACAAAATTCAAAGAAGAATCTGCAAAATTAGTGGTCCTGACCTGGCATCTCAGCCAAGTCACTTTCCCACCACTATAATATTTCTTCACTGTGCCTTTTTAAATGTTTTTAGGATAATTGTTCTAATGAGTTTTCCTCTATGGTACCTAGACTTGATTAATTTAAGCACTATACTAGATTGACGGCAAGGTCTCATCACTTTACAGTTGATTTTCCTTTATGATATCTAAACTTGATTAATTTAAGCATTATACAGGGTGACCCCAAAAAACGGGAACTTTTTAACAATCCAATAAAACCAAGAATGGTGGAAGAAAAATATTTTATTCATAGTAATTGAAACTTTAAAACATGCCATTTAAGAAACAATGATGGAATTTTCATTTTTTAAAAATTACGTCCTGTAGATGGCGTCCTCCTGTACGAATGCATTCTTGAAATCTTCTGTTGAGATTCCTCATTGACTGCTGCAACATCTCAATTGGGATACTGTGAATTTCATCTTGAATTCTAAATGGCGAAATGTTTACTTGCTCAAGGTCACTGTCTCACAGTGTTGCCACTTGTTCATGTCTGGCAATATGCACTTCAAAAATTCCCATTTTTTCGGGTCACCCTGTACTAAACTGGCAGCAAGGCCTCATCATTTTGCAGTTGAAAAGGCTTGATGTAACTGTAAGTTGTATACTAACAGTTTTTTTTATCACACTTCTTGTTTGTGGAACTTATTCTGGCTTCTTGTTTTTCCGTCAACTTTGCATTTAAATTTTTGAAGATCAATTTTAATCATTATTTTCTGTCTTCTTAATTTCTGTTCTTTTATTGTTCTTAATAATCTTTTTATTTTTCTATTCTTTCAAACTCTGTAGCCCTTTGTGTCTATATGGCTTTATTGCCTTGCTTGGGGTGAAATGGTTACAGAAAGAAAGAAGACATATACAAACATATTGAGATAGAATGAAAAACTGAAATTGAAATATAGATAGATAAAAAAAAACAAATTGAAAAAGACAAAGGCTAAGTAGATGTGCAGATACAATATTTTTCTCCTTTTATATGCCATCCTTTCAGAATGTCGGCAATCATGGCTCTTCACAACTTCCTATCCTTTGTAGCTCTAAGCAGTATTTATCCCCTTACAACCCCTTTGCTCTCTGTTTACTCAAGCTCATTAATTCATTTGCTTTTGCTCTGCTTGCTTTCAGTATGTCTTGTGAGTGTCAAATTCTTCGAGTCTTCTTTCCTCTTTATGTGTCTTAAAACTTTTGTATTTTTCTTAGCACAAATGTGCTTTTTTGTTTGCATTCTTTGTTAAACTTCCTTGTTCACATGATCCATCTATGGAATTCTCAACATCTTTCTGTGGAACTATTTCTTTATTACCTCGGGTCTTCTCTTCATCTCTGAGGAAATTGTTCAGCATTCACTACCATATAGGAGGATTGATATTACATAGTAGTTCAGATTCCTTTTCTTTGTTTCTAATGAGATTTTCCTTTTTCTTAATACGTTGTTTAGCTTTTGAAAGGCATTTTTCTTATTCCAATACACCTTCAAATTTCTGTGTCACGTTTCTTATTGTCTGTTAAAATATTTCCCAGATACCTAAATTTATATACATGTTTCATTCTGATGTCTCCAAGTCATAAATCACATTGTCCCTTTTGTTAAAACTCTAGCACTCTCGAAGTGACTTTGCTAAGCAAAAAAGTTTCTCCTGCCACTATGAACAATTTGTCCTGGGTATGATGATAAACTACATCCAGCAGCAAGGCCTCTGATCAGAAGGTTTTGAGGAGTAACCTAACCTGGGGTGCTAGCACCTGTTAGGTTGGCAACTATGGTCAAATAGTTAACCCCCAAACTGGGGTCAAAATACAATAAAAGTATAAAAATAGGTTTTTATAATACAAATACAAGCAAAAAAAAATATTACCAGCAATACATTTTTGGAAAAAAATATATTATGACCAGCAATAAATTTGTCTCTCGATAAAAACCATCTTTACAAAAATACATCAATGAAACCTGATCTACAAACTGATTTCTTACAAATACATATTCTATTCATATGAACCTATCCTAAAATTTTTCTTGGCATTAAATAACCCATTGAGGTGTTGATATGTCATAAACCAAACTGCAGACAACTCAGAACATGCTTGAATTCTGTAGGGGTGTTGTCATATCCTGCTATGGCAGCTGAAAAAAAAATGAGGTTACTGTAATTGAGGGGTTTTGAATAAGAATTCTATGGAAGTAATACTTGTAAATAATGCAGAGTGCTAAAGATTGAAGAACATATAGTTTTCTTACAATTAGTGGTTAGTCCATTTTTCCTGCTTTCCTTTACTACCTTACCTATTTTTTTCCTGCAGTTTTCTTTTTGTGTCTGCCATATACCAAGACAAGAGCAAAGATAGATATAAACAGGCTATTAATAAAACAAAGACTTTTTTGTTTCAAATCTGAATATATAATATGGCTCGTTGCATATGGCAAACAGGAATAAAATCTCCACTGCACATTTACCGTAAATAGTTCTTGGCAGAATCAACACTTGAATGTATCTTGTGTATTAATCTGTGCAGTTTCTTTTTCTCTAACCTTTTGCATAAAGACATAAAACTGATATTCACTGTGCATCTGTAGAGAATATCTTTGCTTATTTGCACATAGGGAAATGAAGGCTGATGTTGGTAAAGGTCAGTTTGACTATATTTATCTATCCAGACATCTTTCGGTCTGTCTATTCCTGTTTGTACTTGCCTACCTACCGACCGATAGAAATAAACAATGTTAGATAGTTAAACTCTGTCAGATTTTATTAGGAAACTCAATGGTTTCGACCAACCAATTTTTGTAAAGTTTTTCAACATATACTTCCACGTGTAAAATTGAATGAAATCTGTCAGAATGGAATATATATGGATATTCAGGTAGTTTAATGATTATCAGCATCACAGTGTTCTATACTTCAAACCTGTGCTGCTAAGAGCTAGAATTGGAGGCCTATTTTAGAATCGGGAAGAAAAGTTAAAAGCTGAACAATATTCTTAATATTGTCATTTTAATTAATTTTCAGCTGACATGAAGGGGAAAGTCAAATCAATTGCTAGATCTGCAGCTAGGAAAGTTGGTTTGCTACATTGTACTAGATAATTTTTCTTGTCAGAATCTATTTTATATATTTCTAACTACCATTCATCCATGTTTTCAGTATTGCTGCCACACTTAGTCTGGTGCTCCCGCTATATATTTAGAGATTCTTGATAAAATCCAAAGAATCTGCAATGTTATTGGTCCTGATATGGCATCTCAGCTTCAGTCACTTTCCCACCATTTTAATGTAGCTGTCCTGTGCCTTTTCTATAAATACTTTCATGATAATTGGTCTGATAAACTTTTCTCTATGGAACCTAGAATTTATGAATTTAAGTAGAGTACTAAATTGGCACCAAGATTTCATCAATTTACAGTTGAAATGCTGACATGTAACTGTAAGTTTTATGCTAACAGTTTCTTCTATCACACTTCTCACCTGTGGAACTTTCTTCTAACTTCTTGCTACCCTGTCAGCTTTGATCTTCAAAAATTTAAATATAATGTCAATTGTTATCTACTGTCTTCTTAATTCATGTCCTGTTATTGTTCTCTATCCTTAAAGGTATATTTTCTCATATTCAGTAACCTTTTGCAACCTAGTTATAACAAAGCAATTATGTGTGTGCACACACACACACACATATATATATATATATATATATATATATATATATATGGCATAATGAGAAGCCACATATACTTTCTTAATATGTATATATAGAAAAAGTTGCAAATTAAAAAAATAATAATGTTTTATTTTATGAAAGTATTTATATATATATATATATATATGAGTAATTTTACTTTATTTGTAACAAACAGTTATTTCTGATGAAAGATTGAGGGCAATCTGAAATATCAAATATATATATAAATAAATACTTTCATGAAATAAAGCATTATTATTTTTTTAATTTGCAACTTTATATATATATATATATATATATATAGGTATGTCCCTTTTGGTTGTTTTTTTTTTCAGTTGAAAAAACACATTGATTTGGAAAATCTTGCAAAAATCAATTACTTGCTGGATTTTAATGAAACTTTCAGAACTTATTCACAAATGAATGAAATTATTTTAGAAATGTTTGTCTTTTTGAAAGTCATGGTATAAATATTTTTTTTATATATATGTTACACCCCTCGAACTTAATTTTATGAAAACTTCAAAAATTTATTTTCACAACCTAAATTTTTTTTATTAGATGCACAAGACTCTGAAGATTCTAAATCATTGATTTTTTTTGGTAAAAAAATGTGCAAAATTGTCCGAACTTTTACCTCAATTGTAAAAATACAAAACCCAATAAAACTAAAACAATATTTAATTAAAAAAGCTTTTTATGACTTTTCTGAATAACATATACTAAGGTAATTCTTATCTGAAAGAAAAAAAATTTTTGATGAAAAATGAATTTTTACAATAATTTTTTCATTTTAAATACTATGACAAAATGTTATATATTTTAAAATTAAGTTTCTTTATACAACCTTATAGAAATGACATATTATGTTCTCTACTTTTTAAAGATCATAAATTTGAAAGCTTATTAAAATCTGACAACTGTTGATATTTTTAAAATAATTTTTTAATATTCCAAAATTGTCTCCAACGAAAGTATGGATGCACAGCTAGGAAATAATGTCACATGAGGTAGACTTGTTTCTCTTGAGAGAAGCAAGTTCTTTTTACTTCAGAAATTTTTCCTCAAATGTAAGGTTAAAAAAAATTTGAAAGTGAATTTTTTTTTAAAATTTACTAACCAGGTTCACTTTAAAATTAGAACGAATTACATCACTTCTGCGCTACCGTATGATAAATTCCCTTGATGTAAGTTGTCAATATATTGACGAACATCAATTAACATCTCTCAATCACACACGCTAGACAAGCACCACGGTTGGAAATATCTCTATTAAAAAAATTTCTGCTAAAAAAGTCAGTAATGTTTCTTTCAAATTACATTAAGTATACTTTAATCATTCTAAATTTCCTAAGATAACAAAAGAAAAAGGTGTAAATGAATTTTACATGATTTTTGAACTAATTTTGATTTTTGTTTACAAACTCGGGCAGAAATGCCCGTTAAGATCGAATTTACGAAATTTCTTTTGATTTGAGAAAAACAAGATTTTTAAATAAAATTTTTAACATTTATAGGAATGATTAAAAAATCTGAAAAAATATTCAGAAAATACTTTGGTCTTCCCTCTTTAATACTAACATAAACATTTACACGTTAAAATTTTTTTTTATCAATTTGGGGACCTTTTTTCTCCAGGGTATACCACTTTTTTTAGCGTTAAATGGGACAGACCTATATATATATATATATATATATATATATATATATATATTCAAACATATATTGTTAAATATAACAGACAATGAATGTCTATTACGCTTGATCATGAGCCGTTCTAAGCTTCGTATAGTGACTTTAGTTTCGGGAGAAAATAAAGACAAAAACTGTCCAGCATTTGGATATTTTTTATGCTGTTCCTCAATCTAAGCTTTCAGCTCACATAAGCCATCATCAGAGTGGTTATATGGACATTACAACAGAGATGTTTACCAAAGATGACATCGTGTTATATTTATATAACCACTCTGATGATAGGTTATGTGAGCCGAAAGCTTAGATTGAGGAAGAGCATAATGAAAAAAATAACCAAATGTTGGAGAGTTTTTGTCTTTATTTTCTCCTAAAACTAAATTCACTCGATGGTCAGTTATGTGTCATACATGATACATGCTTTAGCGGTCATGTATCTTTCAATACATGACTGACAAGGCAGATTTTTTCCCGCAGTATGTTGCCATTTGTTTCTACAGTAGATCAGTTGCCATCCAACCTGGTCTGTCCTGCTATTTACCCATAGCTGGCGCGGGGGGGGGGGAGGATTCATACCTTTCCCAAGGGTATTAACACGTAAGTGAATTTGATGGATTCGACTGAAATTTGAACTCGGCTCTCTGATTTCTCAGTCCGAGCCACTATCCATTACTCCATTGTGCTTCCTATGGTACATAGGTCTATGGTACCTAGACTTTATTAATTTAATTGCTATACTGGACTGGCAGCAAGGTCTCATCATTTTACAATTGATTTTCCTCTATGGTAACTAGACTTCCATTATTTAAAATATCAAAAATAATGGAAGCCTTATTAATAAAAACAAAAAAACCAACACTCAGTAATATCAACTATGAATATGGACACAATATCTTGACCATGTTTTGAAAATGAAACATTATATAAATACATACATGCATACATACAACAATCTATTTCTAGTTAACAGTTAATATATTTCAACTTTGAAAATGGCTAAATGTATAGCCAAAAGTGCTTGGAAAAAAACAACATTTGGAGAAAGCAGTCATGGCTATCAGACAATTCCTGTGACCACATCATCCCTTAAATCTGGCCATCTAACTTCCCAAACTGCAACCTCCTTGATTATCATGTTTGGTGCACAGTTCAAAGAGACCAACAAAACTCCTTGTAACACCAAAGATGAACTGAAGGCAAGGATTATGGCAGTATTCACCAACTTCAAAAGGGAGACACTGCAGAAGAGTTGCAGAAAATTCTGAAGTTGTCTGGAGGCCATGGTTGAAGCCAAAGGCGATTTTATTGAATAAATTTACTCTTTAGTATTTCAATATATTTTTATGCAATTTTGGTAAATATATCTGTTAAATTGAGAAAGTCTGTTATTTTCATTTTTGCGTAATTTAGACAAAATTACATCCATCACACCCTGTATTTATATGAATCTATCTTGAAAGTTTTACCAACATTGGTTGATTAATAACAGTATTCTTGAGAAAAAATTGATTTGCATAATAAAATCTGACACTGCGTAGATAGAAACAGCATGAGACAGATTTGAAGAAACAGCCTGTTTGTATTCTCTCTAATCTACTCACATCTGCCTTTCATTCTCACTTTGTTTATGCATAGAGATCAATTTTTAGCCTGTTTATGTCTTATTATATTTTTGGTCTCTGAGGCATTCCTTTTGAAAAACATGAAAAGAACAATAGATCTTGGGAGTGTTCAAAATAAACCCACACCCATTTTGAAAAATCTCTAAGTGGGAAACCGAATGATAATGAAGAAATAAAAAAAATGTTTTTATATCTATTAAAAGCTTCATTTAAAACTATTTAAAATAAAGCTATTTTATCCCTTGTTCTTTCCTCCTTGTACCGTTCATTGTAGGATGGTCTTGGAGAAGTCTTTCTAATATGGTTATGGGGCTATACCATTTCAACTTCCTCTTTCTACTCATCATTGTGTGTCTATATCCTTTTTTTAATTGTTTCAGCAAGGTGATAAAGCCACTAAGATGCAAGGAGTTACTGCAGAGGAAGGACAATACAATGAAGGAAACAGAAAACATTACTGATAATAAAAAGGACAGGTTTCAAGAAGACAGAAAATGACAGTTGTTATTGCATTTAAATTTTTATAGATTGCAGTTGACAAGAAAGCAAGAAGTTGGAAAAGAGTTCCACATGCAAAAGAAGAAACTATTAGAATGATATTATGGTTACATTTAGCAGTAAAATGAAGAGACCTAACTACCAATCCAGTCCTCTGCTTCTTGTCCCATAACCTGCCAGTTTATGCTAAAAAAAAAAAAAACGTCTTGTTGACCCAGTCATTGGCCAACACCTGAACCGGGGCAAAACCTTTACCAGTCCATTTGACAATGTTGTCCAACCATCTTTTTTCATTGATGCTCCCTTCTCTTTCTTCCTTGTACCATTCCTTATAGAATGGTCTTGGAGAAGACTTCTAATTTGGTTATGGAGCTACACCACTTCAGCTTCTTTATGGGGGTCAGTCTATTACTACACTTAACCCTTTGCCAGTCCAGGGAATTTTTGAGTGTACTATCCAATTGTTCATGCTTGTTTTAAGATTTATAACTATTGCAAGGTAACTCAGCTTATTTGGCAAATAGAATTTGCTTATATATAGCATTTACCATAATAAAAAACCTTTACATTACATGTGATGCACAGAACATACAAATCATAAGTTATTTACACTACGTTCTGTGCATCACGGGATGGAAAGCTTATAATCATTTCAATAAAGTGGAAAAATAAATGTCTTTCATTTGAGACCTTACATTATCAGTCAAATGTCCCATGGTCATATATGATGCACAGAATATTAAATTAGGCCTTTGCTCATTATTAGACTCTTTTCTTAAGCGTCATTAATTTTACCACTCTTTTAAAATCATGGCTTGTGTGCACTACATATGATGCATGGACGTGGAAATCACATGTCATGTGCATTACATATAATGTGCAGGACAGGCAAAGTGTTAAATTCATAAAGTCAAAGTACCAAAGAGGAAAGCTAATCAGAACAGTTGCCATGAAATATATCTTTATAACTAAGTATTCTTTAATAATAGTGAGCTAGTTATCTCAGCCTATTCACATCTCTCATCATGTGTTCATATCTCTAGCTATTAAAATATCTATTGTATATTTCTAAGTACAGCGGCCGACAACCTTTTGGAGAGAGCAGACCATGAAGCTATACAGTGTCCCGGAGAAGGGCCATGATATCAAATAAATTATCTTGGCTACAAACTGCTATGGCCATAAGGCTGCCTTGGTCTGGAGATTTAAAGAAAAAAAACAACAAAGTTAATATATTATTTAAACAATGTTCGTTATTATTCTGCAGTAATAATCAGATAACAGATAACACAATAAAAAATGCAAATTCTTTACTATAAACGAAAAAAAATGTCAAATTATTTAATGGGACACTTGTCTCTGCTTATTGTTCAATAACATCTCCACATCAGGTGAAATATTTGTTAATGGCAGAAGCAAAACATCATCCAGGTAATCATCATCCAACCTTTTCTTAAATGATTTTTAGTATATTTCATTTTCAAAAATGTTGTTTACAAGCATATGTACTTTCAAATAATGTTGCCATCGTTTTTGCATTATTCAATAGACTTCAATTCCACTTGGCAAAACAATTCTTGTAGATGTCAGCAGGGGATTTGGAATAAAATTTTGATTTCAGAAATTTGTTGCATTGTAAGTTGTTTAACACCAGCTGATATTTTTCTGCCACTTTCACCACAAATAAATTACATAATTAGTGTCCAGGTGTTAAGCTGGTGGGTTCAGACAAAAATCTTTCACGGGACAGATATATAGCACACTGGCCGGGGTTTGCTGATCTGTCTTAGTGTTATGATGTTGATTTGGGGTTAGTAAAGACAAACACCAAATAACATGTAACAATAAAAAGGGGTTTATTAGGTTGGTAAGTAGGTACAGAAATCGCCTGAGTAGTCTATAACTAGCTCAGCCAAGAACTTCTCAGTATTTATCGATCCACCCACGAGGACTGAATATGGCACAAGGCCGGTTTAATGTGGGTATCTCCGAGCCTGTAGGCTCAGCTAAAAATATAGCCTTTGAACCCGCCTAGACGGGTTCAGGCCCTGTCTACCTCCCCGGACGAAACCTTGCCCTTCGGCATAGCTTCCTCCAGGTTCCTCTCTGGCAAAGCAGAGAGTTCGACAGACGTCGCAACCAGTCAAAGACTGTATCGAGACGGAAGTCAGCCAAGAACTTCTCTGTCTCTGTCTTTTGACATGCCACTATTTTTTTGTAGACAAGTTCATCTTCAAGAGGGGTGGTAGGTTTCCTACACAAAACTTAGTCTATTCACAACCATTTAACTCCTATCTGTTTGTATATATATCTCATTTGATGCATACCTGTCTACCACCTGACCAATCAAAATTAAGTATTTAATAATGAAAAAAAAAATTATTGCTCATAATAGGGGAAATGTAAGTGGGAAAATAAATCTTCCTCTCTAACGTCTGAGAGGAGGGATGTGGTAACTTCAACATCTCCAGTGCAAAAAGGAACCAGCAAGCCATTGCATTATTATACCCTGAATGCCACCATGAATCACAATTATAATATGAAGGAGAGTGGTGACCACAGCAGTGCAAAATGTAATAAGTGAATAAATAGGACTGGTTTATTGGTCGTCTCTTATCAAAACAAAACCAAGGTCAAAAAAATGTGCACAGTGACTAAAAAATATACAAGCCCAGACAAATGTTATATACAAACAAAAAATATATATAATATTAAATATATAAATAATTAATATTAAAGCTTTTGATATTATATATTTAAGTCTACCAAACCTTCTGCATACAGAAAGATGGCTGGTATACTGATTTCAAAACTTTCAAATGGTATTGACCCTAAACAGCACTGAAAATCTGTCTGGGCTGAAGACTACACATTGGTGATTTTTAATCAAATACTGAACCTGATACATTAACACACCAAAATAAATTATCCACCTTTCTTTTGCAAATAATAGATGACACGTGTTAGTTAATCCATGCTTCCAAACTTTGACCTGTCCTGCCAAAATAGTATTACACTGACAACTGAATTTATAAATTACAGAATTAAGATGATGGGTAGGCAAAACATCCTTCCAGATCAGTCTCAACATCAGTCAGGCATTAAAAACAATATACGGATTGGTGGGAAAAACAATATACGGATTGGTGGGAAAAACAGCAGCAGCTTACACCAACTGAAATTTGCTTAGCAAATGTTGCACTCACTTCAACCTATGGTTAAGCACACATTTTGGTATAACTGGTGGTGGTGACAGGTGCATTATAAGGGATAGATTATTTGTGGATATAAATAGCGTGACATAGAAATCATTGTATTCAGATGATTGCTTACGAGGTAAAACTGCCTGTCACCAAGCATTGTTGATTTTTATATTCACATGGTTTATCTATCTTTTATATATAAATCTATAAATGTTGTTTTAGTCGGTAGACATGTTTGAGTAAACATGGTTTGTTTTTGTTTTTTTTTAACAAGCTGTGAAATTAATGTCTACAAGCCTATATATAAAAAAAATTTCATTAAAAAAATGTACCCCTTGAACCTGCAATCCCACTTTATAGTAAGAAATAATATCAGATTTGAAAATCCATTAATTGCCTGTATTTATCATTTTATGTTTAATTTGGAAACGGAATAGTCAGCTAAGTCAATCACAAATTTGTATATATTTTCTTATATCTATTTTCATAACATGATGTCTTAACCATTTCTCTAACAAAGAACATGATATTTATGTTTAGAATCTTATCAGAAAGAGCAATACAAAGGCACTGGATCTAACTAATGCCTTTATCCACTGTGCCATGTGTCCTTGAGGACATCTGTGTATGAATTTCTGGGTATTAGTTAGTTAGATCCAGGATGACAGGACCCAAAGAGTGTGAGTTCAATACCTGGTTAAGGCGGTGGAGAACTTGGAGAGGGTTAGTAACAGGAGATAACTGATCACTGACATCCATTAGGCATGGTATGTGGAACTAGAACGGTCTATCCCAGTGAGTGAAATAAAGGGTTCAGTTTGACATTCCAACCACCTGAAGAAGTCTGGAGCGTACGATGACTGAAACGTTGTAATAAATATGGTGACAAAGATGAAGACAATAGTCTGAATAATGTAAATCAGTGGTTTTCAACCAGGGTTCCGCCAGTACGGTCCAGGGGTTCCGCAATTTCTAAATTAGAACACGAACAAATAAACAACATGTTAAATTCAAATTCGAAAATCTATTTTATTAACCCACAAACTGTCAGACGGCCGATTAACTGTTGTTATTTTTCAATTTCCAAATCATCAAACTCTTTTACAGATTTTACAACCATGGATAGATTTGTGAAAAAACATAAGACAGATGCGGATGAAGAGACACAGGATCTGAGGCACTCTTTTGAAGCCGAAACTACTACCAGCAATGCTGCCTCATCAAAATCAAGAAATGGTGGAATTAACCTACAACTAAAAGTTCGTCAATATTGTGAAAACTACATAGCTCTGGGATTTACTTGGACTGGAAACCCAGAGTGCCCTTCACCTTTGTGTATTATTTGTGGGAGAAGCTGGCTAACAGTGCTATGGCACCAGCCAAACTGAAACGACATTTAGTAACTAAACATCCAGAGTTGTCGAGCAAAGATGAACAATATTTTCAACGACAAATGAAATGTAATAAAAGGCAGGTTTCTATGTTTGCCAAAAAGTTCAAGTTGAGTGACAAAGCACAAGAAGCAAGTTATGCTGTGGCGGAGATAGTTGCAAGAAAAATGAAATCTCATACCATCGCTGAAACTGTAATTTTACCTGCATGCCAAGAAATAGTGAGGATAATGTTTGGAGAGGATGCTGTATCAAGTAAATGAAATTCCACTTTCTGACAACACAATAAGTAGGCGCATTCAAGACATGTCAGGAGACATTGAATGCAATCTTAAATCAGAAATACTGAAACATAACTTTTTTGCACTTCAAGTTGATGAGAGTAATTTCAGCTCTGACAACCATCAAGCACAAGAAACGAGCTCAATTGCGGTCTGTGGAAGATGAACTTCGTGTGTGTCTGTCAAAAACACGACCCAATCTTAAAGAGTTGTGCAAGAAACACCAGGCTCAAGTTTCCCATTGACTTTTTTCATAAGAATAAATGTAATCTATTCAAACATGTACACTTTTGTTTTCATTTCATTTACAATACTCTGAACATGAATATTTTCATTTTATTACAAATTGCATTTTTTGTATAATTAATTAAATGCTGTTTTTTGCATAAGACAACCAAATTATTGCACAGGGGTTCCTCGAGCCAGTGGAATGTTTCCATGGGGTTCCACTCCAGCAAAAAGGTTGAAAAGCACTGATGTAAATAGTGAAATTACTAATGCTGTGAAGAAAATTAAATTTTGGCATTAAATGATTCATAATGAGTAGACAAAGAAACCCCGAAAACGCAGTATCTTGGTGCATGTTCAAACAGAATGGCGAAGAATGAGTTCTTGTGTAAATTGTTAGAATGGATGGGTTATGAATCAAACTAGCTAAGAGTAGGATAGCTACGGATGACCAACCTTTCTCTGTTTGGCCTTGTCCTACAAATACTGTATGTCTTTATTAAATAAAAGATAATTAACCAAGTATAATTCAAACTAAAAATGTAGTACATACCGTGTAATAGAGAAAAACAATATTAAGTAAACTACAAACTCAAGAAACCTCCAAGGAAAAGGTTCAGGTATTTGTTTCCCATAAGGTTGGAAATTTCAGTGACATTCCATAGTATCCTAGGGATGCGGTTAACCTGCAAAATATCAGACAAAAGAAACAAGTCAGCAAAAAAAAAAAAAAATAATGAATATTTTGTTCAAAGTGTGTGTGTGTGTATATATATATATATATATTAATTACAATAAACGTGCAATCAATTTACAAATTCATGAATTATTCACACAAAAACAAATGCAAAGGTTAATGATTTAATTGGCGAGAAATCCATCGTCAAAACAATTCAAATAATATACAAAACCTCCGAATCCGTTATGAATGAAATGATCCTTGTTTCTATAAATTTCTGCCGTATTAGTTCTTATTTCTACTACAAGCTTTCGTCTGTTTTTGTATATTATTTGAATTGTTTGCGACGATGGATTTCTCGCCAATTAAATCATTAACCTTTGCATTTGTTTTTTTGTGTGAATAATTCTATATATATATATATATATATATATATATTTCTTTCTTTGGCTCCATGAGGCAGTGTAATGGTTAGCAAGCTTGTCTTGCTAGAACAATTACAACTGTGTAGTGAATTTGATCCTCAGTGAGTGCTCCCTACTTTTGGCCTTGTGCCACATCTAAGTTACGCTTGGAAAATCACTGCAATAGATATTTCTTCATAATCCTCTCAGAGGGCTTTTAAATAACTTGGCATCGCCCAACTCCTCTCTAAGCTCTTGTTTGGATATGTTACAAGGCAGGACAACCTGTACAAGACCATCATGCAAAGCACTGTTGAAAGTGGATGTAGGTGAAGATGCCAACGTAAAAACAGGTTGTCGCGAGGAAAGTTGGCTCTCTGTGCCACGCCAGGAAATTTTTCTCCCCTGAATCGATACTTCAAATATACAAAACAACCATTCGCCCTTGCATTGAGTATTGCTGTCATATGTGGGCTGGAGCACCTTCTGCTTACCTCAGAGTTCTTGACAAGATCCAGAGACAGATATGTAATCTAATTGGCCCTGATCTAGCGTCCCGTCTGCAGTCACTCTCTCACAGATGCGCCGTCACCTCTCTCTGTTTTTTCTACAAATACTTTCATGGTAATTGCTCTAATGAGCTGCTTTCACTGGTTCCCAGACTCCATGAATTCAAGCGCCCTACGAGGCTGGCATCCTGCTCCCAACCTTACACCGTAGAAACTTTCAAATGTAGCCATCTCTTCTACTCCAATAGCTTCATACCTCACACCTCTCGCCAGTGGAACACCCTCCCCAATTACTGTTTCCCTGAAAGCTATATTCTCCAACTATTCAAATGTAATGTCAATCGACATCTCCAGTTACTTTGATCTACCCACTATCCTTCTCCTCATCCTTTCTTCTATCACTCCTATCTGCTCTTGCTCCAAATCTTCCACAACCCCCTGCATCCTAGTGGCTTCACGCTTAAAAAAAATGTCAAATAATGGACAGGTATGACTATACCAGAATTGCTGATGGCTGTTGTTGATAGACCGTTTTGGAGGAGATTCAGTGTGGCTTCTGCATGCAGATTCCCCTCCCACCTAAGATTATAAGTGTGTAGTGTAGTGGATAGCAGCTTGGAATAAGAAGTTAGAGATCAGAGTTCAAATTTCATTTGAATTCACATGCACAGATTTTTACCCTTGAGAAAGGGTACAAATCTGTTTCATTTTGAAGTGTAAGCGTTCTCAAAGCAAATTTGTGGCTTTCACAACACAAAGAAAGAAAATCACTTGTAACGGCCAGGAAAATAACTCACGAACGCCGTAGCCAAAACTGCCCGAATTTTCCTTCCGAGTCAACAACACCAACTGCTTTTATCGGCAGAACCTATTTTTTCCATTAAACAACAGCCGGGATAGGATGCTCCGTAATTTGCATATTAATATACTCTTATAGCAACTCCTCTGGACGGACTTGTTTCTTTTTCGTCCCAGAATACACGCGACGCGCTGTCGCTTGGGTTGACGAGGTAAGTCGCTATAAGAGTTTTGCTGACTACTTTTTGGCAATCCCTACCCGCAGATCGCACACAAAACACAAACTTTTTTCCGGGGTACTTGATTATCTCGTTCACTAGACATTTCCTGCTAGTTATGGATTAAATAATACAGCAAACTGGGTTCATTATCCTTGGTTGGCAACTAGTTTAGGTTTTCCAAACCAGAGGGTGGGTTGTTTGGGGACAATGTAACACATCATGCAGACCAGTTCTGTGTATTCGGTTCTTCTAAAAAGTGTGTGGAAAAGTCAGGCAAATTCACAGATGTGTTCAATGCCTAATAAATGAAAGTGAGTAGGAGGTATGTTTTATTTTTTTGAACTTGCCTGACATTTCCTCTAACCTGATGAATATTCATGAGCAGCTCCATACCAAAAATTTTCAAAAACCAATAACATTTTTGCTCTTGTATATAAAGACTTGCCACAAAAGCAAAATCCTTACATTTCCTTGATAAAGTCCCTCAGAGAATGAAATGTTTCAGCTAAGATAAGTTTTCCTTTTGTCTTTATTCACATATAAAGTGGAAATTTTTTTTGTGTGTCACATGATTTGCCCTTTAGGAGTTCATTGGACTAAAGTAATGTTTTCTTTGATGTAATTATATATTTATATGAAGGAAGGGGTGATGTATATATTTATGTGAAGGAAGGGATGATATATATATTTATGTGAAGGAAGGGATGATGTATATATTTATGTGAAGGAAGGGATGATGTATATGAAAGAGGGAGTGATTATGCATATGAAGGAGAGGGGGGGGCATAAAAATGCAAACATTGGTTATAATATGTGCATAGGTAGGAAGTGCTGAAAATGTTGGAATATTGAAATTTGTAACTTTTAAATTAAAAATTTCATATATATATATATATATATATATATATATATATATATATATATAGAGAGAGAGAGAGAGAGAGAGAGAGAGATGTGTCTGTTTATATAGTCTCGTCAAATTCATTTAGTTTCTTTATGTTTTTGTTTCTATTTTTATTATTAAATATCCCACATTGTGAAGATCAGTCAAGAAAGGAAAAATGTAAGAACCAGGATGAAAATTTACTGTTGATAAATCTTGCAGTTAAAGCACTTTTTATACATTTTTACCTTTGTAAATTGATTTTTCCTTTAATTAAAGCAGCATTTTTTTAATTAAAATTATGATCAGACACATTATGGTGAAGACATTATGAAGGAGACAAATTAACACAGAATCTATAAAAGTAATTTAAGTAAAAAAAAAACATTAGCATAGAATCTATAAAATTATTTTAAGCAAAGAAAACAGCATAAAATCTATAAAATTATTTTAAGCAAAGAGGACATATTAGCACAGAATCTATAAAATTATTTTAAGCAAAGGGGGGCATAGTATCATAGAATCTGTAAAACTATTTTAAGACACATTACAAATTAGTACAGAATCTATAAATTTATTTTCATTAATGACAAATTAGCACAAAATCTATAAAATTATTTTTAGCAAAAAAGACATATTAGCATAAAATCTACAGAATTATTTCCAGCAAAAAAAACAAATCAACACAGAATCTATAAAATTATTTTAAGCAAAAAAAGACATAGTAGCACCAAAAAGGCATGAACCTCATCTGTTATGTTCCCTGTGGATTAAACAGTGGGGGACAATGGGCTTTATAACCTCAGATGGTGGTGGGTCTGAATCTATGATGTTATTTCTTTTCATAAAGTAAAAAGTAATTTATACCCAGACATTTCTAATCTAATTGATATCAAGAAAAGAATTGGTTTCTGCAACTGTTTGGCATGTTGACGAAAATGACCGCAGTGCAGAAGCTATATTTATATCTATTTAAATTTATGAACTCTGATGAGAATCTATGGGAAGATTAGATTAGATTAGATTAAATTTCAAAGAGGAAATAGAAATTATACAAGAAATTTAATCAAACTGCCAAATTGAAATCCAGATGATATAGAACTTGACAATGACTTTTGCATGAACGGAGAGAATTTGTTCTTTGAGTCATGGAAGCAAAGAAGTCTTAAATTGGTTCTCTACTTCCAAAAGAACCCCGTGGAAAAGAAATGTATTTTCTTTTCACTGATCACTTTATCTGTAGATACAGAATTGATATGGACTCTTTCTAATCATCCTCTAAGTTAATGAAAGTTTTTTTTTTCCCCAGAAAATATTTTTGTCAAATTCCTTTCTTGAAAAATTGTAAACACTTTAGGATAAGAATGAAAATTACCAAAGTAACTCCATAATAAATAATTAGATTGTATTAAAAGTATTTTCATTATATTTTCCAGATGTTTATTTTGTGTACACATTTAAAGACTATATAGCTCCACCATATTATTATATATTAGGGTATTGGAAAAAAATGTATGACAAAGTGAGAAAAAAATTTTTGTTTGACACATTTCATCCTTTAAGACTAAATTTGTTACATTGGTACAACTACACATGCACACAAATGAGGGATGCTGGGAATTTAAAATTTAATATATATATATATATATATATATATATATATATATATATAATCCTTCATAAACTGATATCAACAAGCATCAAACTGATATCATATGTCCCTAAAATTTAAAATTTTTTTTTTCAAACAAATAGAAGAAATATGATGTCCCATGTGTGGCTTTTGCCTTTTGGTTTTCCCAGTCGAAGTCTTTCCTTTCTATCCTACTATCAGTATGTCCCTTTTGAAGTAATGCTGTGAACATTAAAATTAATATTTTTTTTCTCAAACAAATATAAGAAATGGATATATATCCCATATATATATATAATGGCTTCATTTAGAACGGAATTTTTTGTTTTATACCATTTTTATTTTGGTTTTCATCTGCAAGTGATGAAATGTAAGACCAGGTTGTAAATTTACTGTGAATGATCTAGGATCAATGCAAACACAAAGTTGCATCATTGTTGGAGGTTTTGATGAAATTGTTTTGTTGTTCCTATATGAAAAATTATAACCTAATCTATTGTTCTGGACTATCATATATATATAAAAATGTCCTATATATTTATATATATAATATATATATATAAAAATAAATAACATTATAATTTATATATTATTTTTGTTCTCATATATATTTATATATATATATATAAATAAATAAAATGTATATATATATATATATATATATATATAAATATAAAATGTGATATATATATATATATATATATATTTCATTTAGATTTTTTTAAAATTTGTTTTTACAAATGCCATTTTATATTATTAGATATCCCAATGTTAGTGATAATAGAAAATCATCCTATAGACAATATGTATGATGAAATGACCACTAAGAAACCAGGTTGCAAATTTTTACTTTGAATGATCTAGGGATCAATGCAATCTTAAGACACTATTTATCCAGCAGCAAGGCAAATGCTCTGTTTATGATAAACAAGAGATTGGAGGTTTTGATGAACCTGCATCCTATACGGAACCCTTAATGAATGTTCATAACTGCTCTGGCGTATTGTGTTATTTAATGGGCAGGTCCGTCCATTAAAGACATTTTATTTATTGTTTAACGTTGTTATTTTATAAATAACAAGTATTTAATAAATGCTAATGTTTATGATAAACAGTATTAAATAAATTAAAAAATTTATATAAATATTGGATTTGTTCATATATATATCCTATCTGGAAATATGGAAGAATTTTGAAAACCTTATATATATAAATATATATATATATATATGTTAAAAATGGGCGTGAGGTCCGACAATTTATTTATTTTTATAAATTTAACGTTGTTATTTTATAGATACAAAAAATGCTCTGTTTATGATAAACAGTATTAAATAACATTTATATAATATAAATATTCATAGACAGGATTCTAACCTGCATCCTATATATATATAAATAAATAGAAAAATGTTATATAAATCTTCCATGAATATATATATATATATAAATATATAAATGGGCGGTAAAAATAAAACAATTTTTATTTATTTAACGTTGATTTTTTATATATATTTAAGCAAATATATATAAACAGTATTAAATATATATAATTAATTAAATAAATGTATCTATAAAATAACAACGTTAATCCTAAATAAACGCTTTAATAAATAAATTGTTTGACCTTACTTTCCGAGATTCGGAAGATTGAATAACAGATGAGGGTCAATGCAGATCTATGAACAATTTTTCTATGAAAATTTTCCTTTTGGACATTCAGGAAACCTCTTGTATCATAAAATAACAACGTTAAACATAAATAAAATGTTTTTAATAAATGTCGACTGGCCCATTTCTTAACATATGACGTCATTTGTTTACATTCGATTTGAGATTATAGTGGTGAAGGACCTTCTTCACCAATATTTTCTATGAAAATTTCACATTCAGGTGGCCGAGTTTGGTATCAAAAATAACAACGCAAACATAAATAAAAAATGTCTTTATAAATAAATTATTTGTTTGTTTACATTCGACCATCCAAGTGATAAGGCGAATATTTTCTGAAAATTTCTCGGACATTCAGGCGGTAAATGTTATTTAATACTGTTTATCATAAACAGAGCATTTGGACTTGTATCTATAAAAATAACAACGTTAAACATAAATAAAAAAATGCTTTAATAAATAAATATATATATATATATATATATATATAAATAAATAAAAAGATAATAATATATATATATATATATATATATATATATATATATATATATAATAATAATCGACTCTCCGTCAGGTATGAGGTTTTTCAGGAAACCACAGCCCGAATTTAACACAGAGTTATAGTGGTGAAGGCCTGCAGGACCATCCACACTTTTGAAGGATCAGAATACAGAAACCCTGGTTGCCATCCAAATTCAGAGTTGTCCTTCTCCTTGACCAGTTGCCATCCAAGGCTATAGAACCCAGTCTGTCCTGCTATTTTACCCATAGCTGGAGGGAGAAGAAGAGGATTCACACCTTTCCCAAAAGTATTAGCACGTAAGTGAATGTAATGAATTCGACTGGAATTCGAACTCAGCTCTCCGATTCCTCAATCCAAGCCGCTATCCATTACTCCACCGTGCATTAATTAATTAATACTAATGCATCCGTGTCATCAAAAATGACAACAACTGTGAGACAGTTTTAATAGTGTGATGCAATGAAACAAGTCTTGAAACAATATATTGAGATTCAATAAAGCGGAGATAAAGAATTCACAACTAAAATGGGAGCCAATGAACCGTTTAATAAATCTGTTCCCTTTATAGTTTTTAGACATTCAATGATATTATTCATTGATTACCTCTTCTATTATATAAATTGCTTTTTTTCTCAATATCTTTTCACATTAAAAATTTAGTGTTTGAAATAACAGTGAAATGGATATATCTCTTTGAAGAAAAAGATTAGCAACAGAACAAAGACAGTAACTATTTCAAGACCAAGTTGAAGCAAGATGATCACTTAATAAACACAGGTAGAGGAGTGCCTCACATGAAAGGCTTGAAGAAATAAGTCTGCAATCTAAGAAACTGATTAATTAAATGGTTCATTTTGCTTGGAGGCTAATTTTCTCTAAATGCAGATAAATATTTTATTTGCAAAGATTATTAAAATGACTAAGGGAAATAATCACACAAATTTACTAACTTAGGTTGATTTACCTCCCTTTCAACTACAGATGTGACAGGAAATATATATAAATAAATACACATTGATAATTATTATATGGTTTAATGATATTAAGGTATATCAAGTCTTTTCATTTTATATACAGAATCTTTACTCCAAACTTATTTCATCTAAAGACTATATCTCTGGTATATTATTATTATTGGGTGAGAAAGCAGCTCACCAATTCCAATCCATTCCCCCACCTGCACTTCTAAGCTTATAGCACCTGGTATTCACAAGGGGTCACCTATCGAGTTTTTGTACAGGAATTGGTGTAGCAATATGAAACAGACTAGCTCAAAATGATTACTTTCACTAATAAAAATGAGTAAAAAAAAAAAAAAATTTCAAATTGAATTTTCACAGGTGCTGCTTGTCCTGATTAAAGGAGAGAGATGTCACATAAATATTTAGTTTAAAGATTAGATTAGCAGTAAAAAAAAAAAGATGAATTTGTATATGCAATTCAAGGTCGCTATTGTATAAGACCAATGTGAAACAAATTTAGAAGAGGCTGCAGGATAACTGACATCCATTAAACATGGCATGTGGAACTAGAACAGTCTACCCCAGTGAGTGAAATAAAGGGTTCATTTCAACCACCTGAAGAAGGCCAGAGTGTAAAATGGCCGAAACATTGTAAATAAATATGGTGACAAAGATGAGGACAATAGTCTGAATAATGTAACTAGTGTACGTAATACCTCATCTCAGAAATATAGACAGATACTGAAATGCCGAAATGTTGTAATAAATATGGCAACAAAGATGAGAACAATAGTCCAAATAATGTAACTAGAGTACGTAATACCTCATCTCAGAAATATAGACAGATACTGAAAGGCTGAAATGTTGTGATAAACATGGCAACAAAGAAGAAGACAATAGTCCAAATAATGTAACAAGTGTACATAATACCTCATCTCAGAAATATAGAGAGATTAGATTAGCAGTAAAAAAAATAGAAGAATTTGTATGTGCAATTCAAGGTCACTGTTGTATAAGACCAATGTGAAACAAATTTAGAAGAGGCTGCAGGATATTCACAGATTGACATTAGTTTATTTAAATAAATGTAATATTCACAAGAAATGTCTTATGGAAGAGTAATATGCAAGACAATAGCACAAGAGAAAAACAGAAAAAAAAATACAATCAAGCATTATGCAAAATTCCTTCCTTTTTACAGTAATGCAAATTATTTTAAAAAATGCAAATATTTAAATGGTGAATATATTTTCATAAAGTTCCTGTTAAAGAAGAAATTTTAGCTCAAAGCACAAACTCAAGATTATTAATGCACATAATTCATACAATATCTTTTGAAATCTTTAACCTCTTCCTTGGTGTAGATGTGTATATATGTTTTTACCAAAAATGTCTTTTTAAGACCTGGACGAATAATCACGTCCAAAAGATAACATTCAGAAACCAGCCAGAGAAATATTTATATGTCAATCTTGATTCTTTTTATGCCATCTTGAGCTTGAAATGAATCCAATTGTCATCCCATACGTCTGGTACAGGTGTTAGCCACCGCTCAGGTACTTCAAGGTACCTCAGTCTCTTAGTTACTATATTAAAAACAAATAAAAAAATTTGTCTGAAAATGAAATTTTTTCCCCAAAATAATTGATGGGGTTAACTAGTCTATGCATGCGTGTGTGAAGTGAATACACAAAATAGGTTGCAGAGACTGTTTAGTCAGTCAGTTACATGCCATCCGTGATACACATTTAGGCAATCATGTATCTTTCGATACTTACTGATGAGGCAGATTTTTTTTTTCCTCACAGTAGGTTGCCATTTCTTTCTGCAGTAGACCAGTTACCATCCAAGGCTATAGAACCCAGTCTGTCCTACTACTTACCAATAGCTGGGGAGGGGTAGAAGAGGAGGACTCATACCTTTCCCAAGGGTATTAACATGTAAGGGAATGTAATGGATTCGACTGGAATTCAAACCCAGCTCTCTGATTTCTCAATCCGAGCCACTATCCAGTACTTCACCATGCCTCCTCCTGTTTAGCAGCATACCAAAATGTTAAAGTTTGTCTAGTTCTGTATTTCTGAATCATTACTATGGACAACTTCTCCCCATGCACTTTTTTTTGTTTTAAATCACATTTTTTAAATTTTCACTTTCTAAAATTAGAGTGTCGACATATATAAAAAGAAAGTGTCAGTTATAAATGACTTTAGGAGGATATATAATTGCAGGTTTTAATCTCACAAGAGTCTTTGAGCAACCCTAAATACATATTTCTAGTTTTCCTTGTATCAACAGTTCTGTCTTCCACAAGGAAAGTTGGTTCTCTGTGTCATGCCAGAAAGTCCATCATTCAAATCTATAAATCAACCATTTATCCTTGCATGGAATACTGCTGCCATATATGGTCTGGAGGTCCTCAACAGAATCCAGAGACAGATATGCAATGTAATGTTTCCTATTCTGGCATCTTGTCTACAGTCACATTCTCACAGATGTGCTGTTGCTTCCCTCTGTCTTTTCTACCAGTATTTTCACGGCAACTGCTCAAATGAGCTACTTTCACTGGTTCCCAAACTGCATGAGGTACTAGGTTGGCATCTCAGTTCCACTTTTGAAATGGTCAAATGTTGCCGTCGCTTCTACTCTAATAGCTTCTTATCTCGCGTTTCTAGTCTGGGAAACTCCCTTCCTCTTACTTGCTTGCCTGATGGCTATAGTCTTCAAATATTCAAATGTAATGTCAATTGACATCTTCTGATGCCTTGATCCTGATCCCCGTCCTTCTCTATATCCTTTCCTCAAAACCCCCTTTTTACTCTTGTTCTCACTCTCTGTAACCCCTTGCGTGCTAGTGGCAGTCCTGTTTTGCATGGGGTGGAATGCTTAAAAAAAAGTTTCCTCTCCTTGTTCAATTTAATCTGATTATTAAAGTAGCCATTCTTCTACATTATTCTGCCTCTGTCCCATAATGATTGTTCCATTTAGTCTATGAAATTTGTACGTAAATGGAACAATCATTATGGGACAGAGATGGAAACTCCCTTCTTCTTATTTGCTTCCTTGATAGCTATAGTCTTCAAATATTCAAATGTAATGTCAATCGACATCTTCTGATGCCTTGATCCTGATCCCCGTCCTTCTCTTTATCCTTTCCTCAAACACCCCACCCTCTTTACTCTTGCTCTCATTCTTTGTAACCCCATGTGTGCTAGTGGCAGTACCACCTTGCTTGGGGTGAAATGCTTTAAAAAAAAAAAAAAAATAAATAAATAAATAAAAAATAAAGGATATAGCATCCGAAACAAAATGGAAAATATTGATACAAAGCAAAAATTTTTATTAATGACACATTTCACCAGAGAAGCATGTGCTCTCTGTGGCTTCCTCAGATTAATGAAGAAAAGACAAAACTGTGTAAGGAAAATACCTTGGGATCTCTGAGGATAAGTGGCTACCATAAATTAATTACCCTAGCTTGTCCTGTAACGTCTAGACCTAGAGAGTGTCCATCGATCTGTCCACCTGTGTATTTGTTTGTTTTATCTATATTAGAGCCATTTGGTATTGTTGGATTTTAAATTTAAGAGAATTCAAAACAACTAACCTCTGATGGAGGTCATATGTAGCAGCCCCTAAGTAGCATGCTGAGACTTTAGACATTTATTAGTTGAATTTTGATTAGAAATTGTTGCTGTATGATAAGACTATGTGATTAATATTACTACTGAATTAAGTGAACTGACAAGGATTATATTAAAATATAAATACTGTAATTCCCCATGTATAATACACATTTTTTCTAAAAAAAAAAAAATAATCAACATTAGATGTGTGTATTATGCAGAGCTACAAAAAAATCTTAAAAAAATTGTTATTTCATAGGTCAATTTCAGTTGCAAAATGACTACTCACCACAAACATACAACAATTTGACACTAACATTCAGTGATTGCAACCCCATAAGGATGTCAGATAGAATCACATGTACCTAACTGTTGTAGCATACCAACGGATGATAATGGATAATATGTTCCCCTTTATATAAATACAATAGTAAATACTGTATGTTGGTCTGCAGTTGGAGATTCATTGTGGAATTCATTTGACTCACTTCTAGCAGTTGACTACTTCTACATGCTGCTGGCAAATCTTATATGTGTTGTTCATGTCCTAAGTATTATTGTTCATTACCAACCTTTGTTTGATCATTCTATTCAGTAACTTTCCCTAGGTTACAATACTAACAATACTTACAAATGTAAAATAAAATAAAATAAAAATTATCATAAAACTAAATTAGAATAATATTCTATGTTTAAAACCATTTTTTAAAATAAGTGTAGGAAACGCTGGCCATAATGAAATTGGAGAGGTACAATTTATAGGGTTTGATTACCAAACAAAGGGTGTGTATTGTGCATGAGCACTTTTAACACAATTTTAGTGGGGCATATTATGGATGAAGGCATATTATACATGGGAAATTGCAGTAATTGTTATATAAAATTATGTTTATCATTATTAGATTGCAGACTTATTGATTCTATCTTTGCTGTGTGATTTAAACCCATATCCTTCTGGCATCAGTTTAAACTGACACCTTTTGTTTTCCATATATTTGGACCATTTTGTTTAAAGTTCATCTTTTCTTGATTTCAAATGTAAACTTGCAAACAGGAAGGGACATTTCATCACTGCTGACTCAACACTGGCAAGTCTTCTCCATCACAAATGAACTCTGGGACAATTTACCACCAGCCTACTCAATGCTGGCATCGAATTTATAGCTTCAGACTGGTGTTGACTGTTCTAGTGTGCACATCTCTTAGATCAGCTTTGAGTCATAAAGTTTGGCTGTTTATTTTAGTGATTTATTAGTTACGAATTGTCTATTTGGTTGACTAGTGTTTAATTTTCAAGATCAGACAAATAACCAGACTGAAGCAGTAAATAGAAGATTGCACACAGAGCTGGGGATGGAGCACCTCACAATATGGAGATTCATTATGGGGCTGCAAATGGTGCAAAGAAACAGAGATGCATTTTTGAGCAATTTGAAGAATTATATGAACGCAGATGAAAGAATTTTGCTGATTGTTTCTTCTTTTTCACAATCTTATTTCACTAAATATTTGAGGGGAATCGCATACAATTTTCAATAAATTTCTAAATTAAAAATAAAGTCATGTATTAAAAAATGATCCCTAATAAATTACTTTTATTTGGGTTTAAAAATTTATGTCATAAAAATGATTCTTAATAAATTACTTTTATTTGGGTTTAAAAAATTATGTTATAAAAATGATTCTTAATAAATTACTTTTGTTTTTAAAAAGTCACTGAAAAAATTTTGTAGTTTGCATGTCGTTGAGTTGCCCTTGTGCTGAGTAGGCTAAGTGGAGTTGTCCTGCATTCGATCATGACTCTCCACTAATTCCTTCTCTTTATCATCTTTCTTGGGAAAGATATTGAAAGTTTTTTTTGCCTTCTTCATGGTTTTGAATACTGAGTAGTCCTCCTTTTTTTCAGAATTTAGACGATCATGGCACTCCACAGTTTCCTTTATCTTTATTATCTGTGAATTGTCATGCATTCTTTGAAAAAGTGGAGTAGTTCCTATTGCCTTTTTCATGGTTCTGAATACAGAGTTTTCCTTCTATTAAATTGGTTGCCACCAAAAGTCAAAAGTGCCCAGTCTATACTGCTATTTTACCCTTGGGAGGGGGAAGATGAGATTCATACCTTTCCCCTTTGTGAAAGTGAATGCGGCAGGCTAGCTTGGGATTTGAACTCTTCTTGTTGTTTCCATTTTCCATGCTATCCATTACACAAACCACACATGTTACATTATACGTACCATATAAGAAACATAATCAGACTTATTTTTCGGATGTTGGGCTCTGAGAAAATGTCCATGAATCCATATTGTCGTGTCATCCGTGTTGGATCGTCTGCTGACATTTCTTCTTTGATCCTCTCAAAGAGTTCCTTTGGAAATTCAAGTTTATTGACGAAGCTGAATCGCTTGCCAACAAGTTCGGCTTCATTAAAACGGCCACGGAGGAGAAGCCAACGCAAAGATTCAGGCACAACGCTGGCAGAAAAAGAAAAAAAGAAAATTATTAGAAGATATCAACAGATGGTATAAATTTCTTTTTTTGTGGCGGGGGGTAAGAATGCAGAATAAGGGACCCCTGGCTTCACCTAAAAAAGGTATTTTTTTTAAAAGAAAAGGACATATAGAGAAAAGGACTCGACCATAGTTGGGATCATTGAATCAATGCGAGCAATCCTTTTCTTAGCTGCATATGAGTTTCGCCAGGGCTACATACAGATTTGAATTCAGAGTTTTCCTTCTAGACTGGCTCCCACCCAAGGCTATAGAACCCAGTCTGTCCTACTATTTACCCATAGGTGGGGGGAGAAGAGTTAGATTTATACCTTTCCCAAGAGTATTAGCACATAATGAACTTGATTGGAATTTGAACTCAGCTCTCGAATTCCTCAATCCGGGCCACAATCCATTACTCCCCTGTGCCTCTCACACTTACAAAATTCCTCATCAATAGTTATATATTTGTGAATATTTATTCCGAAAATAATTTGAAGATAAATTTTCTGCCATAATTAAAATAATCAATGAAATGTATTGATTTTAAAATAAAAATAAGGAAATAATGCCATCTCCCTTCAAGATGTAAACAATTATGGCTCTCCACAGATTTTTTTTTTTATTACGTCTGCACCATTTATTACGTCTGCACCATTTATTACGTCTGCATTATTATGACTTCTTGGGAAAGATAGTGAAGTGGTTTCCTATCCCTTTCTCTGTAGTTTTGAGTTTCTGTTCTCTTAGAATGGCTGCCACCCAAGGCTAGAGAGTCCCGTCTGTTTGGTTTGGTTTATTTTGTTTAACGGCATATCAACCTCAATGGGTTATTTAATGCCGACAACATTTTTAGGATAGATTCGTATGAATAGAATATGTATTCCTTGGTTTAGATTGGTTTGGTTTATTTTGTTTTACAGCATGTTATTTTGTTTTACAAATGGGTTATTTAATGCTGACAAAATTTTTTATTGCTGGTAATATTTTTCCTTCAAAATTGTATTGCTGGTAATAATTTTTTCAAAAAAGTATTGCTGGTAATAGTTAACTATTTGCCCATAGTTGGGACCCTAACAGGTGCTACCACCCCGGGGCAGGGTGGACCTGGGGACACCAGCAATTAAGAGGTGGTTCCACGCTCCTCAAAACCTCCTGATCAGAGGCCTTGCTGTTGGACATAGTTTAACATCTTACCCAGGACACAGATGTAGTTTAATGTCTAACCCAGGAGAGAGTCCAGTCTGACTTGCTATTTAACCCATGCTGGTGGGGGATGGAGAAGGAACACATCTATGCCTTTCTCAAAAGCATTAGTGTGAAAGTGAATGCAACAGACTTGGCCAGAGCTTGAACTCAGCTTGCTAATTTCATTTTCCACATCAATAACCATTATTTGTTATTGATTATGATGCTGTAAAATGTAATCATCTGCACTGGGAAAACATTCAGAAGAGGCTGGATGATTGAAAGATACTGTATCTAAATATGCTTAAAAAGAAAACAAGAGTTGTTTAGGAGGTCCCTCATTTGCAAAAAAATGAAAATACTTTTGATACACTTGAATAAAAATAATTAATAAAGAAAAAAAATAATCAATGTATATATACTCAAGTATAGTACAGGTTTTTATTATCAGTTTTATAATGTAAAAAATGGGGTGGGGAGGGTGCATTGTACAGAGGTAATTATTTTTGAAAAGGTTAAAAATCATGTATTTTCAGTGACCAGTTGCATTATATGCAGGTAAACGTTTTTTGAGAGGGGTTAAAATTCAAGGGTCGCACTATACATAAAGTCGGCTTATACATGAGTGTAGATATGGCAAACAGAATTAAGAGATAAATTAAAATATCAAGCATAGGAAAATGTGGAAATCTTAACTTTTAACCAGATACAAGAACAAAAGGAAAAAGGCAAAAAGAAAAGGAAAAGAAAACAAGAGAGAGGAAAAGAGAGAGAGAGAGGAAAAGAAAAAAGAAAAGGATGAGAAAAAAGAGATAAAAAGAAAAAAGAAACGTATAAGAAAAAAGAAAGGAAAAAGACAAAAAGAAAAGGATTAAAAAAGAGAAAGAATGAGAAAAGCAGGGAGGAAAAGAAAAACAAAAGAATTGAGGTAAAGAAAAAAGGCAAAAAGATAAGGAAAAAGAGAGAAGGAAAAAAGAAAAGGCTGAACAAAAAGAGAGGAAAAGAACGAGAGAGGAAAAGAAAAAAGGATAAGAAAAAAGAGATAAAAAGTAAAAAGAAACATAAGAAAAACGATAAAGGAAAAGACAAAAAGAAAGGAAAAGGATAAAAAGAGAGAGGATGAGAAAAAGAGGGAGGAAAAGAAAAACAAAAGAATAGAGGAAAAGAAAAAGGCAAAAAGATAAGTAAAAAGAGAGAAGGGAAAAAGAAAAATGTGAGCAAAAAGAGAGAGAGAGTAAGGAAAAAGACAAAAAGAAAAAAGGATAAGGTAAAAGAAAGGAAAAAGATAAAAAGAAAAGGACGAGAAAAAAGACAGAAAAAAGACAGAAAAAAGAAAAGGGTAAGAAAAAAAAAGAGATAAAAAAAAGAAAAGGATGGGAAAAAGAGAGAGAAAAAGAAAAAAAAAGGATGAGAAAAAGAGGGAGGAAAAGCAAAAATACAGAAAAAAAAAATGAAATTAGGTGTTTAAGTTTTAATATTTCAGCCTCTTGAATTTCTGGGAAATGTCAGTAAGTGATTGACATTCATACCCAACGTTGACATAAAGGACTCTCTTGTTCACCCCAACGTTAAAAATAAATAAATACCAAAATAAAAAATATGTGATGAGGCTCTTATTTAGAAAGAAAAAGAAAAAAACAAACTGGTATTTTCTAGTTATAACATTGTATAAATGTTAAAGTAGTGAATTTAAAACTCTGTTAATAAAAGAGATATACCGAAACACATCCAGAGTTGCGTAGTCCAATGGCTTTTGATACAAAAAAAAAAAAGAAAAAAGAAATCATCGAACCAGGTTCAATTTCAGTCATTTCTATTATGCTCTCTTTGATTTAATGTCCTTAGAAAAGGCAGGAATCTATCTTCCTCCAACTATGGGTTAAATAGTAAAACAGGCTAGACTCTCTTTCCTGTGTGTCAGAAGAGATATAAGAGAAGAAAAATTCCAAAATCAAACCTGGGAAAGGCTGCTTGGTGACTGTGAGACAGACTGTACACCATCTGCATACAGTTCTTCCAAAAAGTGTGGCTGGTTCTACACAAGACTTCATGACTAGAATCAAATCATGGTGTGGGTTGTTTTGTTATTCAGTCAAGAACTGAATTGTTGAGCCCTCATACTTTAAAATCAATGGGAGAGTTCCCTACACAAGTACATATTTATATGTATGCTTGCATTTATAATACCAGCATATATATAAGTATACAGATGTAAAAAATGAATGCTATATAAATGAAGATTTTATTATTATATAGCCAATGATTTTTGGAAAGTAAAACAAAGTGAAAAGCCATTGCTTCATCAGCATTTTAAAATTTTGCTGTATATTTTTTTAATATATATGAATATATAATATAACATTAATATATTATAACATATTAAAAATATACATTTTGCCTTATATTTTTTAAATTTCTGAATCATAAATAGACAAATTTTTGCACTCAACACACATTGTTTACACTTTTACATTGTTCGGACTTTTGTTCTCATCTTTATTGTCAAATTCACAATGTTTCGGCTGTTGTACACTCTGGTCTTCTTCAGATGATATATGTTGAAATTTTGAACCGAACCCTTTATTTAATCCATGGAAGTAAATTGTTCTAGTTCCACATGCCATGCCTTTTTTTTGTGGATATCTCAGTTTCAGTTAATTCCCTTTAGTAACTTTCCAAGTTTTAGTTCGCCATGTGTCCTTAGGGATGTTTATCACCTGAAGAAGGCCAGAGCGTACAACGGCCAAAATGTTATGAATATGACAATAAAGATAAGTACCGAACTAATAAGTTACAAGCTCATATCCATACAACTGTATATGTTAACTCTATCACAGATATTAAGCATTTTTGACTAAGTACTGCACACATAACATCATCACTTGATAAGACACTGAGGGTGTTGAAACAAAATGGCTATTTTTGTAGTGATTTTATAACATATTTATGTTATAAATTTTATTTTTTTTTTTTTTTAAATAAATAATATATATATATATATATATATATATATATATATATATATATATATATATATCAAATAAATATAATGGCTGGTTTCTCTTGTTTTCCAAGCACACTTGTTTGCTTCTGTGGCTAGCCAATGCTTGCTCGGGCACATTTGTGTTTGTTTAACACCCACAGAGCCCATCCATGGGTTTCACGTTTTTGTGAGCATCAGATTAATCAGTTTGTCTGATGATTACAAAAGCAGGGATATGACAATAAAGATAAGTACCGAACAATGTTAATAGTTACAATACCTGATCTCAGAAATATAGACAGATCCTGAAGAAGGCCAGAGTGTAACACAGCTGAAATGCTGTGAATATGACAGTAAAGATGAGGATAACAGTCTGAACAATGTAAATAGTGTAAACAGTTGCAATATCTTATCTCAGAAATATAGACAGATACACATTGTTGTTGTTATTTACTCAGCTTCTGACTACAGGAGGTACCTAGTAAGAATCAAACATTACTCAGTAGTAACAATCAACCAGATGAGCTCGTAAACCATTACCTGAGGTTGAGGGATCCCATTAGACATACATTTTTGAAAGACTTGTAAAGATTCCTGATTAACAATTGGATCCTTTGTGGATAGAGAAAATAGTGTAGGAGAAGGTATGAAAGAGAGGGTTTAAGAGAGGGAGTGAGAATGCAAGAGTGAGAGAGAAGGTTGAAAGAGTGAGGTTAAATGAGAGGAGGGAAAGAGATGGTAAGAGAGAAAAAGAAAAGTGAGTGGAATGACACTCACAATAAGCGAGAGAGAAAGAGAAGTGTGAGGAAATAAAAAGAGTGAGAAAGAGAAATGGAGGAGAAGGATAAAGAGAATGCTTTTCACTATAAGAGGGGGAAGAAAAGTGAGAGGATAAAAAATGAGAATGAGAGGAAGTAAAAAGGATGATGTCAAAGTAAGAGAGAGAGAGAGAGAGAAATGGATGAGAGAGATAAAGAGAATACCACTCATAATAAGAATGAGTGAGAAGGAGGAGAAATGTGAAAGAGTAGTGAGAGGGTGAGAAAAGGATGAGGGACAGAGAAAAGTGAGAGAGATAAAAAGAATATCATTCATAATCAGAGAGAGTGAAAGAGAAAACAGAAAGAAGTCAAAATGCATGCAAGAGAGGAGGAAGAGAGAACGCGAGAGAGAGAGAGGAGGAAGAGAACGAGCGAGAGAGAGGAGGAAGAGGAACGCGAGAGAGAGAGGGAGGAAGAGGAACGCTAGAGAGAGAGAGGGAGGAAGAGGAACGGAGAGAGAGAGAGGAGGAGGAAGAGTGAACGCCGAGAGAGAGAGGAGGGGAAGAGAACGCGAGAGAGAGAGGAGGAAGAGGAATGAGAGAGAGGGAGGAGGAAGAGGAACGAGAGAGAGAGGAGGAGGAAGAGTGAATTTTAGAGAGAGAGGGAGGAAGAGGAACGTAGAGAGAGAGAGAGAGAGGAAGAAGTGAACGAGAGAGAGAGGAGGAAGAGAACCAGAGAGAGAGGAGGAAGAGGAATGCTAGAGAGAGAGGAGGAAGAGGAACTGAGAGAGAGAGGAAGAAGAGGAATGCGAGAGAGAGAGGAGGAAGAGGAACGCAGAGAGAGGAGGAAGAGGAACGCAGAGAGAGAGAGGAAAGAGGAACGCGTAGAGGGAGAAGGAAGAGTGAACGAAAAGAGAGAGAGAGTGAACGAGAGTGAAATAGAGAGAGAGTGAATGAGAGAGAGAGAGAGTGAAGAGAGAGAGAGAGAGGAACGCCAGAGAGAGAGGAAGAGGAACGAGAGAGAGAGAGGAGGAAGAGTTAACGCCAGAGAGAGAGAGGAGGAAGAGGAACGCCAGAGAGAGAGAGGAGAAGAGGAATGCCAGAGAGAGAGAGAGGAGGAAGAGTGAACGCCAGAGAGAGAGAGGAGGAAGAGTGAACGCCAGAGAGAGAGAGGAGGAAGAGTGAACGCCAGAGAGAGAGAGGAGGAAGAGTGAACGCCAGAGAGAGAGAGGAGGAAGAGGAACGCCAGAGAGAGAGGAGGAAGAGTGAACGCCAGAGAGAGGAGGGAAGAGGAACGCCAGAGAGAGAGAGAGGAAGAGGAATGCCAGAGAGAGAGAGGAGGAAGAGTGAACGCTAGAGAGAGAGAGAGGGAAGAGGAACTTAGAGAGAGAGAGAGGAGAGTGAACGCCAGAGAGAGAGAGAGAAAGAGGAACGCCAGAGAGAGAGAGGAGGAAGAGTGAACGCGAGAGAGAGAGAGGAGGAAGAGTGAACGCGAGAGAGAGAGAGGAGGAAGAGTGAACGCGAGAGAGAGAGAGAGAGAGAGAGAAGGAACGGTGAACATAAGAGAGAACGAATACCACTCACAAGATGTAAGGAATCGCCAAGAGACTGGGAAGACTAATGGCCAATTGAAGATGTCGCCAATTTCGTAGAAGGTAAGCGAGGCCTGCAAGTGCCATAACGACGACCCCAATCATTAATTCAATAAATGTTCCTGCACGGGCTCTCTTCTTGGTCAGAAACAGCTCCATTGTCATCACAAAAGTCGTTGTTTGCAGACCCTAGAATAAAGATAAGAAAAAAATGGTCGAAATTAAATTCATATTCACTAAAAAAAAACAAAAAAACAATATTAAAATTTTCCTACTTTATATCCTAATGATCTTTCTGTTGGCTTAGGCAGAGATTTTTTTGTTTTTAAATCATTTCACCACAAGCAAGGTAATAATGCCACTAAGACACCAGGGGTTACTGTGAGTAAGAGAAAATGAGAAAATTTTAGTGTTGTAACCTAGAGAAGGTTACTGAATAGAATAATCAAATGAAGGTTGGTAATGAATGATAAAACTCAAAACAAGAACAACACATATAAGATTCGCCAGCAGTGCATAGAAGTAGTCAACTGCTAGAAGTAAGTCAAGTGAATTCCACAATGAATCTCCAACTCTAGACCATGTACAGTATTCACTACCCTATTTATGGGAATGGGAACATACCCATTATCGTCTGTAGGTATGCTACAGCATTTAGTGAGATGAAACAATGAAAGAACGGGATTTAGAAAGACAGAAGGTGGTGATTGATGTTACATTTAAATTTTGGAACTCGGCTCTCCGATTAACAATTTCAAGCCATTATACATTACATCACCCTACATCCAAGCTTAGAGCATTGGATATTCCCAAGTAGTCACTCATCTTGGTACTGACCAGGCTCAATGTTGCTTAACTTTGAGATTGAACGGGATCCAGTGTTTTGACAAGATATGGCTGTAAGCTGTTGTGCAGATTTAATAAAAATGAAATCTTAGTTGTCAATTCGGAATAACATAGACAGAACATGTTTGCAATGAGAAAGTTATACTTCCTCTTCTATGCGCCATATCCATTCAGAATATGGAAGATCATTCTCTCCACAACTTTCTCTCTTTTGCAGCCCTCAAACCCTTGTGTAAATTAATTGAAACAACCAATTTAGTTTCCTTTCTTTCACCATATGGTCAGTTTTAAACCCACTGGAGTGACAGGGTGTAATCGATTTCTATTTTTTTCTACAGATTAAGCAATTTGCAATGGTTTGAGTAATATGAATCTATTTTCAGGGTGCATGATGAAATTTGATTGGCTTTGAACAATATTGCATCATTCATGGTTGCATCAGATTTTAATTACACCCAGACACTACTGTCTCGACTGTTGATTAGTTGTCCTACGGCCATTGTCTGCGTACGAGAATTGTAATGCTGCATGAACACACTGGCAAGCCTTACCAGTGAGCAAATCAAAGTACTATAGACTGGTCTGGAGACTCTCCTGATTTAAATCCAATCAAGAATCTGTGGTCAATCTGCAAAGAACGGCTTCATGGAATGAACATACAAAGTACTAACATGCACTGGGTCATGTTTTTCATTAGAAAAATATGAACAAAAAGTAAATAATAACAGAATTATTTGTTTTGTTTCAATTAATTTGCACAAGGGTGTAGGTAGGTTTGTCTTTTACCATCTCTTCCACCATTCATTCACACCAGCTCATCAGGTAGGTAACCTGCTGCCTTCTTCTGTCTGTTTTGGCCTTTGATATATCCTGTGAGTGTTAAATTCTCCCAGCCCTCATCATGTGTCCAAGAAAATTTAGCTGTCTTGTTTGGATTTTCCTTAAAACTTCTTTATTGCTTACGTTCTTCATTTATGGTATTCTTGTATTTACAAATCAGAAAGTTAGCTGAAATTTTGGGAACACATAACGAGAAAAATAGGCCATAGGACAAAATTGAAGGCAAAGGAAGCAAGGAAAACAATGAGTAAACTACTGAACAAGTCAGTTTGAACGGGTGGTAGAACAAGGATAAAAAATAGTAAAGGGACAAGTTAGAGTGATAAAAGACAGGAAGTTGTGGAGGGCCATGATCATTACCATCTTGAAAGAACATAGCACAAAAAAGAATTGTAGCCAACTATGATCTACCATTATTCATCTTCTATGTGCTATAAGCCTTTGGGACGTTATCCTCTACAACTTACTGTCACTTGTTGCTCTCCGTCCTATACGAATATCAGTGAAAATATCTGGATAGTTATTTTCTAAGTCAAGCTTAGTATGGGACACTTAGTGAGGATCAAACTCACTACTCTGTGGTAATGACCAGTGAAACAATTTTGGTATTACATCTTGAAGAGGTGTCCTTATTTATTAGACATAGCTTAGTTTTAGCACAAAGATGCAAGTAGGAGCTATTTTTTATGGGTACTATTTTAATGGTAATATTAGCCATTTCCTTATAAGGAAAAATTATTGACTGTGCAGCCAGTGCTACTTTTGGTTGAAATCTTTGTACTTGAACAATTTTTCAGGCATGGAAGTTTCTCAAGTTTACTGCTATTGCTCTTTTCAGTATTGTTAGGGGGATTTCCTTCCTAACTTTTTGTTTGAAGTAGTGTGGAATGTCAACATCTTGATTATGTCTTTATTTTCTTTTTGAATTTAATGTGATATCCATTTTAGTTTTTGTTGAAAATTCTCAAGTGAAATGGTTTCACTTGGTTGGTAGAATTCTTTCTGATACTTCAGCACCTGTCCATAAGGTCCGAAGAAGGATGGCCCCCGTGAAAACCTATAGGCTTCATTTGCTCAATTTTTAACTATAAATCTGATAAAGGGGTTGTATACAGCTCGCAGAATAAATATGAATGAGTCTTGATGTTAGGAATCTATTTAAGAACATTACTTGTAGTTATCTAACCTATTTAACTAATTATCTGTTTTATAATGAACAAGAAAATGCACAAGTTCAGAGATTAAAAATTAATCTCAAGATTCTTGACAAAATAGCTGATGGTCAAATTGCATTGAAAACACCAGTTCTTGTTTGTTCACTTAAGGTAAGCAGTGTCAAGTACTTAGATAGGAGACCACTTGAGAGCACCAGATACCGTAAGCAACCAAATCTGAAACATGTTTCAGCTTTCAATAGCCCACAAAGGGTAGATAAGCCATAAAAAACAAATAAATCTCAACAAAATAAAATATATTTTTAATTGTATTAAAGCTTAAATAAAGAAGTAAAGGACACTAAACTTTTGACATTTATTAATTTTTCATAAATAATCAATCCAGTAAATCACCCAGTTTCAACTGAAATCACCCAATCACAAATCAGTAAATCAACCTGGTCCAAATCAAAAAATCGCCCAGTCTCAAATTAATGAATCACCTGATCCCACACTGGTAAATCACCCGTGATCTCAAACTAGTGACTCACTTGATACTAAACTAGTAAACCACCTGGTTCCAAACCAATGAATCACCCAGTCTCCAACCAATGAACCACTTGATTCCAAACCACTAAATCTCCCAGCCCAAAAGCAATGGATCACCTGGTCTCAAATTAGTGACTCACCTGATCTCATAGCAGTAAATCACCCAGTCACAAACCATTCTATATCTATAATTCTCAAAATGTATGTGTGTGTGTGTGATTGGATGTTGTTTATGCATTTCCACAGTTTTCATCAGGTTTTGATGAAATTTTTTTTGTTTGATAGATAATTCTTCAGTGTTAGTTTTGAGTCCAAATTGGCTGGAAATATTACAATGTTGAAGGTGAAAAATTGAAAAACTGTGCAATAATCAAATGCAAAATTTAATATCTGTAAAAAAACAGCGCACAAACAATTTAGAGAGTTGAAATCTAACACAAAAGATTATTAGAATTATAAAAAAAAAATTATATTATAAATAAAAATTATCATATATTATTATTATGGCGGTCCATGGAAGAGGTTCCTTCCTTGCAAGATTAGGAATGCAAAATCGGCCCTTTTCAGGGCACCCCTCCAAATTCAAATTGTAAATCCCCCCATTTGGGGATGTGCCTCAGTTACACCCAATTGTTGTTACTAATATTGATTTTTGGGTGGGCTGAATTTAAACTTAAACTGCTCCAATTGAACGGCAAAAATTTCCAGTAATGAAACACCCGGTCGAAGGCAGGTTATACTGCTAGTGAGTCACTAAATCCCAAGCTGATGCAGCAAAAATGGAAAAAAATGTAGATTACAATTTGAATATTTGTCTATATTTCTGAGATGAGGTATTATGTACATTATTTGGACTATTATCCTCAACTTTGTCGCCATATTTATTACAATGTTTCCGCCATTGTACGCTCAGGCCTTCTTCAGGTGGTTGGAATGTCAAACGGAACCCTTTATTTCACTCACTGGGGTAGACTGTTCTAGTTCCACCTACCATGTTTAATGGATGTCAGTTATCAGTTATCTCCTGTTAATTTCCTCAAGGACACATGGCACAGTGGATAAAGGCGTTGGTTAGATCCAGTGACAGGACCCAAAGAATGTGAGTTCAATACCTGGTTAAGGCAGTGGAGAACTTTAAGAGGGAAATTAACAGGAGATAACTGATAACTGACATCCATTAAGCCAACAGAAACACGTGGAACTGAAATCCGTCAAGTGGAAGGATTTGTGCAAGTCACAAAATCCAGGTATATCCAAGAAACTAAATGCACACCTTGTTACTCAAATGTAAGAGTCTGTACTGTATACCAACAATTTGACCAGATCAAAATTTGTCTTGTAGGAACAAACTTGAAACATATTTATTTTCATCAGAGAAAAGATGTGCATATTGTTTGACGAGGCATCTACATACATTTCTACAAACTGACTTTCAATATAAATGAATAGAAGCCTTACCTGTATGCAACTTCCTGTAAGGAATCGAAAGACTGCAAAGATTTCATAGTGTTGAATGTAGGCCGCACTAGCCCCCAGGATAATAGGGGTGTAGAGGCAAAGTAGTAAGACTGGTTTGCGGCCAAATTTGTCAGCCAAAAAACCAAACAAGGGTCCACCTACCATCACTCCCAAGAAGTAGATGGTGACAACAAGTGAGCTTAAATAGGAATGGTCACACACAAGATCCCACTGAAAAATATAAAAAGAAAACTTATTTTAATGTTATTTTTTCACCTTTGTATGCTTTCAAAATATCTTTGTTCAAAACAATTGAATTAAATGGAGAAGCAAAGAGATAAATTCTTTTATTCGATTCTAGCAGGTTTGCCTGCTCGCTATCGCTTCACAAAGTAAGATATATTTACTATTTGAAATTTTTGAAACAAAAATTTTAAATGAAAATTTCATTCATAAATTGGCTTGTTATAGTTAAGGAAAGTTTGACAAATAAATGCCAACTTATTGAAGACAAGTAAAATGCAAATTTCAAATACTTCTCTGCACTTTATAAGATGATATTCCTAAACAGAACCACTTTAGTTTCCTTTCCTTCACCATACGGTCAGTTTTAGACGCACTAGAGTGACAGGGTGTAATCGATTTCTGTTTTTTCCCCAGATTAGGTCATTTGCAATGGTTTGCAGTAATATGAATCTATTTTCAGAGTGTATGATAAAATTTGATTGGCCTTGAAAAATATTGCGTCATCCATGATTGCATCAGATTTTTATCACGCCCAGACTATATTGTCTTGATTGTCAATTATTATCTTACGGCCATTGTCTGCAATGGATGTTACTCCAAGGAAGCAAACAAAAATTTTAACACTGCATGAACGCACTGGCAAACCTTACCAGTGAGCAAATCAAAGTACTATAGATTGGCCTGGAAAATCTGATTTAAATCCACTTGAGAATCTGTGGTCAATCTGTAAGGAATGACTTCATGGAATGGACATACGAAGTACTAATATATGCAATGGGTCATGTTTCACTGGAAAAATATGTAAATAATGAATTTGTTTTTTTTTCAATTAGTTTGTACAAGGATGTAAAATCTTGTAAATATAAAATTATCCTTGTTTGCCAATTCTTGAGAAAAAATATAAATCTAGTTTCATACATTTGGGTTTTATTAAAATTCTAAAAATAAATTCTTAAAATAATAAAAAAAATTATGAAGGGTGTATACAGTATGAGTGAAGTCAAGAGAAAAACCTTCCTTTTGATATATTTTTTTTTGCTGGGTACATTTGTTAAACTTTGCCAAAATTGCAATGTATTTCTATAAACAATATATAATTTATAACTTATTTCTACAGTAAGAAAATTCCTACTGAATAAATCAGATTTGAGAGGAATAAAACAAGGATGTGTCTTCTCACCAAACTTATTCAACAGTGAGGCAAACCTGAGAAAATAGATGCCAACTTGCCAGGTATCACCATTATTGCCAGGATTCATTATTGGCAGATACAATCTTAACAACATTAGATATGCAAATGGCACAATGCTAGTAGCAGACATAGGAAGGAAACTACAGAAACTCCTACCAAAGGTAGTATAGGATAGCAAGAAGAAAGGACTATTGTTAAAAGATGAATGTATATTTGTTGGCAAAAAGGAACAACCCAAGATGTGAACTATAAATTGGAGATATCAAAATCAAGCAAGCAAAGAAATTTAAATATCTATGAAGTGTTTTGATAGAGGACAGAAAATATAATATTGAAAGCTGAAGGTGCATTGGGATAGCGAAAGATGCCTTCTGAAACCTAAGCAAAGTATAAAGAAACAGAAAATTTCATTAGAAACAAAGAAAAGTGTACTGAACTGTTATGTAATATCAGTCCTCCTATAAGGCAGTGAATGTTGGCCAATCTCCTCACAGATGAAGAAGAGGCTTGATGCAACAGAAATGTAGTTTTACAGAAGGATGCTGAGAATACTATGGATTGAACCTTAGTGCAACAAACTCCAAACCAGAGATACAAGAATTAAATAAGTACAAAAATTTAAATATCTAGGAAGTGTTTTAACAGAGGCTGGAAAATTTGACATCAAAATCAAAAGGGATGTTGGAATAGGGAAAGATGCCATTCTTAAAGATTTAAGAAAAATATTAAGAAACAGGAAAATGTTATTAGAAACAAAGAGCACTGAACTGTTATATAATATCAGTCCTTCTATATGGCAGTGAATGGTGGGATATCTCTTCACAGATTAAGAAGAGACTTGACACAACAAAAATATGGTTCTACAGAAGGATGCTGAGAATACTATGGACTGAATATGTGAGCAAAGACAAAGCTTTAGAGAAAATGGAAACAAAAAGGACACTATAACATCAGAAAGAGATACCTGAAATTCCTAGGGTACGTAATGAGAAAAGATGGCTTAGAAATTTGACACTCACAGGATATATTAAAGGCAAGCAGGACAGATGAAAGGAGTGAATAACCTACCCAATTAGCTTGTGTAAATGGTTGGCAAAATAGGGATTAGAAGAGATAGTGCTATGGGACCTTACCCATAATAATAATAATGGACTATTTCATACATAATAAATACTGCGCCTCAGGAGTAGGCAAGGAGTCAGTCGTTCAAGTTTTGAACTGACTGTTCGGTTATCTCTCTCTTCCCTACTGGTAAAGAGGAACCGAAGGAGGCTCGCCCGGGGCGGAGTCTCCTTGGGAGAATTGTTAAACCGGCCCTGAACCCGTTTATCCCCAGGTTTCAATGGGCTATTTTTTGGCCGAGTCTAATGGCTTGGGAATTGCCCGTTAAAAGGCCTTGTGCCACATGACACCCTCGTGGGGGGGTGACTAAATATCGTCAGTAGTTCAAGTCTTGACCGGCTGATCGGTTGAACTCTCAGCCTTCGAAGGGCGGAGTCTCTTTCGGGGAGGTAAACCAACCCTGAACCCATTTATACGGGTTCAATGGGCATATTTTTGGCTGAGCCCACGGGCTCAAAAATCCCACAGGCTCGAAGATCCCACGTTAAACCGGCCTTGTGCCACATGACATCCTCATGGGGGGGTGACTGAATATCGTGAGTAGTTCAAGCAAGTCAGTCAGTCGTTCAAGAGGAGTCAGTAGTTTAAGTCGAGTCAGACGCAGTCCGAAACAGAGTCGCGTTCAGACAATTACTGCAAGACATTGGAATAGTGATACTGGTCGAGACTACATTGTTCTCTCTACTAAACCTGAGTGTTCATACTAACTCTTCTACTTCTCTGTATATATTCCTGTTTGTAATATATCTGTGTTATTCCATACCTGTGTTCGAGTTCTTCTTTATTGGTTCTACCTTGGACTATCACCGTGGTACAAGGAACCGGACCATAATATATATATATATATATATATATATATAATATTAGTGGTAAATATACACATACATATGCAAAATATATATATATATATATATATATACATACATAGGTGCATACGCATACATATATATTTTTTTGAATAAAAAATTCCAAGAGGATAGAATCCAGGTAGAACTCAATGTCCAGAACAGAGTAAGGATATAATAAAAAGGCTTAAACACTAATATTCCATGGTCATATTTACGATTCCAATGGAATAAATTATGATCCAATTCATCAGACCTACAAATTCAAAAAAAACAGAAAAAAAACAACTCCGAAATAAAAATAAGATTTAGAGAGTGTAAGTATGAGAGTGTGGGACGAATGTTAGAGCTGAAGAGAGGGGTAACAGACGAGAGAAGGTGGGGGATTAAAATTTAACAGAGACAAGTTTTAGGGAGGGGAGTCAAAGACGGTTTAAGTGAAAGAAATATGAATGTTGTCGGATGTCTAATACATTAAAGATGCAACCAGAAAGGATACATTTTGTGCATGTCACCACAAAATGTATCCTTTCCGAATTTAGAATTGATATATTTATGGATAAAAGTGCTCAATATTAGAGATAGAGGGTATGTAGATATGAAAGTAGATACTGAGGTCAACATCAGAAGAATCGTTGGTGACTAGTAAAATGTAATATATATATATATATATATATATATATATATATATTAAGAAATGGACAATTATTTTAATTTTATGTATAAACATTTTAATTTTAATATATAATATATAAAATATATATATATATATATATATATATATATATATATTATGGGACCTTACTCATAATAACATAATGGACTATTCTATACGTAATAAATACTGCGCCTCAAGAAAAAGCAGGAGCTCAGTCTGAAGTCGGACGACCGGCTGAACTCTCTGGCTGCGGGCAGGTGGAACCCGAATGAGGCTACGCCGAAGAGCGAAGTCTCTTTCGGGGAGGTAAACCGACCCTGAACCTATTTATACAGGTTCAATGGGCATATTTTTGGCTGAGCCAATGGGCTCGGAGATCCCACGTTAAACTGGCCTTGTGCCACATGATGTCTTCGTGGGGGGGGTGACTAAATACCGTTCAGTTCGAAGTCGGGCGATCGGCTGATCGGTTGAACTCTCTGCCTTCGGGCGGGGAGGAACCCGAAAGAGGCTACGCCGAAGGGTGGAGACTCTTTCGGGGAGGTAAATCGACCCTGAACCTGTTTATACGGGTTCAAAGGGCATATTTTTGGCTGAGCCCACAGGCTCGGAGATCCCACGTTAAACCAGCCTTGTGCCACATGATGCCCTCGTGGGGGGGGTGACTAAATACTGTTCAGTCTGAAGTCTGGAGTGAAGTCCGTCAGGAGTCAGTCAGAGGCAGTCTGAAACAGAGTCGCGTTCAGACAATTACTACTAAACCTCATTGTTCGTACTAACACCTTCTACTTCTCTGTATATATTCCTGTTTGTAATATATCTGTTTTATTCCATACCTGTGTTCGAGTTCTTATTTATTGGTTCTACCTTGGACTATCACCGTGGTACTAGGAACTGGACCATAACAGATAGCAAAAAGACAAACATTGCTAAGAGCTACAAAGGAGAGGAAGTTGTGGAGAGCCACATTCACATACGTCCTGAAGAGACATGGCACATAGAATTAAATATTGATTGCAAGAGGGTCAGAAGAAACAGTGCATAACCTACCTAATGAGGAGTAGAAGGGATTGCAAAAAGACAGACTTTATTAAGGGCTACAAAGGACAGGAAGTTGTGGAGAGCCATGTTCGTCCATAATTGAAGCGATACAATACATTGAAGAAGAACAAGTAAATATTCTTTCAGCATTTACTATCTTAGATACTGATTAGAGTGAATGAAATTATTTGATATGTTTGTTTAATAAATCCTACCCATGATATCACAGGTTACATAAACAGCTTTTATGGCATGACACTCTAAAAAGAAAGCAGGTGCATATGTGTGCTTGTTAGATGTTGAGAAGAGGATTACCTACCTCAGCTGATATTGTCCATTCATTGTCAACTGGCTCGTATGTCCAGCCAACCTCACAGTTGGACATGCTGTAGTTCTGACCAGTACTCACGTTGACCATATACAGGAGACATTCATTGTCATGGTTGGCTTCAATCATATAGGCACCACCCGTGCTGCTCCCGCTGCTTATACTACTGCTTCTAGCACTCCCTACGCTGCTGTTGTCCGCTGCCCAGTCATCAGCGACTGACATTTTGCAGCGGTGTGGTACCTGGACGAGGTAAAAGGTATTCACAATGTTGTTAAAGAAGATAGGGAATTCATTTAGTGCCAGCAGAAAAGCCAGCATCAGCTGGAATCGGCCCGAGTCTCCAAGCCGAGAAATAAGGTCATCAATTCTGCCTGCCATTTTGATTTCCAGCTGTTTCCGATGGGATAATCCTTTTTAATCTCTGAAAGAACAAAAAACAAATTGTGAACTTTACAAAAAAAAAAAAATAAAAAAATAAAGAAAATAAAAAATGGCAGAACAATAATCTGGAATATGAATGAGAGAAGAGATGATATATACTTTGAACTGATCATATAGGGTAGATTTACCTTTTGAGAGTTCTGAGGTGATAGTTTTCTTTTCAGCATCACTTAAGCTGCTTTTACGGCACATCTTTTCACTAAATTCTTACACTTTTCTAATAATTTGGCACAGTCAAATCACCGTGCTGATGACAAATATATAAATCAGTCATGTATTTGAATAACCGAGAGATGCAGTATCACTGGCCACCCAAAGCTCAGTCATGTACTTGAATGGCCGAGAGATGCAGTATCATTGGTCACCCAAAGATAAGTCATGTATTTGAATGGCCGAGAGATGCAGTACCATTGGCCACCCAAAGATCAGTCATGTACTTGAATGGCTGAGAGATGCAGTACCATTGGCCAAAGATCAAAGTACTTGAATGGCTGAGAGATGCAATATGCTTGAATGGCTGAGAGATGCAGTACCATTGGCCACCCAAAGATCAGTCAATGGCTGAGATGCAGTACCATTGGCCACCCAAAGATCAGTCATGTACTTGAATGGCTGAGAGATGCAGTACCATTGGCCACCCAAAGATCAGTCATGTATTTGAATGGCTGGGAGATACAGTATCATTGGTCACCCAAAGATCAGTCATGTACTTGAATGGCTGAGAGATGCAGTATCATTGGTATCATTGAATGTCTGAGAGATGCAAACCATCAGTCATGTATTTGAATCAGTCATGCTGAATGGCTGAGATGCAGTATCATTGGTCACCCAAAAGATCAGTCATGTACTTGAATGGCTGAAAGATGCAGATGCAAAGATCAGTCATTGGTCACTTGGTCACTCAAAGATCAGTCATGTACTTGAATGGCTGGGAGATACAGTATCATTGGTCACTGAAAGATCAGTTGCATACTTCAATGGCAACTAAGTGTGATGCAGTGCTATTGTTTGCCTGGAAATCAGTCATATACTCAAATGACAAGTCAGAGACAATACTGTTGATCATTTGAAGATCAATCATGTATATGACAAGCAAGAGATGCAAGAGATCATTGATAGCAAAGGAAATTGTTTCCATTAATCAATTCTGTCTTCTGAATGATCCTCAGTTTTGATGGAAGCTTATTTTCCAAGCAAATGGAATCAAATCTTCCATTGTAATTGTATTTCAAGAGACAATCCAATTATGGACTTTTATACAAGACCAAAAAGAAGCTGAAGAAATTATGTAATAAATATCCTAATCTAAACAAAATCTACAATCGTGGCTGAAAGTAATGAAAATAATCTGGCATAACTTGATTTCAAATAATCAATTCTAATGGAACCAAATGCCCAATAGCCAACAACAATGCCAGGATAAGCGATAAGTCATGTTCAGCTATAAGCAAATTTTCCCATTTGCAGACCGTCCATTTAGAAGTGTCTAATCTGGTCCAACTCGGACTGCCAACTGGAATCCGACCTGAAGCCATCTATTCTAAATGACAAATGTCTTTTGTGAATGCAACTCAAAGGAATGTTTCACAAATTTTACAAGCTTTATGCAAACTTGTTTCATTTGATTGATGCAGAAGGAGAGCTTCAATGACCGAACAGCAATGCTGGTTCAAATAATCAACTAAATTTGTTTGACATAAAATAACTCAAAAAAAAAAAAAAAAAAAAAAAAAATCAATCAGTCATCGAACTGTCTGAAAACAAACAAGAATTTTCTGGTCAATTATCAATCTCAGTCTTTTCCTTCCAAGTGTAACCAGGAATATTACAACAGAAAAGAAAAAAAATGTAACCTAGAAAGGGTTACTGAATAAGGAATAACCAAAACAGAGATTGGAAATGAAATGGTAATCTTTATAACATCAACAAAATACAATACTCGCCAGCAACATAAAGTAGGTAAACCACTGCTAGTGGGGGACTACTTAGCATATTACACCCATTTAAATAGTGTCCAATGTATTTATAATGATTGGGACATACACTTTAGTGTTCATATGTACGTATATAACAAAAATGATGTTATTTTTAGCTTAATTATTATATTTTTTTTACCTGTTTTAATATTAAAAATGGATTTGTGTTTAGTTTGGTTCAATTTATTTTATGGCATATCAACCTCAATGGGTTATTTAATGCTGACAAGATTTTTATTGCTGGTAATATCTTTTGCAAAAATGTAATGCCGGTAATATTTTTCTTTTTCAAAAATGTACTGCTGGTAATAATTTTTTCTGAAAAAGTATTGCTGGTATTAAAAACTATTTTTACACTTTCATAGTGTTTTGACCTTAGTTTCGGGGGGTTAACTATTTGCCCATAGTTAGGACCCTGACAGGTGATACCACCTCAGGTCAGGGTGGACCTGGGAGCACCAGCAATTAAGAGGTGGTTCCATGCTCCTCAAAACCTCCTGATCAAAGGTCTTGCTGTTAGATGTAGTTTATCAACTTACTCAGGATGGTCTGTGTTTAGTGTAGCAGTTATTGGCATGTAAAGTGGAATTGAATCCAAAAAATCAGCCAATCTAGAGGAAAAAAAGACATTGAAAAGGAAGACCACAACAACAAAAGCCTGATCCCCCATCCAGAACCTGTCCTCAATATTGAAAGACGTTTCAGGTAAAAATATGCTTTATTAGCAATCTCAGTTCACAAACTATAGAAACTCCTACAGAAGGTAGTATAGGATAGCAAGAAGAAAGGACTATTGTTAGAAGATAGAAAGTATGGTTGGCAGAAAAAGGAAAAAACCAAGATGTGAACTACAAATGGAAAAATATGAAAAAAAAGTAAATAATAACGGAATTATTTGTTTTGTTTCAATTAATTTGTACAACAGTGTAAAATCTTGTAAATATAAAATTATCCTTGTAAATAAACAATAGCGTTTAACATTTTTGTTGCCAATTCTTGAGAAAAAATATAAATCTAGTTTCATACATTTGGGTTTTATTAAAATTCTAAAAATAAATTCTTAAAATAATAAAAAAAATTATGAAGGGTGTATACAGTATGAGTGAAGTCAAGAGAAAAACCTTCCTTTTGATATATTTTTTTTGCTGGGTACATTTGTTAAACTTTGCCAAAATTGCAATGTATTTCTATAAACAATATATAATTTATAACTTATTTCTACAGTAAGAAAATTCCTACTGAATAAATCAGATTTGAGAGGAATAAAACAAGGATGTGTCTTCTCACCAAACTTATTCAACCTTTACAGTGAGGCAAACCTGAGAAAATAGATGCCAACTTGCCAGGTATCACCATTATTGCCAGGATTCATTATTGGCAGATACAATCTTAACAACATTAGATATGCAAATGGCACAATGCTAGTAGCAAACATAGGAAGGAAACTACAGAAACTCCTACCAAAGGTAGTATAGGATAGCAAGAAGAAAGGACTATTGTTAAAAGATGAATGTATGTTTGTTGGCAAAAGGAACAACCCAAGATGTGAACTATAAATTGGAAATATCAAAATCAAGCAAGCAAAGAAATTTAAATATCTATGAAGTGTTTTGATAGAGGACAGAAAATGTAATATTGAAAGCTGAAGGTGTATTTGGATAGCGAAAGTTGCCTTCTGAAACCTAAGCAAAGTATAAAGAAACAGAAAATTTCATTAGTAAAAAAGAAAAGAGTACTAAACTGTTATGTAATATCAGTCCTCCTATAAGGCAGTGAATGCTGGCCAACCTCCTCACATATGAAGAAGAGACTTGAAGCAACAGAAATGTGGTTCTATAGATGGACACTGAGAATACTATGAACTGAACATTTGAGCAACAACAAAGTTTTAAGGAAAATGGAGACAAGAAGGACAATTAACCTTAGAAAGAGATAACTGAAATTTCTCAGGCATAATGAGGAAAGAGAGCTTAGAAAATTTGACACTCACAGGACATATTAAAGGCAAGGGGCACTGCGGAAAACAATGAACAACCAACCTAATGAGCTTTTGTAAATGGTTGACAGAATAGGGATTAGAAGAGATAGCAAAAAAAAACATTGCTAAGAGCAAAAAGGAGAGGAAATTGTGGAGAGCCATGTTTTGAAGAGACATGGCACATAGAAGAAGAAGAATATATAATGGAAGTTCTTTGAGGCATTTTTATTTTGGTTTCTCCATTTTGATTTGTTTGTTTGACATGAGGAATAAAGTTGGACAAATATTGTCTAAATTCTAAGCACTTTCAGCTTTCATAAGCCATTTTCAAAGAAAGATTGTTTGTTTTGTTAGAGCTATGTTTAGAGTTTTAAAATTTATTTACGCATTGCTTTACTTTCAAATGTCACGTTGTCATGTCATAGTTTATGGTGTATCCTGATGTCAAGCACCTTGTCAGAAGGGAGGGAAAAATTAATAATACCTAACAAATAACTTTCACTGATCTTTATAAAACTTGTGTATATGTGTGTGTATATATATATATATATATATGTGTGTGTGTGTGTGTGTAGCGGGTGTAGCAGCAAAATTGTTAGATTAAGCTTTGAACCATTGTATCTTAGAAATGATTAAAGATATCTTACTGAAATTCTCTAAGGTTTTTATAATACTATTGGACTCTACTTTGAACAATAAGAATGTATTTAGCTCTAAGTTGAAATGATGATCCCTCTTCTGTTTTGACCTCCTGATCCAGTTTTCCTTTTTAAACTTATTCACCATTCTCGTGATGATTTTTGAAGAAGGAATCCAGAGTATGAATGTTGGTACCATTACTGAAGGCCTGAATAATCTTTTTCCTCTCACCATTGCTCAGTTGGGAAGGCATAATGGGGCTGATGTAAAATTATTTTAAACTGTTCTCTTTCTAGTTGAATAACTCAAAGGATTTTTTAATGATTCTTAATATAAATGGTGTGAAGATGTCTAAACATTTTATCTGAAAACCTGGAAAAAAGAAACTCAATTAGTTTAGTGTTTTTTAGATATTAAACATTTTGTGGGATGGACAATTATTGCAAGCTGTTACATGATTTGGACAATTTTGCTGTTACACCCAGTGTATATATATATATATATATATATATATATATATATATATATATATATATATATTTAATTTTCACTTACACAAACTCAATATTTCATATGCACAAACACAATATTCAGATATATATTGATAACTGACTGTTATATATATATATATATATATATATATATACACACACACACAAACACCAAGCTGTGTTTGCGCACATCTATAATGTTTTTATTGACTCATTTACAGTGCTGTTTCATGCTTTGTGATTTTTAAAATGGGTAGCTGTTTATTGATAGTGTTCAAGATCTATTGTTCTATTTACACTATTTACATTGTTTGAACTATTGTCCTCATCTTCATTGTTATATTCATGATGTTTCAGCCATTGTACACTCCAGCCTTCTTCAGGTGATGTACGTTAGAATTTTGAACTAAACCCTTTATTGCATCCACTGGGGGTAGATTGTTCTAGTTCCACATGTCATACCTTTTCTGGATATCTCATTTTTATTTTTGATTCAGTTATTTCCTTTAGTAACTCAACTCTCCAAGTTTTTATTCATCTTTGCTGTGGTTAGGTATTGAACTCACAACTATTTGGGTCAAGTCATTGGATTATTATTGGTTCAATCGTGGGCCAAGTTCAATACAAAAATTTGAGGTAAGAAAACCCCCAGCACTTCTTGTATTTTCTGATTAAATTATCTAGACACTCATTACACAGATCTATAAAAAAAAATTATGAGAAAGACTGTATACACTTTACTTATTCTTTATTCTATCCTTCTGTTGGATTCCAATCCATATTTGATCGACATTTAACCCCAAACTCACTCTTACTGTCTCTTGTGTCTCCAACACCACACAACAACCAAATAATAAATACTAATTTTGTCGTTTCCCCATCTTGCTGTTTCTCATTTTTACTAGTATTTTTGTATATATAATGTTTGGAGGTTTATAATTACTTACTCACATGGGCACATGGCCGAGTGGTTAGAACGTTGGCATTCTGACCCAGGTTCAAATCTTACCATGGTTGATTTATCAGGAAGGAGACTTCCTGATGATATTGGACTGGAAGGGCCGATCCCAGCATGTGGCACCTTTCGAAAGTGCCTGAAAACCATACCATGAGTTGACCAAGTGTAGAAGTCAAATGACTTACCTGCTAACATGGTTGCCTTCTTGTATCTCCTTGTTGTAGAATGTTGGTTAGCTTGCATGTGGTCTGACACCCAAGTAGACTGGTGTAGTCACTTCAAGCTCAATTTTTCCTGAGGGATTTGATGGAGAGTTATATGGGTGAATAGAGTCCACTCATGCAAATCTGGTGGGAAGGTCCATTCTAGCAAAATGGACCAACCCACCTTCTGTGTTAGGTACTCTCCTATAAATAAGGTAGATTGGCTAGCTTGCCTTTACAAAGAGACAAGAAGGCAGCCATGTTAGTAGGTAAGTCATTTGACTTCTACAATTGTAAAGGCAAGCCAACTAATCTACCTCATTTATAGGAGAGTACCTAATGCAGCAGGTAGGTTAGCCCACTTTGCTGAAATAGACCTGTCCAACACATTTGCATGAGTGGACTCAATTCACCCATATATCTCTCCATTAAATGACTCAGGGCAGGATTCAGCTTGAAGTGACTACACCTGTCTACTTGTGTGTCAGACCACTTGCAAGCTAACCAATATTCTACAGGTAGATGGAATTCTTGGGGGCTGTTGATAGCTATGCTAGCACAAAGCTACAAGTCATCGTGGTTGAGAGCTTGAGCATGCTGGTCTGGTTCAAACGATCATACTAGATAACATGCTCTTCCCCAGAAACTGTAACTAAGGTCTGCTCAGTATAGTTGCAATATAAACCACAGATGAGCTGTGTGGGTGTTGAATAAACACAAATGTGTCTGCAATAGGGATTGGCTAGCCACACTAGTAGACAGTATCTTACTTATTATAAAACGCAGATTGTGTGTGTGTGTGTGTGTGTGTGTGTGTGTCTGTAACTTTTATATATTGGATCGGATTTCCTACATTTTTCAACCGATTTCAACAAAACTTCACAGGACTACATAAAATTACCTTGTGGTGGTTCTAACAAGCGCCAAAAATGGGAAAAATATAATTGTTTTTGCACAAAATCAATTTGAAAACACGATTAAGAGACATCGTGAAAATGGAAGGGGGACAACTCACATCGGTTTGTTTGTGTGTGTGGGTTACTTTAAATATAGGAGCGGATTTCCTATATTTTTCAGCTGATAAAACAAAACTTCACTTTTTTTTTTGGCAGGTAGTGTTTCTTATTGTCTTACACACTTTTTTCTTTATTTTTAACATTCAGAATGCTTTAAAAATTCCATTTACAAGACAATTGTTTATAATAAAATTCTATTCAATCAGTAGACTCATAACGATTGAAAACAATGTTTTTGTTTGAGTTTGGGTTTGACCAATTCGTAAAAAATAAAAAAACAAAAAAACTAATACATGCGTGTCCGTCAACCTTAAACAATAATCTAACGATCTCTACTGATTGTACGAATACAAACAAATTCTTTATCTTTAGGGAAAGATAATGAAATCTAAACATACACAAGTCCTAACTAAAAATAATAACCGGAACGGGAAACTACTTTAAATACACATGGTGTCCAATTTTTTACTGTATTCAATAAGTAAAAATCATAAATTGTAAAAGATTATTATATATTACAGAGAAGGCTACTAAATGAATAAGATTTGTTAGATCATAATTAATAAACCCAAATAAAGTTAATATTTTTTGTATTAGAAACAACAAGTGAAAAAATATATTCAAATCAGAATTCTAATTATGAATCACCACAAGCAAAATATGCAATTTTTTTTTACTGTATTCAAAAAGTAAAAATCATAAATTGTAAAAACTAAAAGATTACAGAAAAGGCTACCTACATTTTTCAACCGATTTCAACAAAAAAACACTTTTTTTTTTGGCATGTAGTGTTTCTTATTGTCTTGCACACTTTTTTTCTTTATTTTTACATTCAGAATGCTTTAAAATTCCATTTACAAGACAATTGTTTATAATAAAATTCTATTCAATCAGTAGACTCATAACGATTGAAAACAATGTTTTTGTTTGGGTTTGACCAATTCTCTAAAAAAAAAAAAAAAAAAACTAATTCAGACATGCGTGTCCGTCAACCTTAAAGAATAATCTTTGTCAATTTTATTTTTCAGTCTTTATGATGGTGGATACTTGATCTATCTCTTACTGTTATATCCCCGGGCAACGCCGGGCTCTACTGCTAGCCCTCAAATATAAGTGACCAGCTATACAATTATTTACTCAGAGTTATAACTCCCCTCCATCTTCCCAAAATATTCCATGATAAAAAAATAATTTCTAGGGGAAAATAAAATAGCTATAATAATTTTAAAAAAATTAATTTCTGTGTTTCTTTAACTCTTTTAAAAAAAATGTTTTGAATGTCACATGAGGACAGGAAGTTAAAAGCATGATGGGAAATTTGGAAGAAGATATATTGAAAAAAAGAAATTAGCATAACAAGAAGGGAGAACGAGAAAGAAGAGATAAAAATGCTCTCGAATAATGGATAACAAATCATAATGGGATAAACAGAAGTGATCGATAAATAGAAGCAGCCATTGAAATCTACCAATCTATCAATCTACTGCTGTTCATATCTATTTCTAAATCAGGTGCTGTAAGCTTTGATATGAAGGTGGTTTAATGGATAATGGCTCAGAGTTGTTATTCGGAGAGCCAAGTTCCAGTACCAGTTGGTTTTGTTATATTTTTATATTTTTATTTTTTTTTTTAAATAAATAAAGGTTTTATTTGAACAATGTATCTGTAAACAAAAACAAAATGTTTTCTTTTTTGCTATCTTCTGCCAGCTGCAATGATGGAGAAAGCATTGCTTCGAACCAGTGCCAGTGAGACATGCTGCAAGAGCCACTCTGTTTCACAAGGCTTGTCCCTTAATCGAAACCCCATCCCACCAACAGACTGAAGAAATGCTATCAAATGAGGGCCAATAACCACTGCCACTGGAGTAAAAATAAATCTCTCTGCAAGAATATTTAACTATTTTTTTTTTTTTTTTTTTTTTTATATTTCTGATGCGCAAATACCCTAGGGAAAAGGTATGAATCCACCTTTTCTCTCTCCAGCTATGGGTTAATTAGTATGACTTGCATCACTAAAACATTATTATCACCATAAAAAAAAAAGAAAATTCGGCAAACCTGGATAAACAAACATGCATAAGATGGATTGTCGAAAAGCAATGTTGAGCCTGGTCAGTAACTAGACGGGTGACCACTTGGGAATATCAGATGCTGTAAACTTGGATGTGCAGTTGGTGTAATTGATAATGACTCTGAATTGTTAATTGGGGAGCAGAGTTGTGTTCGCTATATTCACTTACATGCAGATAACCTTTCGGAAAGGTATGAATCCACCTTTTCTCCCTCCAGCTGTGGGGTAATTAGTAAGACTTGTATCACTAAACCATTATCATCATCAAAAAAAATTTGGCAAACATGGATGGACATGCCTGCAATAAAAGATGGCATGTCAAAAAGATGGTTTTTCTCATGACCTTCTTTTTTTTTTTTCTTTTTAAACTACCTTTACATTTTAGCAATGTTTGTTGTTTCAAAAAGCAATGATTAGAATGCTGTAAATTCTCAAAAAAAAAATAAATGTATAAATTCTCTTTCATGTGTTTACACTTAATTCCAATTCTAATCATTACTTTTTAAATTAATAAACATTGCTGAAGTATGAAGATAGTTAAAATAAAAAAAAAAACAGGACATCTATTTCAAACATGGATATACACTAAAAATAATATTTGAAGTAATAAAAATATAAAGAGTGTATGGCTTTGTGATGTATATAATGATTACATCCTTACATTATATATGTTCCGAAGGTAGTCAGAGCTGGATGTGATTGTGGGGGCAAGCCATGACTACGGATATTGGTGGTCATGGGGAAGCTCTCACTGCCGATGAAATGCTTTTGTGGCATGTGTATCAAATAACCTGTGACAACTAAGTCCAGCTCCTAGCTGGAGAATGGCAATTTTACTGAATAAATTTACTCTTTAGTATTTCAAAATATTTTTGTGTAATTTTGGTAAACATATCTGTTAAAATGAGATGATAGTATTATTTTTATTTCTGTGTAATCTAGATGACAATTTATCCATCGCACCCTGTATATAAAATAATAAAATAATTTAGAAGTTTTCAGGAAAATAGTAACTACAAGGAAACTAATGAAATTAATGGTTGGTTGATTTTATGACATGTCAATCAACATTGGGTAATTATTTTGTTTTTTTAATCTTCTCATCCCAAGCAAGGCAATAAAGCCACTAAGACACGGGGGGGGGTTACTGAGTGTTAGAAAGTATGAGAAAAAAGTAAACAGTATTAAGGAGAAAGAACGATAAAAGAACAAGACGACAGAAGATAACAACTGACATTGCATTTAAATTTTTGAAAATCAAAGTCAACTGGGAAGCAAGAAGCCAGAAGAAAGTTCTAGAAATGCAAGAGAAGAAACTGTGAGCATAGAACTTAGGTTAATTATATCCATTTCAACAGTAAGATGATAAGACCTAACCGCCAATCTAGTACTGCTCTTAAATTCATGAAGTCTAGGTACCATAGAGGATAGAATATTGAATTTTATATGAGACACCTAATGAGGACCAAACTCAGCAATCAGTTGTAATTAATTTCACCAATCATTTTCTGGGACAAGTTATATGACATATGAGGAAAGAAGGTTTGGAGAGTTTAACACACACAGTACATATTGCAGCAAAGCAAGTTAACAGTGAGTACTCTACTCAGTACTTGAGAGCACTATTAGTAAACAGCTACTCATTTTGAAAAATTACTTTTTAGTTGAACTAAACACAATTCTTTTTAAATGTTTTTGCCTTATTACTGCTGCTTTACCGACTTTTGTCTTGTATTGTTTGCTTAGTATTATTTTACTCTGTCCTTTTTTTATTGTTTATTGAGAATTTTGTCAATTACCCCATATAAAGCTTTGTTATACTTTAAACAAATATGGCTCTTTAAACTCCACAAAGTTTTATGTATATATATATATATATATATACACACACACACACACACACACACAAACACACTGAGTGTAACAGCAAAATTGCCCAAATCGTGTAACAGCATGGGGTAATTGTTCATTCCACAACTGAGCAATGGTGAGAGAAAAAAATCATTCAGGCCTTCAGTAATGGTACCAACATTCATACTCTAGCTTCTATTGTCAAAGTCTATTCAAGAACCATCAAGAGAATGGCGAATAAGTTTAAAAAAGAAATAACAGTAGAAAGGAATCAGGAGGTCATAACTGCAACAGAGTCCAATAGTGTTATAAAAAACTCAGAGAATTCCAGTAAGATATCTTTAATCATTTCTAAGATACAATGGTTCAAAGCTTAATCTAACAATTGGACAATTTTCCTGTTACATGATTTGGACAATTTTAATGTTACACTCAGTATATATATCAGTTTTTTTTTATATTCCACATGGGTAAAAATATACAAAAAAGAAGATTAAAATGCAACTAGTCTTTAAGAATATTTATTTTATTTTAAAGTAATTTTACTGGTTTCACAGTTTTCAAAAGTTAAATTGAGATGGAGAGATATGTGGCTATGAGATATATCAAATCATAGCTGCACGTCTCTCCATCTCAATTCAACTTTTGAAAATCCTAAAACTGTGAAACCAATAAAGTTATTCTAAATAAATATTCTTGAAGACTCCAGTTACTGCTTCAACTTCTTTTTCCTATCTCTCTCTCTCTATATTTTTTTTAAGCATTACGCCCCAAGCAAGGCGTGAAGCCCCTAGGATGCAGGGGGTTGCGGAAGATTTGGAGCGAGAGCAGATAGGAGTGATAGAAGAAAGGATGAGGAGAAGGATAGTGGGTAGATCAAGGTAACTGGAGGTGTCGATTGACATTACATTTGAATAGTAGGAGATTATAGCTTTCAGGGAAACAGTAATTAGGAAGGGTGTTCCACAGGTGAGATGTGCGAGGTAATGAAGCTATTGGAGTAGAAGAGACGGCTACATTTAAAAATTTCTACAGTGTAAGGGTGGGAGCGTGATGCCAGCCTCGTAGGGCGCTTGAATTCATGGAGTCTGGGAACCAGTGAAAGCAGCTCATTGGAGCAATTACCATGAAAGTATTTGTAGAAAAGACAGAGAGAGGCAATGGCGCGTCTGTGAGAGAGTGACTGCAGACGAGACGCCAGGTCAGGGCCAATTAGATTACATATCCCTCTCTGGATCTTGTCAAGAACTCCAAGGTAAGCAGAATGTGCCCCAGACCATATATGGCAGCAATACAAGCAAGGGCGAATGGTTGTTTTGTATATTTGAAGTATCGATTCAGGGGAGAAAAATTTCCTGGCACGGCACAGAGAGCCAACTTTCCTCACGGTTGAAGAAGCAATTGACTCAATGTATTTGTTCCATCTCAGGTCAGCAGTGAATGCGAGACCGAGCAGACACAGGGAGTTGCTCTCAGGAAGTTGACTATCAGACATTTTAATGGGGGGCAGGGAAGGATCTCTATGGTGGTTAATGGAGAGTAGTTTAGTTTTTGAGGCGTTAAAGTTGACCAGCCAATTCTTGCCCCAGTTAACAACCGAGTGGAGGTCCATTTCAAGATGCACGGCAAGGTTAGTTTTGTCGCCGACACTAGATTTGTTTTTGAGGCAGGAGTAAATTGTAGTGTCGTCCACGTAGATGCCAACTTGGGAATCTATGGCGTCAGGAAGGTCATTGATGAAAATAAGGAAAAGAGTGGGGCCAAAGATGGAGCCTTGGGTAACACCTGCGTTCGTGGGATAGGAACTGGAGGAGAATCCGTTGAGAACGACCTTCAATTTTCGGTTTGACAGGAATGATTGTATTAGATCAAACAGTCGACCAGTAATACCATAACACTGGAGCTTACAAAGAAGGCCGGCATGCCAAACCCTATCAAATGCTTTGGAGATGTCTAGGGCCACGGCACGAGCCTCACCGTTATTTTGAAGGGCTTGGTAGACAGTTTCAATGATGGCCGTAAGCGCATCAACTGTAGATCAGGCGTAGCGGAAACTATATTGCTTGAACGGACAAAAATATAAGTATGAATTACCACGAATGCAGAAATCAACGCATACACAAAAGAGATGGGATAGGAGTTACAATTATTATTTTGACATGTGGAAAGGTGTTTGTAAGAACATAATATTTATGGATGTATGTGTATCTTTCTAATACGGGTCTAAAATATATGATTACTTATCTTTATATTCAGTTCTCTTTTTTTATCATTGTCGTTTCTTTTCTTGACACAAATACGATTTCACACACTGTCCGGCTGTAACAGAGATATACACTTTCTTCCTCTCTTTGGTTTTCTTCTTTCTTTCTTCTTCTTTACACAATTCAGCTTGTAACAGAGATATACACTTTCTTCCTCTTTGGTTTTCCTTTTTCTTTCTTTCTTTCTTCTTCTTTACACAGTTCAGCTTGTAACAGAGGTATATACTTTCTTCCTCTCTGGTTTTTTCTCTTTTCTTCATACGCAGGCTGTATTCTCAGCGTACAAATTTCTCTGCGGCTTCAATTTGGGGTTATCGAACAGAAATACTTCTATTTCTTGTCCGGAGTTGCCTGGGATGAATCGGACAAGTTCCATCATTATCAAATGAGTCTTATCTTTCCATTCATAAATTATCAGCGCTTCGATTTCAAGTCTTGCTCCTTCAAAGACAAGACAGCAACTGACTCACAAATAAATTTTTAACTCTCACGTGTCTTGAGTTTTGGCGCGAATTCCAGCTTACATCAGTCCCCTGTCTAGCTTCTGTCTAGACATTTGTTGCTATGGGTAATTGGGTCAGTCAACCTCTTGACTTGCTTTCCCAAAATGTCACAAGACTTCCACGTGACCCCCATTCTGTTGCTAGGCGGAAATTAACCTTAATATATGTGTGTATGCGTGTTTAGGCTATCTGTGTCCATCACGTTTCGGCCTCAAGGACACATGGTGCAGTGGATAAAGGCGTTGGTTAGATCCAGTGACAGGACCCAAAGAGTGTGAGTTCAATACCCGCTTAAGGCAGTGGAGAACTTTCAGAGGGAAATTAACAGGCGATAACTGATAACTGACATCCATTAAACATGGCATGTGGAACTAGAACGGTCTACCCCAGTGAGCAAAATAAAGGGTTCAGTTCGACATTCCAACCACCTGAAGAAGGCCGGAATGTACAATGGCCGAAATATTGTAATAAATATGGCAACAAAGATGAGGACAATAGTCCGAATAATGTAAAGTGTAAAGGAACAGGTTTCAGGAAGACAGAAGATTGTAGGTTGCAGAGAAGCAAGAAATCGGAAATGAGTTCCACAGGTGAGAAGTACGAGAAAAGCAATTACTAGAATAGAATGGTGTTATTATTGAAAATATATTTAAAGACTCACATGTCAAAACCAGAAAACTGTAAAGGCTTAACAAAATATGCCATCATTATTTTCTTATTGTATGATTTGGTTTGGTTTGTTTTACAGCATATCAACTTCAATGGGTTATTTAATGCCAACAAGATTTTTATTGCCGGTAATATTTTTTTTCTTCAAAAATTCATTGTTGGAATAAGCTTTTACAAAAATGTATTACTGGTATTTTCAGTTTTGGGGTCAGATATTTGCCCATAGCTGGGACCCTAACAGGTGCAACCACCCTGGGTCAGGACGAACCTGGGAACACCAGCAATTAAGAGATGATTCCACACTACTCAAAACCTCCTGATCAAAGGCCTTGCTGTCAGATTTAGTTTATCATCTTACCCAGGACAGTTTATCATACAAGTAAAATAATAATTATATAAGATTCTCCTTGACATAAAATACTAAGTTGGAAACTATATTCCACAGAATGACTAATAATTGGAAAAAAGTAATTTATCAGCATGCATATAAAAACCTATTAATTGTAAAGACGTAACAAAATATGTCAGGATGTTTTTTTACCACATGGGTAAACTACTACTATTGTAAGATTCTAAGTTTGGGGTGGGGGTCGATTTTCTGTAGTTATAAAGTTATAAACTGCACCCTTCTAAAAAAATATTAATATATTACATATTAATATACTAAATTGGTTTAACTGATCTGTAGAGTAATTGACAATAGTTAAATGTAATTGGCAGAAATGCCCAACAAACAAAATTGTTGACCAATTTTGCAATAAACAATAACAAGAGAGACGAACAGCAAAATATAATACTGAACGAACAATATACATAAGGCAAAAAGTTCACAAAGAATGATATTGACACACAAAAGGAATACAGACAAGTGATCGAGTTCTGACTTCAAGACGAGAGAGAGAGAGAGACATCGAGTTCTGACTTCAAGACGAGAGAGAGAGAGAGAGACATCGAGTTCTGACTTCAAGACGAGAGAGAGAGAGAGACATCGAGTTCTGACTTCAAGACGAGAGAGAGAGAGAGACATCGAGTTCTGACTTCAAGACGAGAGAGAGAGAGAGACATCGAGTTCTGACTTCAAGACGAGAGAGAGAGAGACATCGAGTTCTGACTTCAAGACGAGAGAGAGAGAGATCGAGTTCCGTCTTCAAGACGAGAGATTGAGTGAGATCGTGTTCTGATTTCAAGACAAGAAAGAACAGACCTAACTCAGATGAGACCTAGAAGTGGACTATCTTATTGGTCAGGAAGAAATCACTAGATGCACCTGTATGTTTTGTCTGTAGATTTGGGGAGAGGGGGATGTTTTTTCAGTCATTCTTCTTCTGGATTGGAACTAACATGATCCAAACATGGACAAATAGTCATACCAAATGCAGTTAATTGTGAATTTTATATACAAAAAAAAAACTAAAATGGATTAAGATTATGAAATAGACTTAAAAAAAGAAAAATGCTGTCCAGAATCAAATACCATTTTCTCCATTACTGTGATGGAATTAGTATCTTTCAGAACAGCCATTATGAAGAATTTCATGAAGAATACTGAAGTATGATAAGGTGGAAGATACAATGGAAAGGACAAAGAGAGAATATATAGAGGAGGATAAAAATTTACTGACAAGAAAATCAGCCAGTTAAGAGTGGCAGTAGAGGCTGAATATTAGATGACCAACTCAATAAGAGATGAAATTGAGTGACCAGCAGGTATGACCATGTCAGATAATGGATAGCCAGGGAAGCTTATTTGATTTGACCTGACCCAACGTAAATAGATTTAGTTTAGCCAAAAGGTCACTCACTTTTGGTGATTTGATTTACTGACAGGAGTCTCAATGTTTTGTTTGGGATTCAGCTCACCATGTATATCATGGCTTTCCCTCATGAACGAATGTTCAAGGAGGAGGCTATATATCTGTCACAAGCTTGCCATTGATTGGTAAGACTTACTTAATATAGGTTTTTATTCTCTGAGGACAGGAGCAGGATTGGTGGCTGAGAAAACCATCAAGTTTATGGTAGTGCCTCTTCTCTTATACACTGAGTCTGAGAATTCATTCACTACGAGAAAAACATTAAGGAGTAAGAACAATAAAAGAACAGAATTTAAGAGGATGGAAGATAGCAATTGACATTGCATTTAAATCTTTTAAGATTAAACTTGATTGGAAATCATGAAGCCAGAAGCAAGAAGTATGTGAAAAGAAACTGTTAACATAGAACTTTTAGGGTTACATTTAACTATTTCAAGTATAAATTGATGTGATTCTGTCACCAATCTCATAATGTACTTAAATTCATCATCTAGGTAACAGAGGAAAGTTCATCAGAAGAATTACAAGGAAAGTATTTATATTAAAAACACAGGGAAGCTATGTTACAGCAGTGGGAAATGGACTGAAGCCAAGATGCCAGGTTAGGACCAATAACATTGCAGATTTTTCTTTGGATTTTATCAAAATTATTGGTTTATTTGGATTATTAATAGTCCACCATATATATATATATATATATATATATATATATATGTGTGTGTGTGTGTGTGTGTGTATGGTAGACTATTAATAATCCAAATAAACTAATAATAATATATATATTGATAATATTGGTGATCAATATATATATATATATATATATATATATATATATATATATACACACACATATGCATAAATTCCCAAGAGGATAGAATCCATGGAATATCAATGTCCAGGACAGAGTAAGATTATATATTCCAATATAATATAAATTATAACCATGGAATATTAGTATATTGATATATTTATATATATATATATATATATATATATATATATATATATATATATATATATATATATATATATATATATATATATATATATATATATATATATATATATATATATATATATATATAATATATATATATATATATATAATATATACAGAATCCTAAAAGATGCAATGTAATTACTGAGTGTTAGGGAGTGAGAAAAAAAAGAAAACACTATTAAGGAGAGAGGACAATAAAAGAAGAAGAATTAAGAAGACAGAAGATAACTGTTGTGGATTCCGAGATGAATTTCGGTCTCCAATGAATGACAAACGCAAGAATTAAAGATAAGAAATTAAATGTATTACACAATAATACAAAGGGTAATACTGTTAGTAAATCCAGGAACGCGGTTAGTAGCAATAACATATAGATATATACAGTCTCAAAGTAGGACTTCCTTAGAGTCTAAGTGTTTGTAACGGACTTCTACAAGCGGTTACCTCACACTATTACTCTACCTCCAACTCAATCTCAGTCTTCTTACTATCTCTACTCACTCTCATTGACTGTCTAGCTCTGGGTATTTAACAGCCGCAGTCCAAGTAACACTTTGGTCGAGTCCACTTATATGAAAAAGGGGTGGACCCCATAACAATAGACATTGCATTTAAATTTTTAGTGATCAAAGTTGACTGGGAAGCAAGAAGCTGTAAGAAAATTCCCCAATATCTGTCTGTATCTCGGAGATGAGGTATCATCATTGTTTACATTATTCGGACTGTTATCCTCATCTTCATTACCATATTCACAAATTTTCATCCGTTGTATGCTCCGGCCTTCTTCAGGTGATTGGCCCAGTAGATAAAAGCGTTGGTTAGCTCCAGTGACTAGACCCAAATTGTTGTGAGTTCAATACCAAGCTACAGCAGTGGTGAACCAAAAAAAACTTGGAGAGTTGAGTTAAAGCGAAATAAGTGAGACATCTAGAAGAGGTATGGCACTTGGAACTAGAACAATCTACCCGCAGTGGACGAAATAATGGGTTCAGTTTGAAATTCCAATCACCTGAAGAAGGCAAGAGTGTACAATGGCCGAAACATTGTGAATATGGAAACGAACATGAGTATAACAGTCTAGGCTGGTGCGAAAACATAGATACACACATAACAAAAGTATTGAGTGAGAATCAACAGACTAGTTATTACTTTAAGGAATTGAGAAGAGTCAATTGACGAGTTATTACTTCAAAGAATTGAGAGAGAGGTGACTGACTGGTTATTAATTTAGCTTTTGCAACAAGATTTCCCAAATCATCACCCTGCAGTAGAGAACTTGATTTTGCAGTAAATAATAGAAACATTTTATTCAATCAGTTTTTCTTTATATTCAATAAACCTGTTGTTAGAGTTGTCAACAGTGTTGTACATTTTATTGAAGCCGTTCTTATTCCAGAAGTTGTTGTGGATGCAAAGAAACAGCATGACTACAGGCAGAAATTATACAATCTTGTCTGTGATACACAAGGTACATTGAGAGATTCAAACTAAACTTCACTGTCAATCCTAATGTCATAGATTTTTAGGAAACCTGAATCAACCCTATTGAGACAACACACCAGCCCCAACTGAAAAGAGAAAAGAAAGCCAAGTAACCAATAAGGTCGGTATTACTCAGCAGAGGTAGAGACTAGTGACTGAAGAAGAGGGGAAGAAAAGACGAGAAATAGAGAGTGTCTATGTGTGTGATGTACTGTTAGACTTGTCAACGATGTGGAGTTACATTAATACTTTGCTTAGTTTCTCAAAGGAATGAGGAGATTGTTGAGCTTTCATTGCCATATAGGAAACCAATTATTACATAACAGTTCAGCCATCTTTGTTTCTAATGATATTTTAATACTTTTTGTAGATAAATAATATTAATTTGTCAAAATAAGTGTTTTCTTCCTGATGAGTTTACATATTTATTGTTTCATCTATGGCTGTGTGTCTGGCAGAAATCTACTTGTGAAAAAAATGTGAAGGCTAAAAAACTGTGAAGGCTAAAAAAAATAGACAAGAATAATTGGCATGAAGATCAATAAATATTAAAACTGTGAAGGCTAAAAAATAGACAAAAATAATTGATCAATAAATATTAAAATTCTTAACCAAATACCAAATAATATTTCATAAAATGTATATGCAGTGAAGGGCAGTAAAATTGCAACTCACAGACTTTGTATCTCTTCAAACATTCCAGCTGAGTCTTTTAGCCTCATTATTTTTATTGTGTTTTGACCGATTTGGTCTCCTACCCTTTTCAAGTGTTTCTGAATTTTTTTCACCCAATTTTTGCTACTATTTGATTTAGTAAAACTCATTAAAAATCTGTAGGGAGTAAAAAAAAAAAAAATAAAACAATTCACATTTATTGGTATTTACTAATTTATATTAGTTTGTCACAAGGCCACGTGTGTGGAGCACCCAGTTAGATCTAAATTCAATGCAGTAATAATGACCTGTCAAACTAGTTTGCTAAGGTCTCTTTGTACCAAATACATAAATAAATCTAAAGTAATTATATAGTCTGGCACAAGATTACCTATGTGGAGCATCCAATGAGGATTGAGTGCAATAGTAATAGTTTATTGAGACTGCCTTATTAACCACTGCTCAATGGTTATAAAATGAAAGACCCAATAATTTCTATACTTTTGTTACTAATGGACTCTTGACAATAGCATGTATACTGATTCCTTTAGATTTCATATTGTAAGGTCTTTGTCATTTCTAGTGACATCATGTTAAGGATAATTCAGAATCTGTCAAACACTGTCAAATTGTTTTTAAATCCCGAGTGCTGATGCAATTTGGATGGACAGTAATTCTAGTTCTTCTTTTAACAGAAGAAAAATGATTTTATACTGTTTGTTGCAAAACATTTTTATAGCTTTCATAATGTTTTTAATGTTGGATTTATTATTTTCCTCATGATGACAAAATTTATTGAATAAAGCTGAAATCTGATTGATCCAGCCAGAACATTAGTCCCATCTAAGTGTTGGAGATTCTAAAATCGAATTATGATTTGACATTAATCTTACAGAAACAAACATCAAGAAAATTTATGGTGTATAAATATATTCTCAAGTAATCTCATTTACCTATCTATATATAAAATTCTGTGATTTCCATTAGACTGTCTGTCCATCACACCCTCTAAAATAGTCATACATCAATGATTTCCAATTAGGGGTAATATTTTGGTGGGGCATGTGTAAGATGCGCACCCTTCAGCTTACTATACCAACAGAATAAAGGGGGCAATTTGAGAATGAGTTATTAACAGTGAATTGTTTTCTAGTGAGTCTATGTGAGAGTGTTAAAGTTAATGCGTGTTAATACATACGATGCATATACAATATGCATACATAAAAATATTTGGGGCGTATGTATGTACATGTGTAATTGGCATGCATGTAAGAATTAAATATTATAGAGGGGGGGGGACCAGTGTTTTAGAAATATCAAAGTGGGGGATGGCCCAAAATCGGTTGGGAGACACTGCAGTAGATAGGTTTATAATACATCTATTAAGATATATGGGATTCCTGCGACAGATAGATCTATAATTGCCTGATGAAATTTATGAGAAAGTGGTTGTATACAGATGATGGTTTTAATATTTCTGAACAAGTTTGATGCTATGTATGACATCCACATGAAAGTCTTGATATGACAAGTTTTTAGATTCCCTTAAACCAATGATACCCAACATGGGGCGCATACCCCACCAGTGGAGCCTGGTAATATTTTGGTGGGACATGTGTAAAATGTGCACCCTTCGGCTTACTATACCAACAGAATAAGGGGGCAATTCGAGAATGAGTTATTAACAGTGAATTGTTTTCTAGTGTGTCTGAGTGAAAGTGTTAACGTTAATGTGTGTTAATAGATACGATGCATATACAATATGCATACATAAAAATTCAACCATCACTGCAATGAATTTGTTGTTACCATTTCCATCATCATATTCAGCCAAATGTGGCTTTAGTACTGTAAATGATTTGTTATTGAAGAAAATAAATCGACTGGATATCACTAAATGAGGAGACTTGAGGCTTAAGCTGACTAAATTGGTGCCTAATAGAAAATCTATCTTTAGTAGGCATGACACACAACAGTCATTTTGAGATGAGCTCAAATTTCATTCTGCATTATTATTTCATGATTAAAATGATCAAAGTCTATTACAGAAAAGCTTTCATTCAAATATTTTATATTTCTGCCTTTCATTTGTCCATTATGTTTTGAAGCTATATATATTTAACTGTCTTTTTGCTTTTTTAATTTTTCTCTTTCATGGATGCCATCGTATTTGGAGGCTTGTTTAGAGACCAAGTTAATGGCCTTTTAAGCTTTCTTCACATAAATTGCAGTAAAATTTTGAATATGTAAGAATTAATTATTACACGTGTGGGGGGCACCAAAATTTTACAAATAACAAAGTGGGGCATCGCTCAAAATCACTAGGGAAACACTGTCATACATTGACTGATTGAAACCAAATTTTGGAGAGAAGTGCAACAGGTAAGGGGTTACCAAGTACAGTTAGTTTTACTAAGATACATAGCTTAGTACAATAAATTTTCATAAATTATTTTTGAAAAACCAAGTTTTATTATTTAACATAAAAAATCCTCCTACCATTTTAAAAAAAACAATTTAATCATTAAAAGAGCAGATATGTATTTAATAAAAATTTTATATAAAGTTTTTATATATACAAGAATCCAGTTTCCAGTTCACCCTCTGTTTACAAGAACTATAAACAATAACATGGCCAAACACTTAAAAAAGTTGGAATTTGGCTCCAGAAAGAAATATTTATACATGGCCAGTTGTATGTTGCATGCTCAAGAGTAAGAAATCCTAAGAATTTATTCTTTGTTGTTAAAAAGAAAAAATAAATTTTCTTAAAAATTATTGTTTACCATGAAGTCATATAAAATTAAAGGATTTATTAAACCATGAAATAGGGTTTTTGTCAATTTTCTAAACAAATCAGCTGATTCAAATTTCATTGATTGATTTATGAAATTTAATGAAACGTAGACTTTGTATTTATCTAACTTGACATAAAATGTTGGTGATAAATTCAACAATGTTAAATACTGTAAGGTCTTCAACACACGTCAGCATGTTGCAAAAAAAATTCTAGTATGAAAAAATGATTGTTTACTGCTACTGTTTTATATGGGACTCAATATATTTTCAAAATACGCTATTGTCTTTCTCCTTATATAAAGCACACTAACCTTCAGGAGAGCAACACACTGGGCTGTCTTGGTCTCACATTTCCCACTGACATGAAGTGGAGTGATTATATTGAATCAATTGCTATGTCTATTGCTAGGAAAGTTGGTTCATTGTGCAATACAATTTTCATGCTAGAATTGATCTTGCACATTTATAAATCTACCACGCATTGAATCTTGCTGCCACATATGGTCTGGTGCTTCTGCTACATATCTTGAGATTCTCAACAAAATCCAAAGAGTCTGTAATGTTATCAGACCTAACCTGGCATCTCTACTTCAGTCAGTTTCCCATTGCTGTGATGTGCCTTTTCTATTAATATTTTCATGGAAATTGTTCTAATAGTACCTTGGTACCTCAACCGCAATAAATTTATGTATACTTCCAGATTGGTAACTAGCTCTCTCCATTTTACTGTTAAAATGGCTAGATGTACCCATATGATCTATTCTAATATTTTTTTCTCTAGCACTTATCTATGGAACTCTCTTTCAATTTCTTGCTTTTCTGCCACCGACAGTCTTCAAAAATTTAAATGCAACATCAATTATCTTTTCTGTTTTTCTGAGTTCTGTTCTTTTATAGTCCTTTCTCCTTACTAAAGACTTGTCATTCTCTTTCACACCCAGTAACCGCTTACCACCTAGTGGCTTTATTTACTGCCTTGTTTTGAATGAAATGATTAAAAAAAATATATATGCCTATTATATATATATATATATATATATAGCCTTGGATAGCAACTGGTCTAGGAGAAGGACAACTCTGAATTCAAAACTTGCGAAGGGTTGTTTGGAGACTTTGTGGCATGTAGTGCACCAGGTCTCTGTATTCAGCCCTTCAAAAAGTATGAATGATTCTGCACAAAACCTTCACCACTATAATCAAATCTCATGTGCTGGTGTCGGGCTGTCAGTTTCCTAGGAATTGATCTGCTTGACCTTCGTACGTCGAATTTGAGGGGAAAGTTGAGTATACACACACACAAATACATACTTACACACACACATACACAGAGTGTGATGAGTGAATTGTCACAAATTTTATATTTTTTATTTCACCCATATGGACGGGTTTTGTCGACTGCACAGTATAGTAGGATCAGTTGGGCACCGTCTGTGAGAAAAAGAGCACCATGATGCAATTCACTCCAACAGAAAATAATTGCTGTACTGTTTGGCATTCAACCAGAAGCTCTAATATGAACATTTCAGAGTTTTTGAGTATCAATCTGAGGACAGTGCACAGGATTCAAAAAGATTTGTATGATATTGTTATAGTGGAACACACCTATTCTATAGTTAATAGACTCTCCCACCTATAATAAGTAGGAGTAGTAAGAGTAACAAGGGAGATGCTAGGTTGCTCTGTGAGTTGGTCAGTCAGTCGATGCCGGACGACCGTTAGTCGGATATTAAAGTATCAGCCACCACAACTAAATTACTGCATCATTACCTATTATATCAAGTTCCTAACGTTTCGTACATCGAACCTATTTTAGGACCGACTTAGTACAAATACAAGCGTCTACTGTGAAACTACTCTACAACAGATATATCCAGTCAATATCCTGGTGTTTGGAGAGATCACTAGTGATGTCAGCAATATGACTCCATTCATCTTTCAACAGGTCCTCAGAAGTGCCTTGAGAAGGTAATGCTGTTCTGGGTCAAGAGGGTGGCTGCTGGAATACCCTATATCTAGCAACAGGAGTCTGCACCATACCACACAAGCAAGAGAAACAAATCATGGCTGTCAGACAATGTCTGCAACCACATCACCCCTTATATCTGGCCACCTAACTCCCCAGACAGCAACCATCTTGATTATTATATGTGAGGCACAGTTGAGCAAGAGACTAACAAAACTCCTTAAAATACCAAAGGCGGCAAGAATTATGACAGCATTCAACAACTTAAACAAAGAGACCATCCAGAAGAGTTGCAGGAGATTCCAAAGTTGTCTGCAGGCCGTGGTTGAAGCCAATGGTGATTTTATTGAATAAATTTACTCTTTAGTATTTCAAGATATTTTTGTGCAATTTTGGTAAATATATCTGTTAAAATGAGATGTCAGTGTTATTTTCATTTTTGTGTAATTTAGACGACAATTTATCCATCGCACCCTCTATGTGTGTGTGTACGTGTATTATATATAAGAATATACCATTTACTCATTTTACTTTTATTCACTAAATATAAGGCCCAAGAGCTACACAAGGTAGAGGGTTACTGAGTGGAACTGTTGTAAAGGAGAGTGAAGAAGGAAGCAGGAAGTGCATATAATGAGGATATGTAGGATAGATAATGGTTGACCTGAGACATGAAGAGGTTAAGAATTTAGTGGTTAGGAAAGTATCCCCTCAGGAGTCTGTTTCATAAAGTAACAATTCTTGAGGAAGTAGCTGTCTGAGTAGAATTTACTTCTTAATGAATGAATGAATATGAGCAGAATAGGGCTGATTTGGCATAGTGGATTCTAGCTGTGTAGGTCTGAGCTGGTGGGACTAAGGATTGTAATGTGATAGAATCATGTGTGGTTAGTTTTCTCATTACCTTTCTCTCTCAGTAGTCCCTTGCATCTTAGTGGCTTTATTGCTCTGCTTGGGGTGAAGTGATTACAAAAAAAAAAAAAAAAAAAAATTTACTCTTATCATTAAAATAATAATTTATGCTTATGTGATAGTTGGTTGGTTCATTTTGTTTAGTGGCATGTCAACATCTTTATGGGTTATTTAATACCAGAATGTAAACATTTTGCATGTAATTTTAAGCTTTCAACTACAGATATTTTGTACATAATTTTATACTTTCAAGGTGAAGGTATTTTTTTTTTTTTTAGATATATAGTTTATAGATCATAAAATGTATTGTTAGTAATTTTACTATAAAAATGTACTATTGATTTTTGCTTGGAGGGGTCACTATTTGCCCTTAGCTGGGACCCTAGCAGGTGCTACCATCCTGAATCAGGGTGGACCTGGAAGAAACAGGAATTTAGAGGTGGGTCCATGCTCCTCAAAACCTTCAATCTCCTGAACAGGGGATTTGCTGCCGGATGTAGTTTATTGTCATACCCAGGATGACTTATGTAATGGTCTTTTTTTATGGTTTATTCCTTTGAAATATATTTTAAACATATCAGTTTTCTACGCATTGGCTACTGACTACCCAATGTTGCATGTCTATTATCATTCATGTTTTGAGCACCAAAGACTGGGAAAAGCCTGACACATGCTCACAAGGAAATAAAGGGGGTGCAGAATTAATTTAAACTTGGAACTAATTTCAGTTCGGAACTCATTTCAAACTAATTAATGAAAGTTGCAAAAAATATGAATTCTGAATTATCTACTAAGGATTTTTAATGTGAAATTAAAAAAATTAAGACTCATTGCATTTTGTTTAGGAATTCACAGAAACTGATAACTTTGATTTTAAATTGAGTTGATTTTAGTTCTGTCACTCAAATAAAGATGCAAACACCACAGCAAGAAATGCCAATGGGCAGCATTGGAGCTACCTGATCAAAATCTGTCCCCGTCAAGGGCGAACCAGAACTGACTTCTTCAATCCCAATCATATTAATACATACCAGCAACTGGAAATCATCACTATCTGGTTTGTTGTCACTTTACCCCAAAAGTTTTAATTTATTCTTTTATTCAATTTTGGTCAAGTGGTTAACTGCTTTGATAACCATGTCTCACTGACTTTATTGCTGGTCATAAAATATAGAATATTTGAGACTAGGATATAAGTACTACCTCTCTTTATTTGAGTAGCCCAGTCATTAGTAGCACAATATTTTGCAATTTAGTTTTACTCTAAAAGATTTTTGAATGCAGAGTTTTTACTGACTGGGCTAATATCCGGTATTAATTATAAAAATTATAACAAAATGAATTATAAGTTTATAAAAATCTGAACTTACAGTTTCTATGTATAATCCTTTTATGCCCACTGGAAAATCTGTTATCAATTATAAAAATGAAAATAAAAATCCAGTATTAATTATAGGTTTAAAAAGATCTGGTATTAATTATAGGTTTAAAAAGATCTGGTATTAATTATGGGTTTATAAAAATTTGGTATTATAAATATCTACCTCTATCCTGTTAATGCCTACCATCAACTTTGCATTTTAGGTTTCTAACTCTTTAATACACAGTATTAAAGCTAAAAAAAGATCTGGCATTAATTATAGGTTTAAAAATCTGGTATTAATCATAGATTTTAAAAAGATCTGATATTAATTATAGCTTAAAAAATCTAGTATAAATTAAAGATTGAAAAAGATCTAATATTAATTACAGGTTTAAAAAAAGATCTGTTATTAATTATGGGTTAAAACATCTGGTATTAATTATAGATTTAAAAAAGATCTCATATTAATTATATATTAAAAATCTAGTATTAATTATAGGTTTAAAAATCTGGTATTAGTCATAGATTTAAAAAAGATCTGATATTAATTATAGCTTACATTAATCTAGTATCAAAGATTGAAAAAGATCTGGTATTAATTACAGGTTTAAAAAAGATCTGTTATTAATTATGAGTTAAACATCTGGTATTAATTATAGGTTTAAAAAAAGATCTGGTATTAATTATAGGTTAAAAAAAAATTCTTATTAATTATGGCTTTTTGGTGTTAATTATAGGTTTATAAAAATCCGGTATCAGGCTTTGACTTTTACAGCCCATTAACAACAACCCTGAAATGTAATATTAATGATAAAATTTAAAATGAGTATCTGATATTATTAAAGTTTCCAAAAAATGAAAAAAATGCTGGTATTAATTACAGGTTTATAAAAAAAATCTGGTATTAATTATTAATAGGTTTCTACCTATAGCCCATGAATTAATCAATCTACTCTTTTCCAAAAATGTGATGGCTGAGCATAAATGGGTTAAAAAAAAAAAAAAAAAAAGCAAAATCTAAAAACTTGATAGTGAAAAAAAAACAAAAACAAAAGTAAAATATTTGACCTTGAAAAGTCATCAGTAATTAATGAATATTCTAGACCCCACCCACACAAAAAAACATAAAAATGTTATATAAAATTTTAAAAAATAAAATAAACTAAAAAAATAGGTAAATAAACTAAAAAAAGACTCCCCCTACCGAAACAAAATTAATCTCTTACACCCGTTTCACCTTTGTTTCACATGTGCTTCACATTTGTGTTATTCGTTCGTTTTCTTCTTTTTCTAGTTGACTTCAGCTAAACAAAGCTCTGTAGAGTTTATGGGGGCGGAGGCTAGTGAATCTATGTCAGAACTTCCTCCTCCATACTTACTCATAAACGCAACAAGTTGAGGCTGTAAGAAACACATGGCCTGATGTGTGGGTTGCAGTTGCGCTGATTTGAATTTCTAAAGTCTTAAGCACCAAGCTTCTCCTCCCAAATTATATTGTTTGTTTGAAAATGCTTTGTTGTCATGTGAATGGCATTCAATAAAAATTATGTCAGAGTGAACAAGAAACTGAGAATTTCTTCCTTTTTTTTTATTTTTTTTTTTTACATCAAATTTTTCTGGAAGGAGGAGGAGATAATTGGTGCAAGTGCCCTTAGATGATGTAATGTTAAATTGTTATGCACCCTTACCCCACCTCTCTCTCTCCGTCTCTTCCCGTTGAATTGTGTGTGTGCGTGTGGCAGATGTGTGTGTAATTATGGTTCTGCATGTAAATTTAAATGTGTGCGTGTGTTTATATAAGAGTGCTTCAATAAGTCTGTAGCTCGACACAGTTATTAACTGAATTTTAATGTATATGTAATTAATGTTTGCATCTGAATTAAGTTCTTTGAAAAAGAAACAATATTCTGAAAATTTTGTTAAAATATTTATATATAATATATATATATATATATATATATATATATATATATATATATAGTGAAAATACATAATATCCAACGTTGATAACTGTTATATAGGAATAAAGTGTCACTGCCTACACTGGAGTTTGAACACAGATCACCAGAGATCAAAGACAGGCGATCCCATTTTGAATAAGTAGATCATGTGATAGTAAAGGAAATGTATATATGGGAATTAGCATGGCATCTAAGTTATCACTATACGGATTACTATTCAGATCACTATTCGGTGGTTACTATTCGAGTGAGTACAATTAGTGCGAGTGTTATTTGAAGGCATCTGACACCAGTATTGTTTAACAGCGTTACTATAGTTGTATCTGCAATTACAAAGTCTCTACTACAACAAGCATTTTTCGACATTACAAAAGTGGCAATGAATGTTCATTGACATCACAAAAATAACACTACACAAAGTTTCATGCAGTTTATGCAATCTTTAGGCATGGATTCTGACCATTATTTGTCCCGTTCCGATGATTGCCATTCAAAATTGGGATTAAAAACTTGTCTATTTATAATATAGAATTAGCTATTAATAATTTATGTTGCTCACAAGTTTGAAAGTTGGAGAAATAAGAATAATAAAAATAAATAAATTTTAAAAAAGTTCTTTCAAATTTCAATTTGGTTTCCAAACGTAGACAAAATATCAAGGGGGGTAACTCTCATATTTTTGGCATAAAAAATGAGTTATATTCATTAACATAAACTATAACACAGATTAGAAATATAATATAAAGGTATAAAAATAAATAAGTAAATAAATAGTAGGTTGGGACTATGTATCTAATATACTTATAATGGTGAAATTATATTTACACACACGTTATAAACTAATCAATTACAGTAATATTGCATTGTATGTGTGTATAGGTATATAAGGAAAATTATAGGTAATGAGTATATTTTATTTTTTAACCTATCGATATATATATATATATATATATATATATATATATATATATATATATATATTGCTTGAAACAATTGCATGTCTAGCCATACTGATGAGCTGTGATACAGCAAAACAGGCTGTCTGTGGATGACTATATATGCCCCCTCTTGTAGGTTGAGCACTTTGGAAGAAAGGGGATTTATCGGCTGCTAGTAATTAATGCTAAAAGCTCTTTGCTATGAATTGAGCACTCTGGTAGCCACTAATGCTTATATCTCATATATAATGCATTAAAAATTCTATTTCTCTGTTGAGTGCTGACAGCCTAAGAGTGAGAGACTCTGACTGATGTCAAATCAGTCAGGTTTCAATCCCAGCTTGAAGCAGTTGTATGTCTAGCCACACTGATGAGCTGTGATAGAATGAAACAGTCTGTCTGTGGAAGACTATATATATATATATATATATATAATAATATATATATATATATATATATATATATATTTTTGGAAAAACTGACCACTTTTTAAGGTACCATTATAATAATTTATTTCATCAGAGTTAAATTAATTTAATATTAATATTTTAAATATTAGCTCTGGATTTATATTGAGCTATCAGGATTTCATCCTCCTTGGGATTACCCATACGGATTACCAAATTCTTCATAACTTATATATATATATATATATATATATATATATATATATATATATTACAGGGCAAGAGGAAATAAACTCCCTATTGAAAATTACTTAAAACTTTTGTTATCATTACATTTGGATGAAACAAAATACATTGTGATCCCTAAGGTGCTAGAATTTCCTTGCTAATTTCTGCTTTTATTTCAGAGTAACACATGTAGTGAAGAATAATGAAATGTCTGAAACTGCATAAGCGTGTGGCAGTTTCTGATGCAAGTGCAGAGATGTTGGTGCAGTGTTCATGGACCTCATGCGTTAGTAGCTTTGTGATGTCAATGAACACTCATTGCCACTTTTGTGATGCCAACAAATACTTGCTGTCACTTTTGTAATATTCATTGTAGTAGAGACTTTGTAATTGCAGATACAACTATAGTAATGCCATTGAACAATACTGGTATCAGACACCTTCGAATAACACTCATGCTAATAGTAATTGCTCAATAATACTTGCTTGGAAAGTAACCACCAAATAGTAATTTGTGTAGTGATAGAGAAATAGTATAGAGAATAGTGATCCGTATAGTAATAGAGGGTAGTGACTGTTATTAGTATGTAATATTACATACTAATATTAAGGTAAACCATCTGATAATGGAATCATTAGAACCTCTGCAAAAACATAATGAAGATTTGAAAAGAGAGAAATAAATAATTGTAATTACAATGTTTTTACAGAAAAGCTTAAATATGAAGAAAACAACTTCAGCTCCCAGCAAGCCAAATTTTAAAAAAAAATATTTTCCATTAGCTGTCACCAAATATTCTGCAATGATTGATTTATTGCCAATTAAAATAGACATTAAATTCATAACAGTCCAATTCTACATAAATTTTAAAAAATTTTAAAAAATTCACAAAAATTTTGGATTGTTTTCTTTCTAGCAAAAACAAAAAGCAATAAAAAAATAAAAATAAAAACAATGTTTTGAAAATCTTAATGTTTTTAAAATCATGTACCAATTCCTCAGTGGAAATGTTTAGACATACTGATTTATATATGGTTTGCTCTTAACCAAGATTTTCACCATCAGCAAAGTGTCTTTACCATGGGTAATAAGGCTCTACTGTAGATAAAAGGTCTGTATATATATATATATATATATATATATATATGTATATGTATATATATATAAGTCCCAAGATGGAAACTTTTCATACTCTCATTGCTCTAGAGTTTGCCGATCAGCTGGTGGTCTTAAATATCACATAAAAGTTCAGAGATGTCAACATCAAGTCTGTTGTCTCAACCAATGCCAATGGTTGTAACTGCCAAATCTGCTCCAAGATATGCAAGTCACTGGCAAGACTGAAGAGTCATCAATGGGTCAACGGACAGTCAATCAATGGAGGCATGGCAATCATCTGACAAGACGTTGCAATCAACATATTATATATATCTATCTATATATACGTATATATACATATATATATATTTATATATGTGACACAAGGCCAAGGTTTAAAGTGGCCATACTGTGGAAAAAATGCGCAAGCCCCCTCAGCATTTCCTCTTTTGGGGATGCCACAGGCAATAAATCCAGCCCCCTCCCAAGGGAGGGGTGCTGCCTGGGGCTTAATATCAGAAGAATATAAATCTTTTCCATTGCTCATGTCTAAAGATATTGTCAATTCTTATGTTATTTAGTACTATTCAGTTTTGCTTGCCTGTTTCCACTGAGTAAACATCAACTGTTGTCTGTACTGTTGCTTCAACTAATGCCAATGGTTATGCAAGATATGCAAATCACTGGCAAGACTAAAGAGTCATCAACGGAGGCATGGACAGTCAATCAATGGAGGCATGGCAATCATCTGACAAGATGTTGCAATCGACATATTATATATATATATATATATATATATATATATATATTAGTACTCAATAAAATCCAAAATTACCTCATATGTTAAAATAAGCCTATTCTCCTTATGAGGTAACTTTGGCTTTATTTTGTTTACTATATATATATATATATATATATATATATATATATATATATATATATGTGTGTGTGTGTGTGTGTGTGTGTACAAAACACAAGTTTCATTAAAAATGATTGACAAGGTACTGTGGTTATAATCTTTTGGCAAAAGTCATGTAATTTTAATAATTATGTAATAAGTATTGCATTTTTTAATAAAGCTTGTATAAAAGACAGATTGCTGCCTAAATGCATTTATATATATATATATATATATAAACAATGAATCATTCATACAAAAAGTAGATTAGTAAAATTGATGATATAAAATGGCAAATTATTTTCACAAACAAAATTTTAAAGTTGCATTAACCTACGAACCACTTGATGAATGTTATGACCCTTGTTTTCAATAACTACAAGCTGTATAAGGTTTGACTGATAAACTCCTATAACAAAAAAAATTCTCAAATTACCATATTAGTAAAAAACACACTCTCTTAAATTTAAAAAAAAAAAAAAAAAATCAACCTTAGCATTGTGACTGCACACTCCAAAAGTTTTTATCCGTTAACAACAACATATTTCTAAAAAACATATTTCGATTTAATTTTTTTGTCTCTGATGTTACCTGGATTTTACTAAAAACAAAATAATTTGCATGCCTGAGGATGAATGTGTGTACAGTTGAAAGTACTTGCAGATTAAAAAAAGACCTTATACAACTTGTAGTTATTAAAAACAAGGATCATAACATTCATCGAGTGGTTCGTAGGTTAATGCAACTTTAAAATTTTGTTTGCAAAAGGATTTCGCAATTTTATATCATTAACTGTACTAACCTACTTTTTGTATGAATAATTCATTGTAATATAAATTGAACTGCACCACATATTTTATATATATATATATATTATTAAAGACAACAGACATTTTGTGTTGATTAATTTTATTGATCAACTTTTCCAAATTACAAATGATCCTTCTCAGATAAGAGGAAATTATTTCAGAAACTATCCAAAATTCATCTCTGAAGAAATTAGAGAATGAACTTTGGACAGTTTCTGAGGGAATTTCTTCCTTATCTGAGAAGGATCAATGATAATTTGGAAAAGTTGATCAAAAAAAAAAAAAGACACAAAAATGTCTAAATTATATTTTATTAAGAATATATATATATATAATATATATATATATATATACATATATATATATATATATATATATATATATATATATATATATATATTCTGTGTATTTACTAATTACAGCTTAGATATGTTGCAAGGTCACAAGTATGGAGCACTCTGTGAGGATCAAACTCATTTCTCAGTCATAATTTATCTTGTGTTCCAAGCTTTTTAATCATTATACCATGTCAAGATGCCCAACACACACACACCTATATTATATATATATTGTTTTATATTTTATTTTGAATAGATCTTTTTTATGGTTAAATTGAAATCTTTAGCTAAGTTCTGAATATTTTTTGAATGTTCTTAGCCTGCCACTATTTTTAATATAAATTATAACAGGTTTTTTTTTTTAAGTTGAATACATGTGTCAAAATTTTAACCGAGGAAGGATCCAGACAGATTTTTGAATTTACACTTAAAATCTTTTTTCAAATGTATTCTCAATTGCCAATTTAATGTAACGATTTTTGTCAACAGTACGGATGTCATTTTAGATCACCACAGGTGTTAATACAACAGAGACCATTTACTTTCTCCCCCTCCTACAGTGATGATAACTTAATATGTTTCTTTCCCCTACTCCCTATATGAAATTACTATTCTTAATTTTTAAACCTAAACTGAATTTTCCATTTTCATTTGGTTTACAGGTCTGAGGATTTGAAGCCATATTTTATCAGCTTCAATGAAATAAAATATCACCTCTGGTTTTTTAACTTTGTGTTTGTCATTATATATATATATATATATATATATATATAGTAGGGAAAAAGTTTTCATGTGATCTATTTTGTCCTATAGGATTTCAGACTAAAATGATGTTTACATCAATGTGACTACACATGAGCATGAAGGAGAGGAGATACTGAGATTTTAATATTTGCATTTAAGATTTTTAAAAAATATAAATAAATTTGAATTGAAATATTTTTTTAATATAAAAACAAAAAAAATTAATGTAAAATTTTCAGTGTTCCTTTTCCTTCGTGCACGTGTCATTGCATCAACATAAATATTACTTTAGTCTGATGAAGTCTTAAATGCGTCAGACAAAAATTTTTCCACTATCATCAATTTCCCTAAAATTGTGCTTGATATATAAAAATTTATATATTGTTTTTCCTATATATATATATATATATATATATATATATATATAGTTTTAAGATATGCTGTATTTATGGGTTAAAGTAGATTATATGTAAATATAAAAGTGGACTTTGAGGTCAACACCCAGTGGTGTTAGTCTGTTTCATGCTTAAATGCAATCATCAGGCCATCTGACAATTGCTTTTAAGCATGAAACAGACTGTCAAAGCTGGGCATTGATCTCAATATTCACTTTTATGTTTATATATACGAAGTGGTATTAAAAAGATTCTGGATTATTTATGTTTAAAACAAAAAAAAGAAAAAACATAATCTCTTTTAAAATAGTCACCTTGACCAACAATACACTGGTCTCAGCAGTTCTGCAACTTCTGTAATTCAGCCTGGAAGGCATTTTCCGTAAGCGAATCAAAGACCTTCTGCAATTCTGGATCTTGGCAATGGTGTTAAAATGGTGACCTCTAAGCTGAATTTCAGCTGAGAGAAGAAATGGAAGTCTACAAGTGCTAAACCTGGTGAATAGGGCAAATGTGGAAGTGCTACAATGTTGTTTTTGGCAAGAAACACACAAGTGAGGAGGGCTCAGTGACAGGGTTCATTGTTGTTGTGAAGAATTCAATTCTTTCACACTCCACAGATCTAGTTGCTTTTGCCAAACATCCTCCTCCAAACACCTCAAAATGTTGCAGTAGAATTCTTGATAGGCAGTCAGGCCCTGGGAGATGTTCTAAATGCGGAATAATGTGGATGTCGACAAAACAATGAGCATGCTCTTGATTCAGCTGCGACTCTGTTGTGGCAATTTTGGTTGTGGAGATGAAAGGTTCTTCCATTGTGTTGACATCTGTGTCGTCTCAGGCTCATACCCATAGACCCAACTTTTACCACCAGGGATGATCCTTGGCATGAAGGAGGGGTCATCAGCAGCACACTGACAGAGATCTTGACAGATTTTAATGCAATATTCTTTCTGCTCAGTGGTCAGGAAGAGGGGAGGGGGCAAAGACAAACTTGGTAGCAACATGCCACACATTGATTTCAGATGACAGACCAATACCAGTAATATTATTAATTGTCCTCTAATGATCTCATGCATAAGCTGATTAATTTTCTCTATATTTGTGCTGTAGAGTACTTTTCACAGTGGAGGCTTGTATTTTGCTAAGTTGGTCCTAAAAGGGTCCAACGTACAAAACGTTAGGAACTTGCAATAATTAGTTAATGATGCAGCAATCTAGTTGTGATGGTTAATACTTCAATGTCCGACATCGACTGACTCACTCAACTCCACTAAGCTCAACTGGCAACCGCTACTACTACTACTTATTATGTGTGGGAGAGTCTATTACAATAGAATAGGTACGTTCAGGTATAACAATATTTCTGAGGTTTATGTTTGCAGTAGTTCTTCCAGATTGCGCTTTATCTTCCCAGGATATTATTAAGTTTTTGAAGTGCCAGTGCCTCTTGAAACATTGCACGTGACCCATTGCCTTGTTACCGTAAGCTTGCCAAAAGAATGCTGAATGTCTCTGTAGCAAACTTCCCAAGTTAAACGCAAAATTTCACGTTAGCTCTTTGTTCCAACTTGCTGTTCATGACAAAATCGCATGTTACAGCATACAGGTGATCACAAATTTCACAACTTGTGAAGTGAACACAGTAATGACACTCAGCACATCAATGTCACTGCTAGCTTTCACTATGCACACAACCGTGTGTTGTCATCTGTTGCTGTGCCACAGAAATATTTTAGAAACTATTTGATACCACCTCATATATATATATATATATATATATATAAATAAAAAGAAAGTTTGGGGTTTTTTAGCTTCTATTTTTGAAACATGGTTGGAACTGTGTAGCGAAAATAACCATATTTTAAAATTAATTAATAATATATATATATATATATTAATAGTAATACTCATTTGGGAAAAAACTCAGATAGCTCAACTTGTAGACATATTGAAACAAATTGGTCGAGGAAAAAATTGGAAATAAAAAAAGAAAGAACAAAAACATCCGAACAGTACGAAATAAATCGTCCAGAGTTTTAAGTCTTTAGTTCAAGGAAAAAAAAAAACAAGCGAGTAGTAAGACTAAAATGTAGAGTGCTCAATACGCTAAGTAGAGCAGGAATAATTAAAATAAATCCTAAAGCAATCGCCACCTACAATGAACCTAATAATTTATTAAATCAAAGATCTGAGATTCTAAACATGTGTAGGCATAGGAAATCCTGGTTATTGGAATAGAGGTTTTTTTTTGTCGTCTTCTCTCACGTGGTTTTATGCTTTGTAGTTTTTAATGATTTTATCAATAAATACTGTTTCGTCATTTCCTTTTTAGTCAGCTTACCCTGAAGATCCGTTTAGGTGAAACCTTGGTAGGTTTTCCTGCTCTTTAGGATTTATTTTAGTTATTTATATATTTATATATATATATATATATATATATGTGTGTATGTGTGTGTGTGTGTGTGTGTGTGTGTGTGTGTGTGTGTGTCCACATTGTTTATATAAAGTTATTAATGGATATTTTAATATTATTTTTCTATATAATAAATGCAAATGTCAGTGTGTCACACTTATTCAACTTTACTCCTAGAAGCTGTAGCCCAACATAGCATACCATTTTGGAATCAGGAAGACTCCATGAGTAAATTAAAAACATTCCAGACCAGATCTGGAATTGCAATCTTGAAATTTTGGATTCCCAAATTTTCATTACTGTGATTATTTCATGTGATTTTTTTGCAAAAAGTTTTTGTACAATAATAATTTTTATAACTTGAAAATAAATTTTGAAATAGTTGAAAATAATTGCAAAATCCTGCGAAAGTCACCCATGAAATAAAAATACTGTTTGTACAGAAAGTACGTACATAAAATTGTCTTTAAATTAAGTGGTGGCAGAAGAATTATCATTGAACTTTTAAAAGGTAAGCTTAAATATTAATGCAATACATAAATGCAACAGTCAATTTTGAGTTCTTCTGTTGTTTATTGTTACCTATTGCATATGGCAGTAGTATGCCTCGTAGAAAGAAATCTCTGCCAACAGAGGACCAGATTGCAATCAAAAGAAAAAAAGTCTTGTGCAAATGAAAACACTGATCAAAATGGCAGCCTGGAGAGCTTCCAATGCTGAGAATAAGCAAAGTCTTAGGGACTCTTAAACTCCAGAACAAGCCAAAGCCCCAATCAAGAGCCCTTCGCAGAAGCTAGCTTAATTGTCGCCATATAATGTGGCTTTTAAGCTAGTATTACTAAAAATGTTATTTTCTAATCATTTCACCCCAAACAAGGCAATAAAGCTACTAAGACACAATAGGTTGCAGAGAGTGAAAGAAACAGATAATGTTATTGTGTAGAAAGAAAATAAAAGAACAGGGTTTAAAAAGACGTTGCATTTAAATTTTTGAAGATTGTAACTGGCAGAAAAGAAAGAAGTGAGTTCCACATACAAGAAGTGTGAAAGAAGAAACTATTAAAAATAGAACTTATGATTATATTTAACAGTTTCAACAGTAAAATGATGAGACCTAGCTGCCAATCTAGTACTGCACTTAAATTTGTGAAGCCAATGTATCAAATAGAAAAGGTCATCAGAATAATAGCCATGAAAATATTTATAGAAAGGGATGCTACATTATGGTGGTTGGAAAGTGATTGTAGCAAAGATGTCAGGTCAGCATCAGTAACATCACAGATTCTATTTTGGATTCTGTCAAGAATCTCTGGAAACATAGCAGGACGTAGTAGCAATATTCAATCACAGAAGAATGGGAGATTCTGGCAAGAGAAATTGTCTAGCATGACGCAGTGAACCAGATTTCTTAGCTGCAGACTTAGCAATTAACTTGATAGAATTGTTTATACAGAGAACACTTATATATTTATGCATCCTAGTTTCAAACTGTGAAAATTTCATGGTTTTCTGATTTTAATATTCTGATCAATCTTAAATCTTGAGTTCATGTTGAGTTCTACAACAATAAAATATCGCTAGAAATTCCCCTATTGCATTGTTAAATATTTGAGCTTAACAACTTGCAATAACATCCATAAATATGAATGCTGGTCAATATTTTAAGAAGTAAGAGGGTACAAATGAAAAGATTTGAAACTGATAACTTTGTTTCATTTCACTGAAACAGATGTGAAACATTTCTATCTTCCCTCCTTTCTTTCATTTTCTCAATGAAACCAAGTAGTGTCTTTTCCCCCCTTTCTACGGGATCAAAAACAGAATAGTCCATTACTTATACTGGTTTCTTCACTTCTTTCTTTCTTTCATTTTCTCGATGAAACCAAGTATTCTCTTTTCCCCTCATCTAACATGATCAAAATGGAATAGTCCATTATTTAGGAGGTATTGGCAGGGTATAACAGTTGTGTGAACCAACAAAAGGATATTGAGGGCCCCATTTTGAATTCTTTTTAAGAAGTTTTTCATACAGCTAAAAATATTTTCATTGCATTTACTCATTGACAGAACTGTTTCAAATTGGAATCTATACATGGATGAGAAACAATAAATTAAAGAATTTAAGACTGTGAATGATTTAATGAGCAAAATGAAAGAAATGATTTGGAACTGTTGACATCTCGACACATTCCCTTCAAAAAGAATAATTTTTGGAAATGTTATTTAAATTACTCTATCTATCTATCTATATATATATATAAAAATATATAAAAAAAAAAAAAATAATCGATAATTTTTTAAAAATCAATAATTGATAAAGCCGATCAAAAATCAATAAATTCAACTTTTTTCCTCCAATTTTATTCAAACTCGGTATGTAGGTTATTTACATCATGATGAGCTCAACGATACTCCATTTTTATTTGTACACCACAGCATTTAGCGAAAAACCACAAAAATGAAAAATTGATTTCAACACAAATTTTAAACTAAAAAATCCTCAATTTTTAAGCAATCTAATACAAACTTCACTCAATTGTAGCCAAAAAAAAGTTGATTGTTTAACAGTCATTCAACTTGATAATTGAGTCCACCCATATAGTGAAAATCCCTGTAAATAGTGAAAAATGGCGATTTTTACTGGTTTATTTATTATTTTTCATTGATCTTTCAACCAATTTTCATCAAACTTAACAATTGCTTTATAAATATATCCTCTTTTACATGCACACTGACAAACTGAATTTCAAAAACTTCGAAATAATTGTGGCCTGAAATGTGTCTTCATGTTGCTTGTTTTATCCCTTCATATCCTCCACTAACTTCAATTGAATAAATACAAACTAATTCTGTTATATCAGTAACTGCATTAATTCAAAATGTTTTTTAATGAAAGTACTTTAAAGCAATTAAAGAAGACAGACTCTGTTACATCTGAACATGATGCTGTTTTTGCTGCATTCTGATTGATCACTTTTTTCTGATCGACCAGCTGGGTATGGCTGCAAGTTAAGTATAAATCAGTACTGGTAAATAAAATATTAATTTCTTATATGTATGTAACAATGCTTCAGAGTACCAAGGTTCTATATGGTGATCTGATAAATCTGAGGATAGAATGTAACGTGATCAATAAAGAGCTGATAAAAGGATAGCTGCCAAAAAAAAAGTGGACAGAAAGTCTCCAGTCCACACAATTTGCAATGTGATGGTACCAGAATATTCTAACCTTCTTATAGAGCAATGGAGAGGTGCTGACCCAGAGTCAGTATCCATAGTACCAAATTTGCATTAGAGGAACAGATACTGGATTCCAGCGCAGATGCTATGCAGATGTGCCAATCTGTACATAAAGAATCCTGTAATTTTTGATAGGTGATGTCTCTCTCTCTCACACACAAAAACATATATATATATATATATATATATCTTGCATTCAAATATGAAACAGATTGTCACCACTCAGAGTTGACTAGTGTCCACTTTTACATTTACATATGCTCTCTGATATTGAGCACTTTTACCCATAAATATAGCATACCTTAAAACTATATATATATATATATATATATATATATACGTACAAACGATCCTTAAACATACATTTGGTTATAATTTATTTCATGAATATACAAATATTTATCTTTTCAGATTGGAATGCTTTTTAATAAAATGGAGTCAATTTATCAAGACAAAAGAAGGAGAGGAAAAAAAAAAAACAATTTTAATATTAAAATAGGAAAAATAAAAAAATAAAAATTTCAATAAGGTTTTAATAATAATAATAATAATATATATATATATATATATATATATATATATATATATATAATATTATAAATTAATTGAAAAATATGGTTATTTTTAGCTATGGTTCCAACCATGTTAACATGGTTGGAACTGTTTAACAATAATCTATAATATTAATGCTCTGTAAATTTACATTGAGCACTATTTTGTAAAATAAAATATCTATAAGAACACCGGATTTTATATCTTACTGTTCTTTCTTTTATTTATATATATATATATATATATATATATATATATATATACACACATAGACTGCTATAAAGCATTACTCTTCAAGTATGAATTGAGTTCTTCGAGCTGCTGATGTATTTTGTATATTGAAAAACGTTAAAAATTCCCTTCCGTTCTGCCATGCGACAATGGCCTAGAGGTAAGATATCTGACTGACGTCAAATCAGTCAGACGTCTATCCACACTGAGGAGATGTGATACAGCAAAACAATTTTTTTGTGCATGACAATATATAATTTTTGACAATATATAATTTTTGACAATATATAATTTTTGACAATATATAATTTTTGTTAAATAATATGGACAAGTTCTGTCTATCAATGTTTTCATTAAATTTTTCAAATTTCCGAATAATTTGTTTCATGTTATCAGTAAATTTTCCCAAATACCTTTTTACTTGTATTTTATATAAATTTCCCCTCCACCAAATACTTTCAAATGTTGCTCCATTCATTTTCAGGGATTCTCCTGTCTGTAGTTACAAAACTTGTTTTTAATTCTGGTGTTAGTTTCGGTTCTGAAATAGTATAATAGTACAGACCTGTGTTGGTCATATCACATTGAAACACCTGTTCTCATTCACTGATGCCTGATTAGTACCTAGATGGCTGATCTTTGAGAATGTCAGATGCTGTAAGGTCGGATGTGCAGGTGGTGTAAGCGATAATGGCTCGGAATTGTTAATCAGTAAGCTGAATTCCAATTCCATAGAATGTAATTGGCCCTGATCTGGCATCTCGCCTGCAGTCGCTCTCTCACAGACGTGCAGTCACCTCCTTTTGTCTTTTTTTACAAATACATTCACGGTAACTGCTCCGATGAGCTGCTTTTGCTGGTTCCCAGACTTCATGAATTTAAGCATTCTACTAGGCTGGCATCTTGCTCTCACCTTTTCACTGTCAAAACTTAAATGTAGCCATCTCTTCTACTCCAATAGCTTCATGTCTCACACTTCTCACCTGTGGAAGTTCCTTCCCTTTTCCTGTTCCCCTGATAGCTATAATCTCCAACTATTCAAATGTAATGTCAATCGACATCTCTAGATGCCTTGATCTATTCCCTATCCTTCTTGTTATGGGAACTTACCTATAATGATAATGGACTCTTCTTGACACTATAAATACTGCACCTCTCAAGAGGTATAATGAATGAATGGTGTAACGAGTCGATACAATATTAGTTCACTCTAAACCAGAGGACAGTCATTACTAACACCTTCAACTTCTTGTACTATATTTCTGTTGTAATATATCTTTGTTATTCTACTCTTGTGTTCGTGTTGTTCTTCTTTGGTTCTAACCTTGGACCATAACTGTGGTGCGAGGATATTGGACCATAACACCATAACACTTCTCTTTATCCTTTCCTCTATCAGTCCTATTTGCTCTTGCTCTAACTCTCTGTAACCCCTTGCATGCTAGTGGCTTCCCGCCTTGCTTGGGGTAAAACACTATATATATAAAAAAAAAAAAAAAAAAAAAAAAAAAATCCATTATATTCACTTATGCACAACTACTCTTGAGAAACGTAATCCACCTCTTCCTCACCCCCAGATACTTTATTTCTCTTTATAACAAAAGATCAACTTCACTGGTGTGTGTGGAAACTATAGGGAAGAATATCATTTCTCTATTTCACTTTCTGGGGAAGAATACAACAGTTGCTATTAGCATATTCTCTGTATTACTGACACATATATCACAATTTATTTTTTGGGCTGAGTGTGTCATTAATAGAGAGCGTGCTACTATCTGAGCATGTGTCATTAATAGAGAGTGTGCTACTATTTGAGCATGTGTCATTAACAATCAGAAAATTTACAACACTACCATATTTGGATAAAATGGATTGTAATGTGATGAAAATAATTATTAGTCTCATGATATGGAAAATATAAATAAAAGTTTCTGTTTCAAATCTAATCTCGTAATCTTCATGGAGTTGACTATTACACTGTAGGCAACCACATGATTATACTGTTGCTATAGGTGCGTCATTATTTCATTATCATATTACAGGATGCTTCAGTTTTCAGATTTTTTTTTAATTTTAAAATACAGGCAACTTAATATGTATATAGCATCTATAAAATGGGGCAACTTGAGAATGGAACCCAAACATAAACACAATATCTCTTTACATTTCATAACACAGTTTACACATATATCCTGAAATTAGTTTTATATAAAATTTAATAAGTTTTGTGTACATACAAATACAGGTAATGACACTATCATGTAATGCTCACACGGATTTTTAAGTGGTGAAATTAAAATTTCCTGTAAAAATGTTTTGTACTTTCTACACACACACACATATATATATATATATATATATATATATATATATATATATATATAACATGATCACTACTCACAAAAAATATATAAATGCAGGGCTTTTGAACTTTTGAATAATAACTTTACTGAGCATGAAACACACCTGGTAAGTAATCTAAAAATGAAGCTGTTGTTGTGACAATCACTAACAAAAAACTTGAGGCAACATAGGCTACATAGCTGGGCTGGGGAACCCCCAACCAGGGCAGATGAGGTTCTTTACAACAGGTGCATATCACCTAGAAACCTTCCAAGAAATTTTCCATTTTTGGAAAGTCTTGTCAGCACCTGAAAAACTTTTGGATATTGGAATTTTGGATAAAGGATCAGTTATGTACCATGCGTGATACACACTTAGGCAATCATGTATCTTTTGATACATGACTGATGAGGCAGATTTTTTCCTGCAGTAGGTTGCCATTTCTTTCTGCGATAGACCAGTTGCCATCCAAGGCCATAGAACCCGGTCTGTCCTGTTATTTTACTCATAGCTAGGGGAGAAGAAGAGGATTCATACCTTTCCCAAGGGTATTAGCATGAAAGTGAATGTAATGATTTCGACTGGAATTCGAACTCGGCTCTCCGATTCCTCAATCCGAGCCACTATACATTACTTCACTGTGCCTACTCAGTCTGTATTGATGTGCACCATAAATCAAAATTTAAATCACCTAATTTAGATAAAATGGATTGTAATTTAATGAAAATAATTATTATTCTCATGATAAGGAAAATGTAAATAAAAGTTTCCGTTTCAAATCTAATCTTTACTGAGTAGACATTACACTATGGGCATCTACATGATTATAATGTTGTTATCGGTGTGTAATTATTTAATTATCATATTGATGTGCACTGTAAATAGAAAGTTTGCTACACATTGAGAGTGCGTCATTAATAATGAAAATACAGTGAAATTAGTTAGCACCGATATTTACAAAGCTAGTCCTGATACTACAAAAAAGTTATAGGTGTTAAGCTAAACACCTACCAATATAGCTTGACACCTACTGGTGGGTGATAGCATCCAGGTTGCTGAACACGGATAGAGATTGTTTATTTTTAACTACTTTCACTTTCATTATCTTAATTATGTTAATGGCTTGCTATTCTTGTTATAATATTGCTATAGTTTCCATTGGATTTTTATGATTGTTATCAGAGGATACGATATGCAAATCTATATGTTAGACTAATAATGGATAATCTTTGTTAATTAGAATTATTGATTTGAAGAAGTCCTTTTCTAAGGACGAAATGTGTTATTAGGATATTTTTTCCATTTTGTCATTTGATTACACATGATTTATTATTATTATTACTATTCTTTTGGTAATAACTTCCTGTGTGCACGTAAGTGTTACACTTTCAGATAGGATATTATTCTGCTTGCATGAAATACTGCTGTGTAGAAAGACTACCGACATTTGCTACACTAAGGTGTTAGACATGGACTCTTCCATTGGCTATCAAAGTAGTCGCAAACGAGACGCAAAGAGTCGCAAGGTGTGTCAAACTATGATATTCACTAGTATTGTAATATTAATCCACGTGATTAAACAGTCCTTTCACTAATCTTGTGTTCCAGTGTTTTCCTTTTGGAATATTAATCCTAACGAGTTGATACGGGCATTATAACAAATATATATGACTCACTTTTGTTTCAAAGAAGCAGACAAAAACATGACAACAGAAATGTAAGGATTGTTTCATTCACTTTCTCCCCTCCTCTCATTATACTTGCTATCTTTCTCCCCTCCTCTCATTATACGTGCTATCTTTCTCTTTCTCCCCTCCTCTCATTATACGTGCTATCTTTCTCTTTCTCACCTCCTCTCATTATACTTGCTATCTTTCTCTTTCTCACCTCCACTCCTTATACTTGCTATCTTTCTCTTTCACACCTCCTCTCATTATACGTGCTATCTTTCTCTTTCTCACCTCCTCTCATTATACTTTCTATCTTTCTTTTCCTCTCATTATAATCTCCTTTCTCTTTCTCACCTCCATTATATACGCTATCTTTCTCTTTCTCACCTCCACTCCTTATACGTGCTATCTTTCTCTTTCTCACCTCCACTCCTTATACGTGCTATCTTTCTCTTTCACACCTCCTCTCATTATACTTGCTATCTTTCTCTCTCTTATTCACTTTTCCTCTCTTATTGTATTTGCTTTCTCTCTCTTATTCACTTTCTTTCCCTCATTATATCTGCTATCTTTCTCTCTTCTCTTTGATCAAACCTTGGTCATTTGCACAATTTGTGGTAGATCAACTTTCTTACCTAGTAATATATATATATATATATATATATATATATATATATATATATATATATATATATGATAAAATTATTTGGTAACCTGTATGGATAATTCAAAGAGGATATAGATGCAGAGAGAGGTCAATGTAAGAACAGAGTAAATGATAATTAAGAAAGCAGAGATTTTAGAAGCACATGGTAATATTTTTATTTCGTGAAAGCAATATTTTGGTTTCGCTTCACCAGACCAAATGGTTTCAACATATGTATTGTTAATACGTTATTTTTATTTTGTCAGACTTAGTTCATTTCATTATATATATATATATATATTATTGTGTGAAAAGTGTATATAAATATAAATAAATATATATATGTATAATTATTTATATATTATATGCGTGGTACTTATTAGAAAGCGCTCAATATCAGAGATAGAGCTAAAGCGTGAAACCCAGGGTCACAAACTCACATCTATCCAACCAAATATATATATATATATATATATATATATTATATATACACACACACACACACACATAGGGTGCGATGAGTAAATTGTCGCCATTTTATATTTTTCATTTTCTGCATGTGCATTGTTTGTTTATGATTTAGTCAACTGCACATTATAGTCAGGTCAGTTGGGTACTGTCTGTGAGAAAAAGAGCACCATGATGCAATTCCCTCTGGCAGAAATGGCAAGCTCCACTGCTTGGCATTCACTCTGGAAGCTCCAATGCATACATTTTAGAGTATTTGGGAGCAGAGGATTCAGAAAAAGTTGGATGAATCTAATGATAATTATGAAGGTATGCCAGCTCAGAAAACTCACTCTGATCATTCTGTTAAGAAAAGAACTCCTAAATTTGTTGGTGAGGGCCTCAGATTCAATATGGAAGAGGTAGTACTGCCCTGGGTCAAGAGGGTGGCTGCTGGAAGACCCTATATCTGGCAACAGGACCCTGCACCATGCCACACATGCAGGAGGACACAATCATGTCTGTTAGACAATTTCTGCAACCAGATCACCCCTTACATCTGGCAACCAAGCTCCCCAGGCTGCAACCCCCCCTTGATTATTATGTGTGGGGCACAGTTGAACAAGAGACCAACAAAACTCCAAAGCTGAACTGAAGGCAAGGTTTATAGTAGCATTCACCATCTTAAACAAGAAGACCATGCAGAAGAGTTGCAGGTGATTCCAAAGTCATCTAAAAGCTGTGGCTGAAACCAATGGTGATTTTATTGAGTAAATTTACTCTTTAGTATTTCAAGATATTTTTGTGTAATTTTGGTAAATGTATCTACTAAAATGAGAGGAATGTGTTGTTTTCATTTTTGCATAATTTACATGAAATCTATCCATTGCACCCTCTGTCTCTCTCTCTCTATATATATATATATATATATATATATATATATATATATATATATATGCGCGTGTGTCTGTCTGTCTGTTTTTGTCTTCATTTTCTCCCAAAACTAAAAACTAAAGCTGCTATATGAAGCTTAGAATGGCACATGATGTAACATAAGACATTTGTTGTCTGTTATATTTAACAATGTTTGAATAATGATCTGCTGCCTATTAATATATATATATATATATATATATATATATATATATATATATATATATATATATATATATTTTTCTGAGCCAACTTGTTGCATTAATTTATTACATGACTTTGATTCTGTAGGAGAGCTTCTGTGTCATGTTTAATCATTTGGTTTGCATGGTGAAATGCCAATTACTTGCACAATTCTTGGTAGATCATCTTTCTTGCCCAAACTTATCTATTTTTACATCTGAATTAGTTTGCTACATTCACTTCCCATTATTATTATTGGTAGTAAAAGTGATTTTTTTTCAGTGTCCAGTCTTTCTCTTAATAAAATTTACTGCAACAAAATTGTACTGAGTTGATATAAGTAGGGGTTTAATTTCACTTTTGATATGTCCTCTTTGCAACCATTGTCACATCTGCAATTCCTTTTTATCATTTGAAATATCTGTACAACTTCCTTTTTTTTGTTGCAGGGAAGGCTTCTAACTTTTCTGACCATACATTTCTCTTCTCATCATGGCTTGCTGCTACTTTTGTTTGTCATAATCCATCTTACAGTAATTTGCTTTGTGTAATTCACAAAAGCTTTGATAGCTAAGCCTACACAATCCTTGTTATATTAATGAGCCTTTTTCTTCCATCTTTTCTTTTCCCAGGTATGCCTCTTTATACACACTTCTTAACTTCATTTGCTGCATTGATTTATATCTATCACTGCAGTGGCCATATTTGCTTGTCTATTCTGCCCTTAATATAGTAGGGTTCAAATAAATTCATTTATTGTATTTGATTTTGATATGGTTGGTACTTTGCTCCTTATCACTGCAGTGGACATATTTGCTAGTCTGCTGTATCATGTCTAACTTACCTTTAATATAGTTTTTTCAGTACTCTTGTTCTGGACTGCTGTTAATAGGAATTTAGTTTCTCTTTTCAGATGTCCTCTGCCCAAGTATGTTCATATTTTCTCTCTTGCCTTCTCTTCTGGTGTTCTCTTAAAAATTTCTTATTTTTCTTTCCATTTTATGTTCATCATTTTCTTATTCTCTTGTCACAACTTATTTTTCATTTTTTAAAAAACCATTTCAAGGCAATAAGCCCCTAAAATGCAAGTGGTTATAGAATATGAGAAAAAAACACTATTAAGGAGAGAGAATGATAAAAGAAAATAATTAAGAAAACAGAATATAACAATTAACATTGCATTTATATTTTTGAAAATCAAAGTTGCCGGGAAAACAAGAAGCCGGAAAAGAGTTCCACAAGCGAGAAGTGCGATAGAAGAAACTGTTAGCATAGAACTTATGGTTACATTTAGCCATTTCAACTGCCAGAGAAATTTATTTTTATTTTCCTAGACTGATTCTGTTTATTGCATTGTTAAAAACCATGGATAAATTAACCCATAAGAGGCTCCATTAAACTAGTGCTACATAATCAAAAACAAAGAAATGTACCAAATAGAAGGTATCACATCACTTGAAGACGTTCAACAGCAGCAACAACAAAAATGGATAGCATATGTAAGTCAAAGAGAAAATAATGACATAATTAGCATGTTGACTTCACTTATGAACTTAAAATAAAAGCATGGGAAGGAAACCCGCATCAATAATAGCAGAACTGGTGAAAGGGTTTCGTGACCCCACTCGCTTCCGAATTTATGACACCCGTCGAATCTATGATACACATGGACTATATCGCAATTTTCATAAGGTAGTATTCATATAAAATACTAATTTTATTGTAACCTGATTATGTACAATAATGGATCATATGCATTACAGGTGAACAATTTAACAAGAAAAATTGAAAATAATTACAATGGATCTAAATACAAATTAGAGACATGTCATAATAAATCATTCCATCTTAAACAAAGACCCCTCCACTTTACTACATCTCAATTTTCATAAGGTAGTATTCATATAAAAAAATAAATTATATTCTAACCTAATTATGCACAATAATGGATCATATGCAATATAGATTAACAATTCAACTAGAAAAATTGAAAATAAATACAATATGTCTAAATACAAATTAGAGACATTTCATAATAAATCATACCATCTTAAATAAACCAACAATGTTTTGTGGTAATCACCTTGAGATTTTTCTTGTTAAAAGGTTGAATAATTTTAACACATTCAACATTGTTAGTAATTTTACTAAAAACAGGTATTGTTGGTAATTTTACTATAAACAGGTATTGTTGGTAATTTTTTCCTTATAAAAATGTATTGCTGGTAATTTCACTACAAAAATGTATTTTTACACTTTCCTCACGTTTTGATTTTTTTCCCATAGCTGGGACCCTAACAGATGCTACTATCTTAGATTAGGGTAGATCTAGGAACAACAGAAATTAAGAGGTTCTTCCATGCTCTTCAAAACCCCCAATTTTGCAATCTGAGGCCTTGCTGCCAGATGTAGTTTATCATCATACCCAGGACTACCGAGATGTTTTAACTGAGATCAAAACAAAGATCCTGTTGTTGTTGTTGTTATTATTATTAGTGCAGGCTGTTGTGACTAACAAGGATCATGTAACTGCATCTTATTTGAAAATTATATTAGTTGATTTATTTTAAATAATCAATTGAAGGTGACAAACAATCTGTTAAAAAAATTGGTTGTTTTGAATAATGGAAGGAGAGATTTTCAGGAAATCCTGGAAAGCAACTCTTTTTACTTCAGTGGATTGAAGACAATATTTGTCTCTCCACTTAAACATGAATTTTTGTATATGCACACTTATCTTCCTCAGTCTGTCCATATCTATAATGTATGTGCATTCATGCAAAACTAATATTTAATATCGGTCTCATATATGCACACATATAAATTATATATACTGTATTTGGTGTATAAGATGCCCCAATTTCAGCAGGGCAAATCAAGAAAAAATTAGTAATTAATAAAATTATTAGTAAATGGTACAGCCTAGGCTATATTTATGAGGTACTAGCAGTAGAACCCGGTGTTGCCCAGGAATGTAACAGTAAGAGATAGATCAAGTATCGACCATCATAAAGACTGAAAAATAAAATTGACAAAGATTATTGTTTAAAGTTGACGGACATGCATGTCTTAATTAGTTTTTTTTTTTTTTTTTTTTTTACAAATTGGTCAAACCCAAACTCAAACAAAAACATTGTTTTCAATCGTTATGAGTCTATCGATTGGTGAATAGAATTTTATTATAAACAATTGTCTTGTAAATGGAATTTTTAAAGCATTCTGAATGTAAAAATAAAGAAAAAAGTGTGCAAGACAATGAGAAACACTGCCTGCCAAAAGAAAAAGTGAAGTTTTGTTGAAATCAGTTGAAAAATGTAGGAAATCCGATCCAATATATATAGGAACACACACAGCCTGGATTTTATAAGTATAACTCGATATGAGTTGTCCCCTTTCATTCTCGCGATGACTCTTAATCGTGTTTTCAAATTGATTTCGTGCAAAAATAATTGTGTTTTTCCAATTTTTAGCACTGTCAGGACCACTGCAAGGTAATTTTACGTAGTCCTGTGAAGTTTTGTTGAAATCAGTTGAAAAATGTAGGAAATCCGATCCAATATATAAATGTACAGACACACACACACACAACGTGGGTTTTATAATAAGTATGATTATTTTGGTTAAACAAGCCATGAATACAATTAAACGAAACATAATAGGGAGAAAAAAAAGTCTATAAAAACGTTATTGTATCCTTTAAATGATCTGTACATCCTGCATCTTGTAAACGTCTTAGTGGAATAATTAGGATATAAAAATTCTAAATGTATTTATACCAATGCAACCAGAAGTTATCGCAAGAAAAATATTAATGAAAAAATTTTAGAAATATATAATTTGAATTAATTGCATATAATTTTAGTAAAACAAAGTACTAATATTAAACGTAATGAAATTAATATAATGAATATTATCAATGATAACACTTTTAATCTGCATAATAGCCTTTGAAATAATGACAATAGGTATATGAAAGTGACTCTAAAGTCTAAGCTAATAGGAGTTGCCAGGTAGCTAATTTTGGCAGACTATCACAAATTTTAAACCTACATATAGCATGTAAGATGCGGGGGAATTTTAAGATATTTTTAGTTAAAATAAGAAAAAAAAATGAAGTGTGCCTTATATGCTAGGGTAGTTTAGATGTCAACTCTCTTTACACCAACAGTCCTGTTAACAAATGCTTAAACGTTTTATCAAAAAGCATCTAACACAATAAGAAATAAACTTCTCCCTACTAATAGATAAAATAATAAAAAAAAATCTCGTCTCATCAACAGTAATTTTTATAAACAAAAACGTGGATCACCAATAAGTTCACCTCTTAGCAAGGTTTGACATGCATTTTCTTAGAATTTCTTGAATCTTGTTCATTGCAAAATATTTTACCTAAACATACTTGATATATTGATGATACTCTAAATATACCCACACAAAACTATTTTACCTGACCTTGTACATAAACTAAACAGTCGAACATATGATGGAATTAGGAAATGGGAACAAACAATACTTTACATTTCCTAGATATCATGTTACACTGTATTGATAGTAGCCTCAAACTAAGTGTCTATCACAATCAACTAATAAAAATGATCTTATAAATTTCTATTCTCACCATAACAACAAAATAAAATCCAGAATAATCATTGGATTCTATGTAAGATCACTCAGAATATGTAGCCATCAATATTTATATGAAAAGGGAAAATAGATTGAAAATACTTTTAAGCTCCTCCAATCCAATGCCCGGATTATTTTATATTCAATGCGAAGCAAAAAGCTTATAAAATATTTACATATAGAAAAGTAGAACTTCCTGACAAACCCAACAAATCAAAATATATTGTTCTACCTACCAATTCTATCACAACTACAACTGAAAACAATTTAGTTTAACATAATATTTGTTGCAACATCTCAAAAACTTAATACAAAACAAAATAAGGTAAAACTTGGAGGAGGAATTTACTCTATTACTTATAATAATTGTCACAAGGTATGGATAGGAGAAATAAATGGTAACAGTCTGTTTCATGTTTTAGTTCAATCTTCAGGCCTATCACCATTCAGTGTAGAACTCCATGGCCATACTGCTTATGTTGGTACAGCTGAATGTAACAGACAAAAAACATGACAATTTTTCATCAACTTATCTTGGTTTTGAACCAAATGCTTTACATGAAATGGAAATTCCTGAATGCATGGCCTGTAGCTGAATTTAGAGGCAGACAGGGTTCCCATTTGTCATCACAAAGAAGGAGGCTTAGAAAAAGATCATATCTTACAGATTTTTGTCAAAGTCTGTTGAAAAATATTTTGTGAATTAATCGGACCAGATTTTAAATTGTGAGGACTATCCCTTTTTTTCTCAATTCATCTATTGAATGTTCAGCGCTCATTCATGGGTGTAAAAGATTTGGTTTGAAAACAAGAAAAGTTGATCAAACTACGTAAACGTCATCCATTGTCAACAATACTTGCATAAAATAAAATTTGCAGCTTAAATATATGTTAAGCAATGCGCACACACACACACACACACACAAAAGGGTGGATCAAAAAAGGCCTGAAGCAGGACATGTAGTTGTTAACCGGGTTTTGATCAGAAATATTTATGGTAAAATGTTTAATCAATGTAATTAAAATTCAACACTGAATTATGTGCACAAAGGAGGAGGTTGTTTTGTTGAAAAGTATTTCTCATGTAAAAGAAATTTCTTTTTCAGTATTAGGTTGCAAACTTAATGATGTACCACTCTTTCTCTCTCTTATTAGTTTTACACACACACGTATATATATATATATATATATATATATATATATACACACACACACATATATATATATATATATATATATATATATATATATAGTGTGTGTATATGTATAGTTTGATGATCACAAAAGCGTGAAACCCAGGGTCACAAACTCATATCCATAGAACTTTTTTTATATATATATATATACACGTGCATGCGCTAAATGAAACAGTCTGTTGCCTCTGATTATGTGTGTGTGTGTGTGCTTTTTTTACATTATAATAATAAATATTCATTTTCTTCTTGATCAATTTTTAGTTCTGCATTTTATTGTTGCCTATCCTCACATGTTCTCCTCCTTAATTGTGATGAAGACTCAATCAAGAGCCCTCTGCAGGATCTAGCTTATATTCTGCCCAATAGGGGATCATTTAAGCTAGTATACAATAAATATCATCAATCATATTGTCAATATTATTATCATTTTGTCTTTTTATTATTCAATAAATTTCATTTAAATCTACATGAGATTATGTGTGTGTGTGTGTGTGTGTGTGTGTGTGTGTGCATGTATATATGTATGTAATATATAAGTAATGGACTTATTCATAAGTTTGACTGATTTTATTTCTTAAATGTTATTTTTAGTGGATACCCATATTTGAGTAGAGATCTTATTAAAGAAAAAACGTGCTCTACGGCGAGAGTATGTTTTTGTTTTCTTTAATAAGCTACCTTGAATATTCAGGCCGGTAGATGAAAATAAATAAATACATTGTTTAATAAATAAACGGAACATCTACTGAAATATGGGTATCCACTAAAAATAACGTTAAGTAATATAAATTAAAATAAAATATAAAATATAAAAAAAAGATATTAAAGAAGTGAATATAAGTATATAAAATGTTGTACAATGAGTGCTGGTGGTACTATTTTATACTAAATTCATATATGTTGATTTAAAAATAAAAAAAAATCCCTATTGTCCTCAATATTTAAAATTAAAAAGGCAACTGCCACTGAACAGGCATCCTGTCTGGGTTTCATTGTTGCTGGTGGTTTTTATTGTTCAAAGCCTGTTTTCCGCCCACACAGATTTGTTGAATGCAGTAGCCGGCCACCAAATGTTGCCATAGTTACTTAGAAATTGGAGTTCTAAGAAAGACGCACTCAAGGGTCAAACACACCAAGACATGCACTGAAAAGCAGTATATATATATATATATATATATATATATATATATATATATATATATATATATATATATATATAACCAAACAGATTTCTTGTCATAAGGGATAAGATACATTTTTACACAAGATTTTTCTATCACATTCTGTTATCTATTCACGTATCATCCGTCAACTGTCAGCTTGATGTCAGCTTCTATCTGTTGATATCAGACATTATCTATTTATCCCAGCCAGCTCATATCTGTCTCTAGATATTTGCTTGTTTCTCTACGTCCATTTTCATGTCTATCCCATTCTGTTTTACTTCTATATATCTATATCTTTTATCTTCTTTTTCTATCTCTGTATCTTGATTGCTATCTCTCTCATTTTGTCATTACGTTCATACCTAACTTAGTTTGGTCATATCTATGTTATTCCGTTAGCTATCTCTGTTCATTTCTCTCTCTCTCTGTTCATTACTATCTCTCTCCTTCGGTCCATGTCTCTTTCACTTTCATCATGTCTGTCTCCTTGTCTCTTCATATCTCTCTTTTTCTTTCCCTCTCTCTTGGTTCATGTCTCTCTCCTTCGGTCCATGTCTCCCCCAGTTCCTTGGTTCATATATATATATATATATATATATATATATATATATATATATATATCTTGGTTCATCTCTCTCTCTCTCTCTTTCTATTATACCAAAAACAAATATTAAAATCTTTTTTCAAATTTAAAATTCCCAGTTTGTGAGCAGTCCTGACCTGACATCTTGGCTACAGGCACAGCACCCACCTCCCCACCATAAGGTTGCCTCTCTCTGCCTTTTCTATAAATATTTTCATGTTAATTATTTGGGTGAATTCTTTGCTATGGTACCTAGACTTTATGAATTTAAGCGCTGTACTAGACTGGTGTTGAGATCTCATCAATTTATAGTTGGACTGGCTAGATGTAGAATGTAGCCGTAAGTTCTATGCTAACAGTTTCTTTTCTCGCACTTCTCACTTGTGGAACTCCTTTCCAGCTCCATGCATTCACACAACCTTTAATCTGCAGAAATTTAAATGCAATGTCAATCACTATCTACTGTCTTCCTGATTTTTCAATTGCCACACGATTAATGTTTTTGTTCCTAATGCTTCCACACCTAATAACTTCTGTTTAGTGGTTTACATGGGGTGATACCAATTTCATATATATATATATATATATATATATATATATATATATATGTGTGTATATATATATATATATGTGTGTGTGTATATATATATATATAATAGGTATGTATATATATAAGTGTGTGTGTATATATATATATATAAGTGTATATATGTATATAAATAAGTAAGTGTGTATATATATATATATATATATATAAAGTGTATATATATATAAATAAGTGTATATATATATATATATATAAGTGTATATATGTATATAAATAAATGTATATATATATATATATATATATATATATATATATATATATATATATATATATAAATATATATATATATATATATATATATATATATACACTAAGTGTATATACGTATATAAATAAGTGTATATATATATATATATATATATGAAATCCAGTTGATATATAATCCAAGTGAATCCTACTAATATAAAATAAAATATTAAATATTTCTGATTCACAGAAAGAGCTCAATGTTTTATTCAAACAGAGCATATAAATTATAAACAATAGGAATTAGGATACAGAGTAATCCTAACTCCTATTGTTTATATATATTATAATTATTTTGTTTTTTAAAAATATGATTCAATTACGACATAGAAATTTCTATGTTTCAAAACTGAAAGTAAAATTGTAAATTTAATTATAAAAATTAAACTTAAAATCCTGATCTTCATTCTATTGTCAAGTGATGCTAGGAATAACTTTCTAAGAAATTTATTTAATTTATAAGTGCCGACAATCTTAATATTTTGAGTTGTTATGGTTAATGAAAAATTAATCTATTTTGATTAGGGGTGGTTGGTTTTTAATTTCCCTAGACAACTTATCTATCAAATATCTGTTACTTACAAAGTCAGGTTAAGTTTAGGTGGGGTGGGGGTGCCTGCTAACAAACTTAGCCATCTGTTCTTCAGCATGTCATCTGGGTTTTCAATGACAAAAATTTTTGGCACTTATTTATCTGTTTAATTCATACTTTTATACAGAAAGTTTTTCTAAAAGGTTCATTTAAATATGAGTAAGTCATATTTTTTATATTTAAATTTTATTCCTACACATTTAAAGTACCATCCCTCCTTCTAGTAACTAATAGACTAGTGGTATTTTTATAAATATATTAGAATTTAATTTCGTATTTAAAATTTTTTTATTAATTAATGATCAAGTATAAATGTTTCATTGCTCTTCTTTTTAATATTCTTGGTTTTTTGCCAAAATTAATTATTATTTAAGGAAAATATTTGACAGTGCCTACAAAAAATAGCTGTTTTATTTCTTTGATCTAGTAAATTTTTATTTTTCAGAAACTTAATAATGTATAATTTTTCATGTATGCACAAAAGATATGGGTCATTTAATAATCTACAAGTTCCAGCTTTTCTTATTAATTTCCAATGGCTTCTTTTAAGTGCCAGAAATATTTAGATAGAGACCTTTGATTTTGGTATTTCTTATTAAAGAATGTTTGATGTTGGTTCCACCTTCTTTTGAATTCATTCCTTGTGCATCCAATGTAGATTTTAACCATGTCTGGATCTTCAATAGATGAGATACTGCATTGATAAACTACTGATTCAATACAACATTTGTTATTAAGAGGACAGTTTTGAAGATTTCTACAGTTATAGAATTTTTATTTATTTTCATTTCTTTTTATTTTAGGATCTTAATATTTTAAATTTTAGTATCAGTGTTTATTCAATATATTAGCATTATGTTTCTTAATAATCATTTCGAAGTTTTCAGCACAACTGTAACTTAATTTTAGGGTATTTTTATTAAAAATTATACTATCTCTAGGAAAATGTTTATTAGTTAACGCAAGGAATTTTTGTCCTAACTTATTTCTTACCATTTGGTTGTATGGGGATGTATACCAAATGATTTTTCTATTTTTTCTATGGTGTCCATTTTTATTTTTTATATAATTTAGTTCTGAGCATTTATAGCCACTATTCTTTAGAGCTTTATTATAGAAATTTTCCTGAATTTGTACTAATTCTTTTTTTGATAGATTAAGGTATATGCTTAATTACAGAGGGAGGATGATTAGACTTAGGGTTAGTATTGGGATTTTTGTAAGGGAGGTATATATTATTCATTAAATCTAGTGCTATATCAAGGAAGTTAACTTTTTTCAATTTAGTGTTTACAGTAATTTTCAAGTTTAGGCATTTAAATTCTGTGTGTGATAATTTTCAAATTTTATGAATTTTACAGTTCGTAGAATTTCTTACAATCATAAGGCCATCATCTCTGTACAATCCAGTGTCATTTATACTAATTTCACAATATGCAGTAAGATTATATAATATAAAAAGACCAATAAGGTCAGAAGACTCTGCAGAGTCCAATGATCTCTTTGTTATGTCGAAGTGATCATTACAGTTTTTAATCCATTGCTGGCCATAATGAGTACCAATCATTTCACATTCATGATTATGTTTTTCTCTTAACTCAAAATATTAAGATTGTCTGTGCTTATAAATAAATTTCTTAGAAAGTTATTCATAGCATCATTTGACAATGGAACAAAATTCTAGTTTCAGTTTTGAAACAAAAATTTCTGTGTCATGATAGAGTCATATTTTTAAAAAGAGAAAATAATTATAATATTTTGCTCTACTGTTTGTATACAGCACTGTTTTTTTTAAAATAAAATTGCTAAGAACACTGGATTATAAACCTTACTGTTCTTTTCTTATATATATATATATATATATATATATATATATATAAAATTGTATAATTATTGATATTTCTTAAGTTTCAGATGCATAAAATTTGCAGTGGGTCATAAAAAAGATATAATCTTGAAAGAGAAATAAGATATCAAATTTAAGTGATGTAAAATTTGAACAGAGATTATGAAACAATTAAAAACAAGAAAACACAAAAAAATGTCACAAAAGAGGTTTAAGAAAAAATTCAATGGGTAAAAATCAAGAAAAATGTCTGTAAAAACTTGTGTTGCAAAAGCAAATTCCAGAATATTAAGAACATTGAATAAAGACATGAATGCAATCAAAGTACCACCTTTTATGTTGACATCACAAAGAGAAATGTTGAATGAAGATGTACTGTAGAAGGCCTTATATCTGAACGTCCTCATATCCGAACTTCTCAGTATTGATATTTAGAAGTTGTAGGAATATGCTATATTCTAATATTTTTCTTTTTTTTTGCAGATAATTGTTAGTTACGGGAAATTTCTCAAATTATAAGTTCTCGCACAGAAGAAACTTCAACCATAAAAAAAAAATTGTAGAATCTGAACAAAACACTAAAACTTGCACTTGAAGATGATCGACTGAATACTCTCACTTCAGATGATTTAAATGAATGGATAAACGAAGATGCTAATGAATTACAAAATAATTCAATGGTAGAATCGATTCAAAATGATTTGGATTGTCAAGAAATAGACGAAGAATCAAATTTTTCCGATAATGGTGAAAATATGAAGAATGATGAAGAAGTTTGGGACTCCATAGAGAAAGCTATTGATGAGGTCATCAAATTCATGGAGAAAAAAATCTTTGTTACAAGAGCACAGAATGTAGAAGTGCACGTAATTTGCAGAAATGCCTGACTTAAAAAAAAGAAAGTAGAACAGCAAAAAGTAAGCAAAATGAGAAAAGAAATAAGACAATTGAAAATAAATCTTAATGAGCATTAAACATTGCTAATTAATATTTACTTTACACTATTTACATTATTCAGACTATTGTCCTCATCTTTGTCGTCATATTTATTACATTTCGGCTGTTGTATGTTCCAGCCTTCTTCAGGTGGTTGGAATGTCGAACTGAACCCTTTATTTTGCTAACTGGGGTAGACTGTTCTAGTTCCACATGCCATGTTTAATGGATGTCAGTTATCAGTTATCTCCTGTTAATTCCCTTCTTCAAGTTCTCCACTGCCTTAACCGGGTATTGAACTCTCACTCTTTGGGTCCTGTCACTGGATTTAACCAACGCCTTTATCCACTGTGCCATGTGTCCTTATTTACTTTCATGAGACACTTAATTTTTCACATATAAGTTCTTGTGTTTTGTTAAGTTATAGTTATATTACATATGCAACATTATATCCGACCTGTCCACATACCCGAACTACTCTGAAGTTTGGATATGAAGACTTCTAATGTACATGAAAAACTGAATTTCTTCTTTCACTTCATATTCCATTATGTTGCATAAGAGTAAGTGCTGTTGCCAACACTTCAGTTTGAAACTAGATTGCTACTGAGTAACATGGGTGGTTCTATTATTAGGTAGATCATGTGATCATAAAGGAAGTGAATAAATAGGAAGTAGCGTAATGATTACAGATCACTATTTCTCCTCTATCACTATACGGATCACTTTTCCCTCTTCTTGTCTATCCACTATTGCTATACAGATTACGATTCTCTTCATATTTGGTGATTACTACTTGGACAAGTATTACTAGTGTGGATATTATTGGAAGGTGTTACTGTTAGTACTGGCATCTATGAAGTCTTGAATATAACAAGCATTTTTGTAAGTGATAATGAGCTTTCGCTTGACATAGCAAAAGTGACAATCAAAACAATCCAACATCACAAAACATTAGTAAGAAATATGTTTCACTTGGGCAGCTTCTTCCCAAGAACTGCTACTTTCTGGAATAGACTCTTAGCAAAAAGTAAGGCGTTAATACCATTAGTACGCGGTGGGTTACAGGGTGTGAAAGTGAACGAGAAAACTGAGAAATGGAGAAAAGATGTATGTGATTTAAGAAGAAAGAAGATGGTGATTGACATTGCATTTAAATTTTTTGTATAAATACTTGTACTACTTGCACACCTGAAGATGATCTTGAAAGAAGATCAAAAGTACTTAGGAAATAAAAAATAAAAGAAATTTAAACAGTTAGAGCACATTTCACTCATCCTTTAATATCAATACATAGGTTATTTGTGAGCATGAACGGATTTTGTTAAAAATTAGCAGACATAATGTCTAATTTATTCAATCAAACATGCCTAAAAGAGAATTTGCTGCATATATATATATATATATATATATTGTAATGGTTGTTTATATATCTATTTCTTATTACTGTAAATATTATTTTTGTGAATGCCCATGTTTGAGTAGACGTTCTGTTTTTCCTTTTTGATTTTATATTAAACAGTTTGCATATTTGAGACTTAATAAAGAAAACATGCTCCTAATACACAAGCTGGTAGATGTAATTCATACTGTTTAATATAAAAAAAAAAAAAAATGGACGTCTACTCAAGCATGTTCATCTACAAATATAAAGTTTAGGATAATAAATAATTTTGGATTAAAAATAAAATCCATTAATTCCTTAGAATTACTTATGCATACACACACACACACACATAACATATCCTTTTATTTATTGTACCCCAAGTCATCATGTCCTTTCCTATTAGTCACGTTTCAATCACCCTGAAGGCAGTTGAATCTACAGTGTTCTCACAATTGTGTTGATAGATAATTTAATGCTCTTATTTATTCTTTAATTCTTCCTTTCTTCTTTTCTGGATTTCTTTTTGTTTTTTGTTCATTTATTCATTCATTCTTTGGTAGTTTTTTTCTTTCATACTTTTTACTTAAATGAAAAATATTTTTTCTTAAATTTTTAATTTATTTTTCTCTTTAAAATTTAAAAAAAATTTTTAGATTAATATTTTTTCTCTCTTTAAAATGGATAATTTGTATTTTTTATTCTTATTTTTATTTTTGTTTTCTTTAAAATGACTAAGTTTTAATTTGTAATTTTAATTTCTTCAAAATGTTTTATTTTTAATTTACATTTTTACATTCAGACTTTTTTTCTTTAAAATGATTAATTTTTAAATTGCAGATTTGATTTTAAAATGTTTTATTTTTCATTTTAATTTTTAAATTCCCATTTTTTCTAAAATGATTAATTTTTAAATTGTAATTTTAATTTTTAGGTTAATATTTTTCTAATATATTTTACTACTCTTTAATTTTAATATATACTCATACCCTCCAATTATTTAGCTCAAACAAAAGGGGGTCACTAGCTCATATAACAAAGACAAACCTTAATTTTGTTTGTCCCTGTGTATACACTTCCTAAATACTGTCCAAAAATACCAGGATCACATAAAACAATTTCTGACCAATCAGAAAAACTTTCACATGGGTTTTCACAGCAGCCGTTTCTGAGTCACTGACTCACTATAAAGCCAATGTTTATTTCAGAGACTAACTATTGACAACTACAATGCAATAATTCCTGTTGACATTTCTCCCACAAGTCAAGTCTGTTTGACCACATATGTGTGTTGATTTTTTCTGTTTTCTCTGTCCGTGTGTTACACTCTGAAAAAATTTCAGTCTTCTATGAGTGATATATGATACCTTGAAATCATACTTATTATAAAACCCAGGTTGTGTGTGTGTGTGTCTGTACGTTTATATATTGGATCGGATTTCCTACATTTGTCAACCGATTTCAACAAAACTTCACAGGACTGCGTAAAATTACCTTGCAGTGGTTCTGACAGCACCAAAAATTGGAAAACACAATTGTTTTTGCACAAAATCAATTTGAAAACACGATTAAGAGGCATCGCGAGAATGAAAGGGGGACAACTCATATCGAGTTATACTTATTATCAAACCCAGGTTGTGTGCGTGCGTGCGTGTGTGTGCGTGCGTGCGTGCGTGTTCCTTTATAAGGAATGGGATTTCCTACATTTTTCAACTGATTTCAACAAAACTTCACTTTTTTTCTGGCAGGTAGTGTTTCTTATTGTCTTGCACACTTTTTTCTTTATTTTTACATTCAGAATGCTTTAAAAATTCCATTTACAAGACAATTGTTTATAATAAAATTCTATTCAATCGATAGACTCATAACGATCGAAAACAATGTTTTTGTTTGAGTTTCACCAATTCGTAAAAAAAAATAAAAAAAAAAAATAAAAAAAAACTAATTAAGACATGCGTGTCCGTCAACCTTAAAGAATAATCTTTGTCAATTTTATTTTTCAGTCTTTATGATGGTTGATACTTGATCTATCTCTTACTATTACATACCCCGGGCAACACCGAGCTCTACTGCTAGTGGGCAAATGAATTGAACCTTGTAAGTCACAGTAAATAAAAACTCTTATTTATCTTGACCACATTTTATCTCCATTTTCTTTGTTTTATCCCTTCTAATTTCTTTTTCTTATTAACAGTAAGGCTGCCATTACAATATAATTTGAAATTCTAATTTTTAAATTAACAGTTTTTTTTTTCTCTGTTATGCTAAATTAATTTTTCTTTTAGAAAAAAGTAAAAGAAAATTTGGTTTAGTTTGGTTTACGGCATATCAACACCTCAATGGGCTATTTAATGCTGACAAGACTTATTGCTGGTAATATTTTTTTTTTTTTTTCAAAAATGTATTGCTGGTAATAATGTATTGCTGCCAATAATTTTTTACTTCGAAAATGTATTGTTGGTATATTTTTTCCCCAAAATCTATTGCTAGTAATAATTTTTTCCAAAAATGTATTATTGGTATTAAACCTATTTTTACACTTTCATAGTGTTTTAATCCCAAGTTTGGGGGTTAACTATTTTCCCATAGCTGGGACCCTAACAGGTGCTACCACCCTGGGTCAGGCTGGACCTGGGAACACCATCAATTAAGAGGTGGTTCCATGCTCCTCAAAGCCTTCTGATCATCTTTTGGATGTAGTTTATTATCTTATGTGTCTTATGTGGGAAGCAGATGTAGTTTATCATCATACCCAGGACAGAGAAAAAGAAGAAAAAAAATTTGTTTTCTTTGTTCCTTTTTTTTTTTTTTTATATTCTTCATTCTTGTTCATTCATTCATATTGTTAGGGATGACCTGCTTTATCATTTCTTTATTCTTTTTCTATTTCTATTTAGCAATTTACTCTTTGTTCTCTTTTACTTATTTCGTCCATTTTGCTGCTTCCATTTTTTTTTTCATTCTTTTCTTTCTTTCTCCTGTTTAGCTTTTTATCTTTCTCCTTTCTTTCTTTCTTCTATTTCACTGCTTTCATTTTTATTTCCTTTCTTTTTCTTTTAATTTATTCCATCACTTACTTTTTTCTCTTATTCTTTTTTCTTTCCCTGGTTTCATTCAGCCCTTTTTCTTTTTTTTTTTTCTTTCCTTCATTTTCTTGCTTTCATTTTGTTTTTTTTTCTTCCTTTACTTTTTTCTTTCATTCCTTCTTTATTTTTTCTGATTTATTTTTGATACTTCTTTCTTTCTACTTCCTCTCTTTTCCTTTTTCAAATTTTTCTTCCTTTACTTTTTCCTTATTTATTTTTTTTTTCTTAACTTTTTAACTCTTTTTGCTCAATCAATCAATTCGCTAAAAAGATTAAATACAACAATTTACTTTTTTTTTTTCCAAATAGAAATATTAATTGGCTTTGGTTATTTAATGTTTTTATCATTACAAAACATTGGATGCTTTAGAGAAAACTTATGTGTTTCCACATAGAAATCATTCTGTGATTAGGTCATTTCAGACAAAACACAAATATGCAGCAAGAGTGTTTGGCAGGAACTAGAGCTTTAACAGGTTACACAATCTGTCAATTATACAACATTTTCCCCACATTTCAATGAATATTTCATACAACTGTTAAAATCAATCGACCAAGAATGGAAAAACGGCATTTTTTTTATCAACTTTCTTTTAAGAAAGCCATTTTGTGACTGCAGTTCCCTGAACATTTCACTAACAACATACATGAGCAAAACAATATATTACAATGAATCATTCATACAAAAAGTAAATTAGTAAAGTTAATGATATAAAATGGCAAAATCCCTTTGCTAACAAAATAACAAAAGATGCATTAATCTACAAATCACTCGATGAATGTTATGATCCTTGTTTTTTTAAATTATAAAATGTATTAGGTCTTTCTTAAATATGTGAGTACTTTCAACTGTACATTCAGTCATCTTCAGGCATGGAAATTATTTTGTTTTTGGTAAAATTCAGGTAGCATCCAAGATGAATAATGTGAAGCAAAATTTTTTTTTTTTTTTAAATTTGTTGTTGATAACAGATACAAACTTGTGGAGCATGCAGTTGCAACTTAAAAAAAAAAAACTTAAAAATTCATAGTTTTAAAAAAAAAAAAATTTTGATTCACATTATATTTTTTCAAACTTTAACAGGTTACCCAATCCGTCAATTAATTACACAATACTTTCCCCACATCTCACTGAATATTTCAAATAACTATTGAAATCACTTGACCAATAAAGGAAAATGTCATTTTGTGCCTGCAATTCCCTGAACATTTTACTAACAACATACATGAGCAAAACATACATACATACACACACACACACACACATACATATGCCCCCGAAAAAATAAAGTTCGGTCAAGCACTTTAGAGGAAAAGCGCGAATTTGTAAACAGTGAATGCTACTGTTGATAATGCAAAGCTCTTCTATGAATTGAGCACTCCGAGTCACTGGTGTATTTATTCAAAAATAAATATGTAAAAATTCACCTTCCTCTATGCTGGGAGCTGATAGCTTAGGGGAAAAATCTCTGACTGATTTGGCATCAGTCGGGTTTCAATCTTGTCTTGAGGCAATCAGATGTCTAACCACACTGATGAAAATTAAAATCCCTAGCACTGTTTCATTTTCAAATCGCTTGAAAATGAAACAGTGCTAGAGATTTTAATTTAATTCTATAATTAAATTTAAAGTTTTAGTTTCTGTTTTTTGAAACATGGTAATTCCTGTGTAGTGATGGGACCATATTTGACGATCGCTAAAGCGTGAAACCCAGGGTCACAAACTCACATCTATCCAACCAAATATGTTAGCTCTATCTCTGATATTGAGCGCTTTCTAATAAATACAGATATAATATATAAATAATTATACATACTTATATTTATTTATATTTATATACACTTTTCACACACACACACATATATATATATATATATATATATATATATATATATATATATATATATATATATATATATATATATATATATATATATATACACACAAATAAGTTGTTAATGCAAGGTGCATCCTGAGTGCACAGATATAAAGGTACCTCCACAGAAATACTTTTCTGCGATATTTTAAACTAAAATTTGTTTCAAATCAGATTGACTTTAAATCCACTAATCTTCCTCAAATAAAGTTTTGGAAAAGTATATTTTACTTTTCGAAGATTTCTTTTTTAAGAGAATTACACTGCTGACAGATTTGTAAATATGGCTTAAAATCAACTATTTTGTATAAATTTAAAGAGAAAAAATTCCAATGAATTTAAATCCATTTTGAAATATAGAAAAGTATTTTGCCTACTAGAAATATTAAATTTAGCTTGAAATTAAAACTAAAATATAAGCTTCAAGAAAAATCTTTTGTTTTTAAAAATTTATTTTAAACCTTAGGTATCACTTTTTCTGGCAGTCCATATGTTAAATGCTAAGATAGGTTGTATTTCTGCTTGAGTAATTTTTGCATTAACTAATTCTTTCTTTCTTTTTATGTGCCATGTTCTTTTAGGATGTAGGCGACCATGGCTCTCCACTTCTTCCTATCCCTTGTAGCTCATAATAAGTTTTATCCCTCTGCCACCTCCCCCAGACCATGTTCTGTCGTCCACTTGCTTAATCATAGTTACCAAATGTTTATATTGGAGAATTTAAAAATCAACATTCTGGAGTTAAACAGGACCCCCTCCAGTTGTACAAAATCTGCCTTGAATTGTAAAATAAAAACTGTAATAAAACTTGGTAACTTAACAGAAGTCCTGAAAGTTTCATTAAAATCTGACTTGATTTTTGCAAGAATTTTCAAATCAGGGTTTTTCCCTATAGAAAAGATGCTAAAATTTCTAGACCAGTAAATGAAATTAAAAACAAAGCATTTACTTAAATAAATTCTATCTATAAAAATAACATATCAACAGAAAATATATTAAATAACTGTCGGACTTAATCTATTTCATTAGATATATATATTCATTTTCTAACAGAAGTGTTTTTCCTTTTCAGAAGGATAAGTTTCACCCATTTTCAAATAGTTCTGTTATACACTATTTTAGATGTTGGTGTGAAGCTGATTATATGGATAGAACCAATTTACACCTGGTACAAGAACTAACCATCATGTTTTTGCCTATATAAAACAGTGGGGAATTGAATAGTTTCAGACGAGTGATGTAATTGGCATTGCATTCTGCCATTGGTCAGCATTTGGTTGATAATCCTGCATGTTCTGGTGAATATCAAGAAAATTGGTTTGACATTTTATATAAGGTACTGTCTCGATATTTGCTCAAGATTGTTGAAGCAGATAAAATCAAACTCAGGAGATCTATTCTTAGCCTGCAAACAAAGAATTTCAGTTTGTATACTTCTTTTGGGAGAAAGCTAACCATTTTTTCCTCTCCTCATCCATTTGCAGTACTTTGTTTGTTTGTTAATTTTATTCATTTTTAATTTTACAAAATGAATTGATTTTCTAAATGTGATTGGAAATGATTTTATATTTTAATTATGCACCAGTTTTTTCTGCCCATTTAATCCACTAAAAGTGCATTTCATTGTTCTTGTTGAGAAAAAAAAATTGTTTTTGCCAACAATTGATCTCTGATGAAGGGTTAGTGGAGAGCTTCCTTAGATATTTGTTTCCCCCTTTTTTAATATTAAGATGCTTACATCAGTGCTATTTAAGGCCTTAATAAAATTTTATAGTATCAGGTCATTGTTTAAATATTTAATGTTTCATAAAACACCGCTTACATAGGTAAAGTTGGTCACATGATGTAGTGTTGCTGGCAGTTGAAATTAACAAGGACTACTCTGTGGTCAAGTGTCAGTGGCCATAGGCCATCTTGAGCAAGGAACAGTTAGGTAGGTCACTCATTATTTCCCTCTGTCCCTTCAATATGTCCTATAAGTGTTAAATTCTCCAAGTCTCCTTTTCTCAGTATGTGTCCTTGAAATTTCAACTGCTTATTTCTGATTTTAAGTATTAGTATTTTTTAGTTTCGATTTCCTTTAAGACTTCCCCAGTGCTTACTTTTTCTAGATCTGCCATGGAACTTATTAAAGATGATGCATCTTCCAACCTTGTGGCATGGCTTGTTAACGCCTTTTTAATAGCCATACAAGATATGGGCTTTCTTTATCCAAGCCTCGACTTAAAGGTCATTATCACTGATAAGTCAAAAATAAACAGGGAAAAGGCGAGAGCAAAAGTAACCACCCATCGGAAGAATGTTCAGAACCCTGAAAATATCATCTGCATTGGTGTTAATTGCAGAGTTGATAAGAACACTTTGCAATACAAAGAGGTTAAAGAGGAAAACAGAAAAAAAAAATTAAGAAAATGAAAGGACCAGAGCACCACTTGACTTTCACTAGAGATGGACACGGAAAGTCAATATCTCACCCAGAGAGTTATCCCTAATATTAGTGCAATTGATGTTGTTCTAGCAGAGGATGTTGCTGCTGTTTTAACAGTGTAAATTCCATTAAGACCGTTCTTGTGGACAATACAAATACTGTTTGTGAGGCAGGGCTTGTTACAGCTCTGGAAAAAAATACTTAAAAGAAAGTTGCACACCATTAGCTGTTTGCTTCATCAAAATGAACTTCCATTTAGAGCTGTTTTTAAATACATTGATGGAACTAAAAGAAACCTAACTGCTTTTACTGGTTCTCTAGGGAAACTTTGTGGAAATGATTACCAGAATTTGCCCCAGGTAGAATCTAACACTATCAATGGCTCTCTAGATAATGTATCTTTCTGCAGTGGCAATGGAAGATTTAAGCAGTGACTAAAGACTGCTTTTAGAATATGCTGCAGGAATTTATCAAGGGAAAGTGAACCCCAGATTGGCTGCTTGCAAAATTGGGTCTCTAAATCAAGTAAAATGGTTAACTTGAGCCATCACGTTAAAGTGTTTATAGACCAGAGGTGCCTAGCCACCAGAACTCTATGATAAATTGTATAGCCTTATAAAATTTATAATTGAAATATATGCCATTAATTGCATATATTTCAAATAATAAATTCCCAAACTAACTGTAGAATATTGGTTAGCTTGCAAGTGGTCTGACACACAAGTAGACAGGTGAAGCCGCTACAAGTTGAATCCCACCCTGAGTCATTTCATAGAGAGATATATGGGTGAATAGAGTCCACTCATGCAAATGTGTTGGGCAGGTCCATTCTAGCAAAGTGGACTAACCCAACTTCTGCATATAAATGAGGTAGATTAGCTGGCTTGCCTTTACAAGGAGATACAAGAAGGCAGCCATGTTAGCAGGTAAGTCATTTGACTTCTACATCTCCCTCCTCTCCTCATTGCAGAAGCATAGTGGCCGTTGGGGAGGAATCAGTTCCTTATTGCCTGGTCGATTGTATGGTAGTAGTTGGGTTAGCATCCTGGGGATCCTGGTTCTTGATGGCGGTGACTGAGTAGGGCTCTGGGATGCCAGGTCACTTTGCAATGTAATGGCGCCTTTTTCAGATTCTTTGGCAGATTGATGTGGCCTACACATATCTGTCATCATTGACTCAGGGGACACAGGCAAAGCACTTGGTATAGGGCTCTTGATTACAGGCACTTCAAGTTTCCTTAGGAATCTACAATTCCGCTGGGTTATTCTACTTGATCCTGCAACTCTAATTCTATATTGACTATTCACCCAGCTGTGTCCCATCGATGGCTATTTGGGTTTTGAATGGAGACTGTGTCGCCCTTACGAAGTGGTGATAGGGCATGTGCAGTACGTATGTTAGGCCTGCATTGCGTTTGGATAATGTCTTTTCATGTTTTGGGGCTGTGGCTATCCACTCAGGGTGTGGTTTATATAAGTGTGGGTGTGATGGGATAAAATCCTGAAGACATCTATGAAGCAGGGTTTGCGCTGGTGATAAGCCAATGCCTTGGATAGGGCTGTTTCTATATTGCAGGATCACTTTGGGCTGTCATAGGTGTGGGGAAGTGAGGAGACAGTATACCAATACCTTGCTAAAATATAGCTTATCAATCTTATTGCAGAAAAACAAGGCTTGCTTTGTTGACATTACTCCAACACTGAACAGGCAACCATCCCTGGCTTATAAGGGTTGAGCCCTTATAAAAATAACTGTATATCTTCAACATGATCAAGAGAATAAATCAACAGTCGACTCAAATACAGAATGTTGCATTAAAAAAAAGTTACAGCACAAAAATATTTTGTTTCAGAAGTAACAAGCCACCAGAGAAGAGAATAAAAAAAATTAAATCCAACTTTGAAGCAATACACTGGTTAAATTTGATTAACCTCTCACAAAATGGAGTTTGTCAACCTGTGCTTGCAGAAGGTTTTTCAAATAATGAACTAGAAGAGGTTCTAATGAATGGAACATTGAAGTTACCAAATTTACCTGAACATTTGCAACGTGTGGAAAAAGCAGTTAAATTAACTACTAAAACTTCACAAATTATATAGTGATTTTCTAAGCCCGGCTTAGATGTGGCACAAGGCCTAAAGTATGGGACACCCAGTGAGGATCGAACTCACTACTCAGTCATAATTGATCTAGCAAGACAAGCCTTCTAACCATTACACCACATCGAGGTGCCCCTTCACAAATTATACATGAACAAAATGCATGGAACAAGCACATTATTACTAAACCATTGTGCCATCAAATAAAACCTTCATTTGCTTCCAAGGTAAATTATACTGAATAATCTAGCTATATTAGAATGTAATATGTTATATAGTTTTTGTAGTTTTAGTGTAAATTTCAATAAGCAATGCAAATGTAAAACATTTTAGAGTCTGTCTATATTTCTGAGATGAGGTATTATGTACATTATTTACATTATTCAGACTATTGTCCTTATCTTTGTCGCTATATTTATCACAATGTTTGACCATTTATGCGCTCCGGCCTTCTTCAGGTGGTTGAATTCGAACCGAACCCTTTATTTTGCTCACTAAATTAGACTGTTCTAGTTCCACATGCCATGTTTGATGGATGTCAGTTATCAGTTATCTCCTGTTAATTTCCCTCTGAAAGTTCTCCACCGGGTATTGAACTCACACTCTTTGGGTCCTTTCATTGGATCTAACCTCAAGGACACATGGCACAGTGGATAAAGGTGTTGGTTAGATCCAGTGACAGGACCCAAAGAGTGTGAGTTCAATACCCAGTTAAGGCAGTGGAGAACTTTCAGAGGGAATTTAGCAAGAGATAACTGATAACTGACATCCATTAAACGTGGCACGTGGAACTAGAACAGTCTACCCCAGTGAGTGAAATAAAGGGTTCGGTTCGAAATTCCAACCACCTGAAGAAGGCCGGAGCATACAACGGCCGAAACGTTGTGATAAATATGGCGACAAAGATGAGGACAATAGTCCGAATAATGTAAATAATGTAAAACATTTTATCTTATAATTTGTGCTCAGCAATATTATGGTCTTATATACACTTTATTTTTTTTATTAAATATAGCCTAACAAATTGTATACGATCTGTTGGAAAATGAAAATTAAATAATAAAATAAATGATAAATATAATAACTAAAAAAAAAATAATTTCATTTCCCATAATGCAAATGGAGACAAAAAAAAAAAAAAAAAAAAAAAGGGTTTCCAGTCATGTGCAAAGTTTGTGACCCCACTTCCGGAAAGAAGATCATCTAAGTCTGGATACTTTCGAATAATTTGATTTGGACGTGTTTTGCAGGAGTCCTAAGGAAAGGAGATTCAGTGTCCCTTTCTCAGAATCATGTTGACTTGAGGTCAGACACTCTCTTACCTCCAAGTTTAGTACACATACGTGGGTCAATAAAAATTGACCCTTAATTTTCCAGCCAAGTTTTTGTGTTATTTATTGTGGTTGAACAACATTACAATCTTCTGATACTGGAAAAAAAAGAAAATACCAGCCCACTACAGATCTTATTCATTGGTTAGCCTTTTGTAATCATTTACAATTTTTACTTATTGAATAAAGCAAAAAAATTGAATATTTATAGTGATTCATATTCTAGTTTGAATATATTTTTTGTTCACTTTATCTAATAAAAAAGATATCAATTTTATTTGGATTTATTCTTGAAATAGTAAAATTTTTAAGTCAGTTTGTAAGCAAAAAACCTGCAGAAATTAGGTATTTCAGTACATTTTTCAGATGATCTTTAAAACTAAATACTCAAAAATTGGTAAAAGCTATCAAACTAATTTTTGGTGGCAGTATTTAACCCATCAAACTCCAGCTTTCACACTGAGTGCAATGATAATTTTCTAAATCTAAATTCAAAAATCAATCTTCCCTTTAATGCATCATGGGTGAGCCTGTAGTATAGAACACCATGTCACCACAGCTTTCACACTGAGTACAATGTTGATTTTCTAAAAATGTGAAAAATCAACCTGCCCTAATTGGCAGTGGAATGAGGACAGTCTCCTCCCCCATCATTAAATAAAAGATTCAGTTCAGAATTCCTAGGTTACCCAGATCAATACACTTGATGAAGGCCAGACAGCACAATGATAGAAATATTGCAATAATGAAAATAAAGATGAGGACAAAAAATCGAATACAAACAGTATAAATAAAAATACATTAAACTTTCAAAATTCAAGAAAACTTTGTTGTGTTTTATTTGGTTTTTCAATGTGAAATTTGGTGTTCAGAATATTATAAATTTGATAATGTTTTGATGGCATGTTTTGGGGGCCAGTTATAAGTTCACTTTCTTTCTTTCTTTTTTTTTTTTTTTAAGCATTTCACCCCAAGCAAGGCGGGAAGCCACTAGGACACAAGGGGTTACAGAAGATTTGGAGCAAGATCAGATAGGAGTGATAGAGGAAAGGATGAGGAGAAGGATAGTGGATAGATCAAGGCAAATGGAGATGTCGATTGACATTACATTTGAATAGTTGGAGATTATAGCTCTCGGGGAAACTGGAATAGGGAAGGGAGTTCTACAGGCGAGAGGTGCGAGATATGAAGCTATTGAAGTAGAAGAGACGGCTTCATTTAATAGTTTCGACAGTGAAAGGGTGAGAAAGGGATGCCAGCCTCGTAGGGCGCTTGAATTCATGAAGTCTGGGAACCAGCGAATGCAGCTACTTGGAGCAATTACCATGAAAGTATTTGTAAAAAAGACAGAGAGAGGCAACTGCACGTCTGTGAGAGAGCGACTGTAGACGAGATGCCAGAACAAAGCCAATTATATTGCATATCCGCCTCTGGAGCCTATCAAGAACCCTGAGGCAAACAGAAGGGGCTCCAGACCATATATGGCTGCAATACTCCATGCAAGGGCAAATTGTTGATTTGTAGATCTGGAGGATCCATTCCGGGGAGAAAAAATTTCTTGGCGCGGCACAGGGAGCCAACTTTCCTTGCGGTGGACAAAGCAATTGACTCAATGTATTTGTTCCATCTCAGGTCAGCAGTCAACGTGAGACCGAGCAGCCACAGAGAGGTGCTCTCGAGCACTTGTGAAAGTAAGTAAGTCAACCTTAAATATATTTAACTGTTTTTAGGCTGAAGAATATATTTTACTTTATGTATATTTCCCATTTTTAGGATGATAGCTTCATGTATAACTAAAGATGCCTTCCAAAAGCTAAGCAAAATATAAAGAAATGGGAAAATCCAGTTAGAAACAAAGAAAAAAGTACTGAACTATTACATAATATTAATTCACCTGCATGGCAGTGAATACTGGACAATCTCCTCACAGATGAAGAAGAGACTGAAGGCAACAAAAATGTGGTTCTGCAGAAAGATGCTGAGTATACCATCAACCAAACATGTGGGCAATGATGTATTTTTTATTCATTTTTTTTTACAGCTTATCAACCCTTTGCAGTTTATTTAAAGTCAGAAAATATTTTTAGATTGTAAGATTTTTTTTTGAGATAATGATTTAGTAATAAGCCTTACTAATTAACCCATAGTGGGGAGGAGAAGAGGTGAATGATGAAGTTCTCGAGAAAATGGAAAAGAAAGGGCACTTATACTTAACATCAGGAAAAGAATGGTCTATCCCTCTAGATTAAATAACAGGTTTCAGATGATAATTCTTTGTAGGTTGCCCAGATCAACATATACCTGATGAAGGCCAGAGTGCACAACGGTTGAAATGCTGTGATAGCAATAACAAAGATGAGGATGATAGTCTGCATGTAAATAGTGTAAATACTGATAATTGCTCATCACAGAAATTTGGGGAGAAAATAGTGTTACAAATAATTAAATAGAACTGTTAAAAATTATCCAAATTTTACAATTAATGATCTGTCCTCCTATATGACAATCTCCCCACTGATGAAGCAGAGACTCAAAGCAAAAGAAATGTTTTTCTACAGAAGGATGCTGAGAATACCACTGACCGAACATGAATTTCTGATTCATTTTTCTACAGCCTATTAACTCTTTGCAGTTTATTTAAAGTCAGGAAATATTTTTAGATTGTAAGAATTTTTTTTTTTTTTGAGATTTAATGATACAAGTCTTACTAATTAACCCATAGTGGGGAGGAGAAGAAGTGAACAATGAAGTTTTAGAGAAAATGGAAAATAAAGGACACTTGTATTTAATATCAGGAAGAGAATGGTCTATCCCCATAGATTAAATAACAGGTTTCAGATGATAATTCCTTGTAGGCTACCCAGATTGACATATACCTGATGAAAGCCAGAGTGTACAATGGTTGAAACACTGTGATAGCAATAACAAAGATGAGGATCATAGTCTGCATGTAAATAGTGTATTGGGGAGAAAATAGTGTTACAAATAAACTTGGATATGGTCAGAAGAAACTGTCAGCTAGAGTTGAATGTAACTTAAGAACTGTTAAAAATTATTCAAATATTACAATTAAGGATCTGTCCTCCTTTATGGCAGTGAATGCAGGACAATCTCCCCACACAGATGAAGAAGAGACTTGAAGCAAAAGAAATGTTGTTCTACAGGAGGATACTGAGAATACCATGAATATTGCTGCCACATCTAGTCTGGTGTTCTTGCTGTATCTCTCAAAATTCTTCATAAAATCCAAAAGGAGGGTTTGTAATGTTATCAGTCTTGACCTGGCATCTCGACTTCAGTCAATTTCCCATCACCATGACATGACCTTTCTGTATCATTTCTATAAATATTTTCATAGCAATTTTTCTAATGAGCTTTCCTCCTTGGTACCTTATCCACATGAGTTTAAATATAGTACCCTGGGAAGTGTTTTAATAGAGTATTAACAGAATGTAACACTGAAATCCAAAGGTGCATGGGGATAGCGAAAGATGCCTTCTAAAAGCTAAGCAAAGTATTAAACAAGAAAGATTCATTGAAAATGAAAAAAAGCATACTGAAGAGTTACATAATACAAGTCCCTCTACATGGCAGTGAATGCTGAACAATCTACTCACAGATGAAGAAGCGACTTGAAGCAACAGAAATGTGGTTCGACAGAATGATACTGAGAATACCATGGACTAAACATGTGAGCATTGACAAAGTTTTAGAAAAGTGGAAATAAAAAGGGCACATAAATAATATGAGGAAGAGAGAGTTGAAATTTATAGGGCATATAATAAAGAAAGAGAGCTTAGAAAATTTAATACTCACAGGACAGATTGAAGGCAAGACAGATGGAGGAAAACAAATGCATAACCTACCTAGCAAGTTTGAGTAAATGGATAACAGAGCAATGTTTAGGAGAGATAGCAAAAAGGTAAAATTTATTAAGAGCTACAAAAGACTGGAAATTGTGGAGAGTCCTGAAGGAATATGGCACATAGAAGATTTGTATTCTGCTTATATTGAAAAAATATCTTTGTGCTGATTTTGAGTGTCTTCCACTTCAAGTCCAAGATGAAAAGACCAGAAAGGTCATCAAAAGAAGTCAAATTTGTTGAGAATGACATTTGGAAAAAAACATTTGACACAATCAAATAAAACATCACTGATGAATTGAGTAGTTTGATTTGGTTTATTTAATGGCATATCAACTCCTCATGGGTCATTTAACATTAGAATTTTATTTCTTGTGAGCTTTGATTTGATGAGTTTGTTTCACAGCATATCAAGGAATTTATTATATAAATTAATTTAATATATTAATATAAATTAATTAATATAAAATATTAAAAAGTAAAATATTAATAATAAAATTAATTTAATATATAAATTATATAAGGATTATGTATAAAAGAAGCATATAGATTTACCATCTCCATAATGCAAATTTGATTTGTTTGTTTAATAGCATATCAACATCATTATGGGTTATTTAATGCTGAAATTTTATTTTCTTATGAGCTTTAAAAATTTTTTTTTTTTTTCCAAAAAATGTATTGCTGGTAATTTCTTCTTGTGTATTTTTATATTTTTATGATTTGACCCCAGTTTGTGTGTTCACTATTTACCAATAGCTGGGACCCCTAACAGGTGCTACCACTCACTGAACCTTGGAACAATGGCAATTAAGAGGTAGTTCCATGATGATGATAACCTATATCCATTAACAAGGCCTCTGATCAGGAGGTTTTGATGAACATCGAACCACCTTTTAATTGCTGTTGTTCCCAGGGTGGTAGAACCTGTTAGGATCCCAGTTATGGGCAAATAATGACACCCACCAAACAAAAACAAAACACTATGAAAGTATTAAAATACATTTTTATAGTAAAAATACCGGCAATTCATTTTTATATAAAAAAATGATCAACAATAAACTTTATCTGTAGTCCAAGGCATACAATTACATTCAAAATATATTATTTATTTGCAGCTATAAAATTGTGTTCAAAATATTAAGATTTCAGCATTAAATAACCCATAGAAGTTGATATGCCACTAAACACACTTAAGCAATTAAATAATATATATATATATATATATATATAATAATAATTGACTCTCTCGTTGAGATTTGATGTATGAGGGTCAAGCAGATCAGTTTCCAGGAAACTGACAGCCTGACACCGGCACATGAGATTTGATTATAGTGGTGAAGGCCTCGTGCAGGACCATCCACACTTTTTGAAGTGACGAATACAGAGACCTGGTGCACTACGTGCCACAAGGTTCCAAATGACCCTCCGCAGGTTTTGAATTCAGAGTTGTTCTACTCCTAGACCAGTTGCCATCCAAGGCTATAAAACCCAGTCTATCCTGCTATTTTACCCATAGCTGGAGGGAGAGGAAGAGGATTCATACCTTTCCCAAGGGTATTAGCACGTAAGTGAATGTAATGGATTTGACTGGGATTGGAACTCGGCTCTCGATTCCTCAATCCGAGCCGCTATCCATTACTCCAGCGTGCCTCTATATTTCAATATAGGTGCAATTATAATTTACAAATTCATGAATCATTCATACAATAAAACAAATAGAGAGGTTAATGATTTAAATGGCAAGAATACATCTTCACAAACAATATCAAAAAGATACACCAACCCAGAACCTGTATATGAATGATATGATCCCTGTTTATAAATTTCAGTTGCATAAGGTCTTTTTAATTTTTACAAGCTTTCGTCTGTTTCTACAGACATCCTTAGGTATGAAAATAGATTTGTTCTTGTTTTTACTTCTCGGAAATAAGAGGACAACGAAAATAGAGATGTAATCCAAAAAAATGCTTTGAGAATGTGTTATTGTTTTGGAACGTGCAGTCGCAACGCCGAGTTTGAATTTTAAATTTTAAGGTTGTGCGTTTTTGTACAAATATAGTAATAAGAGAATTCTTTTTTACTGGTAAGTTTTCCGTCAATGTGGCATGAACTATATTGTTCAATAATTACAGTAATGTCACACTTATTGTCCAAAAGTTGCACGTTGGATCAGTTATTTTAATTTCAATATAGGTGCAATTATAATTTACAAATTCATGAATCATTCATACAATCAGGAGCAACATTGGGGAAAATGTATGACATAGTGGCAAAATTTTACTTTCAGGACTTCATTGGACTAAATTTGTTATGTTGGTATGACTAAGCATACACACAAGAGGGATGCTGGGTATTTTAGGATTTTTTTAGAATGACACAGTGTGGGATACCTACTAATAAAAGTGCTGGAAACAAAAAGAAATACTCAAAATGAATTCAAGTAGATATAAAAAAATTCCCAAATCCCCGGTACTCCTCATTTGTACACACGTGTAGTTGTAGCAACATCTCACAAGTAAACTTTTTCTACTTTGTCTACTTTCCTATATATATATATATATATATATATATATATATATATATATTTTATTTATAAAATTGCAGATTCCTTAAATCTAACTTGAAAAGGAAAACTTCTGAAACATTAAAGTCTTGGATTTGTTGCTGAATTTACAGTTGAGCATTGGCACCAAACATTTTAATTGTAAAATGAAGAAATGTCTTGAAGACTACAATGGTCGTGGAAAGAATTCAACAATGCTCTTATAAGTACAGGTGAATCCTCCATATTTTAATCATAAAGAGGAATTCCCACTTAGACAAGAACTACTAGTTTGTAGAACAGACTTACACATGGATGTTTTTCTGAATAAAATAATCTTATCTGTCTATATTTCTGAGATGAGGTATTGTAATTATTTTCACTATTAACAAGACTGTTGTCCTCATCTTTGCTGTCATATTCACAATGTTGTATGCTCTGGCCTTCTTCAGGTGATTGGAATTTTGAACTGAACCCTTTATTTCAGGGTAGATTGTTCTAGTTCCATGTGCCATTCCTCTTCCAGATATCTCAGTTATTTCCCTTTAGTAATTCAACTCTCTAAGTTTTTGTTTACCTCTGCTGTGGCTAGGTATTGAACTCACAACTCTTTTGCTCAAGTCACTGGATTACTTGAACCAACACATTTGTTCACTGGGCCATGTGTCCTTGGGAGCATCAATGTGTGAAACATGATTTATACACTGATCAAAATAAAGGGTTTGGTTCGAAATTCCAATCTCTTGAGGAAGGTCAGTGCATACAACAGCTGAAACATTGAGAATATGGCAATTAAGATGAGGACAATAGTCTTGTAAACAATAATCTTAATGTTTTCAAGTCAAGGGGCATTTGTTTCCTCTCCTTCCCCTCATAATTTTCACTTCCTACCACCTCCTCTCTTATTTATATTGCTCAACTCATTCATCATAATCATTTTAACAGTAACCCACTAACTTGAGTGGCTCTCAAACCTTATACTGGTTTTGGTTGCTTTTGTTTAGCTGCATATCAACACCTCTATGGGTTATTTAATTTTGAAATCTAAATATTTTTTGTACACAATTTTATTTTATTTTTGGAGATAATAATGGTTTAGTGATACAAGTCTTACTAATTAACCCATAGCTGGAGGGAGAAGAGTTGGATCCATACCTTTCCCAAGAGTATTTGCATGTAAGTGAGTATAACAAACCTGATTGGAATTGAACTTGGCTCTCTGATTAACAATTCCAAGTTGTTATCCATTACGCCACTCGCACATCCAAGCACCTGGTATTCCCAAGCGGTCACACATCTCACTACTTGACCAGGCCCAATGTTGCTTAACTTCATACAGGAACCTTACACTGGGTGAACTTTAGCATAAAAAAGGATGGGACTTGGACAATTATGTGAAAATACAGAAAAGTTCATTGCCTACATATCAAACACCGGCAACCACCCAGGTGCATATGGAGGGTGCGTTCAATTAAATGATGCTTCTTCCTGCAACTGTTTCTGCATTTTTTGTTACTTTTCTCTGAGCAAACATAGGTAGGTAGGTAGGTAGATATATATATATATATATATATATATATATATATATGTAAATCTATAGCTGAAGGATTCAAGAAAAACAGTGTCCTGGGTAAGATGATAAACTACGTCCGGCAGCAAGGCCTCTTATCAGGAGGTTTTGAGGAGTGTGGAGCCACCTTTTAACTGCTGGTTCCCAGGTCTACTCTGACCCAGGGTGGTAGCATCTGTTAGGGTCCCAACAGAGGGCAAATAGTTAACACCCAAACTGAGGTCAAAATACTATGAAAGTGTAAAAATAGGTTTTAATACCAGCTATAAATTTTTTGGAGGAAAAAATATTACCAGCAATACATTTTTGAAGGAAAAAATATTACTGGCAATACATTTTTGAAGAAAACAAAAATAAACAGCAATTCATTTTTATATATATTCCTACATTAGCAATTTCTACATATCGAATCTTGAAAATAAGATATTTACAGATTTTAAAAACCCATCCATCTACCTAACATATGTTGATGATATCCTTATGTTAGTTAAAAATACAAATGAAATACTTTAACTTCAAAAACGTTTCCAAATTAATTCTGTCCTTAAATTCACATATGAACTCAATACTCATAATAAAATCCCTTCCTTGACATATTGATAAACACAAATAATAAGAAATTTACTATTTCATGGCAAAAACCTACAAGTATAAATACATGTACACTTAACTACAAGAGCGAATGCCCATATTACTACAAAATAGCAATTATAAAAAAATCTAATACATCGTGCAGAAACTAATTCATCCACAAAACAGATTTTTTACAGTGAACTAAAGAATATAAAACAGACACTTATTAATAATAGCTTTCCAAACTATATAGTTGATGAACAAATAAGATGCTTTCTTAGAAATCTCAATACTAAGCAAATAGTACATAATACTGCTTCTACTAATCTCAAACATATTAATCTCCTATATCGAAATCAAATGCATACTAATTATAAACAAGATGAAAATATACTAAAAAAAATTAGTAAATACTAATATGTCTACAACAGATCCTAGCAAAAAAATTAATCATATACTACACTAAATCTAGTACATCCAACTTAATACTTCGCAATGATTCTTCTCCCTTGGTTAACGATTTGCAATAAAACCAACATAGTTTACAAATTCAAGTGCCCTTTGGGAGATTGTATCCCCAACGAATTAAATAATATTTATGTTGGTCACACCACAAACTCACTTTCACAATACTTGACACTACATTTGAATGACAACTCTAACACTTTTAGGCATTTAAAACAACATGCCTGGCTGCGCACACAATTCTGGAAAATCCTTGTTGAAAACACAACTATACTTAAACATGAAAACAATAAACAAAAACTAAAAATTCTTGAAACTCTATACATAAAACAGTTGAAACCTAACCTGAACAAAATAAACTATGAAATCTCCACAAATATTCTTAAATGTCTATAATTGGTAATAGAAGCCATCGGCTTCCCATACTTAATACTTCTCGAATTCACTCTCGCGTGGTCACATGTGGCGTCATGAGCTGTGGTGCAATTTTCGCTTCCAGCATCTAATATGCATGTGTTTATCGTTGCTTGGAAATCATCCATGTAAACAGAAACAGACTATCATCACATTCTTGTCCGTGTATTGCTTAATATATTGTAATTGTCATCTTTGATAATGGCTTATGTAAGCCGAAAGCTTAGATTGGATTAAAAAATATGTATCAATATTGAGATTTTCTTTCTTTGTTTAATGATAATGTTATTAAGCTTATTAGACGTTATGAAAAGAATTTACATAAAATAAATAGACAACACTTGTCCATATTATTTAATGAAACATGTGCGAATGAAAAATGCTGCCTAAATACACACAATATATATATATATATATATATATATATATATATAGGGATGGGAATCTTTTTTAGTTCTGAACACAGTCAGCACATTGTGGCCATGTTCTATGCTCAGAAAAGAAAC